>OY735215.1:54040129-54097629 GCA_963457665.1 Thysanoteuthis rhombus
GCTATAAGCTACTATACAATGCTCTTCTAACTCTGAAATAGAGCACGCTGGTAGATAGGGAATTATGCATAAGTATATATATCGCTTGATTCGGTCCAACTGACCGTCCAGTTCTGTGTAGGGCTGGGGTAGAGCATGTGCTTTTTGGTCTGGGGCGAAGGTTTCGACTCTACTGGAAGGGAATTTGAGTCAATTGCCACACTGTGACACAATCATATATATACATATAGTGTTCCAGTATCTTTATGACAAGCTTGTTCATACTTGGCTGAAAAATCGATGGTAGTAAAAATGCTTGTAGCGGTAGTGGTACCAATAACAACATGATGATGAAGAGTCAAACTTCGTGGTATAAAAGAGATTGTGCAAACCACTGGTCTTCGAGAATACTGAGAAAATTGCTGGATATTTGAGACCAGCCGTCACTAAAAATCGTTCCAGCGATGGCCCCCATTTATCTAGTGAGAACAGACAAATGCGTGCAATATAAGGATAACATTATAAATGTCATAATACCCATACAACGATAAAAGCAAAGTTACCGCTAAGGAGACGCTATAGAAACATACGGAAATAAAGAAAAGAAAAATGAAGACACAACATAACGAGCTAGCAAAAATCTAATTTCGTTCGTCCATCTCACAATCTAGACGTAGAGTAGTCCCAGGAAAATTTCTTTGAAAGCTTCTCACTCGATTCGAATTTAATCTTGTGATATTTCAACCGAATTAGCGGAAACCTAATCTAATGCAAACTGTCTCCATAACCGTTGTTTTGGGGAGGATATGGCATTCTCTTTGTGGAAATACCTGCAATCCGACAACAATTCTCTCGTAAGAAAATGACAGCTTCACAAAGAAGATGTCGTCCGTATACTGAAGGTGAAAGCATAATGTTTTTATAGGCTTTGTGTGGGATTAATGTTGGAATATTGTCTGTCCGGCCCATGAAGTCGTGAAATGAAATATCAATATTGTGTCATCCATTTACTGATTAGTTAATATTATGCAGCTTCATAATTTACCTCCAGAAAAAATTATATTCCTGAAGAACAAGCAAGAAATTTATACTAGTTTTAAGTCGGTTATACCCATAATATATCCTCACTTCGAATAAATTAATCTCCGTAGCCCATGTGTATACCACGACTATCATCTAAAATAATCATTCAAAAAAATAACATGGAAAAATGGAGTTTTTATCGAAAATTATATAATATAGAATAATCACTGACACCTAAAAAAGCACTTTGTTAAAAATAAAACAAAAGAAACTTTTTTAGATAATGCCAAGTGGTGAACCCTTGTAAATCTTCGAGATGGTAGCCCCTAAAAAATGTGACCAGAAGTGCCCGGAGACACACACACACACACAGACGGCAGAGAAATACAGAAAAATCTGTAGCCAACTTGGCTGTACGATCAGGTGGGACATTTGTGGGGCTTTTGGTGATTCGATAGATCATGTATTGATAATTAGAAGATCGAAGTATCATTCGATCCCGTCATGTATCGATATGATTTCTGACGACATTCTATGTGATACACAGTAATTAGCTATGAACACTCATCTGTTCCCGAATCAGTGGTGAAAAAAATCGTTTCAGAATACAAGAAAAAAATCAAGAAGATATAAGTTGGCTTCAGTCTATTTTAACAGACGATTGAAACATGATGTTTTAGGAGATTCATTTTTTTATAGATTGTATAGAAAAAAGGAATCCCAGGAATGAGAAGTACGGGGGAGAAAATAAAGAAAATATCTTTACCTTATGAAAAAAAACGTTATCTGAAAAATCATCTTTCATTCAAAACCATCTTGAAGTTATAGATCTTTCTAAAATAATTGGGCATTTTTAGTCCAAAATAACCATAGAGACCTCACCCCAAAGCACTTTTTTGAAAAGAAAATGATTTTAGATGTTTCATAGTGATGAATTCATGCAAATATAAAAGATTGTAGCCTCCAAAATGTGACAAGGAATGCCCCCCTCCATACACACACACACACACACACAGCCATATAGACACAGAAAATCAAAGATAGAAGAATCGGGAGCGCACTTGGCTGGTTTGTCGGGCCATTTGCGGGGCTAGCTCCGGTGATATTGAAAAGGAAACGAATGTATAAAAAGGGGAGGTGGTGAAAAGAAATAGATTGAAGGGGGATTACAAAGTTAATGATTCCCTGAGGCGGGGGAAACAACCAAGATAAAGAAAAAAAAAGAAAAGAATAAGAAACGAGGGAGTGGAAACGATCGAGGAGAAGAAGAAGAAGGAGAAGAAGAAGAAGAAGAAGAAGAAGAAGAAGAAGAAGAAGAAGAAGAAGAAGAAGAAGAAGAAGAAGGAGAAGAAGAAGAAGAAGGAGAAGAAGAAGAAGGAGAAGAAGAAGAAGAAGAAGAAGAAGAAGAAGAAGAAGAAGAAGAAGAAGAAGAAGAAGGAGAAGGAGAAGAAGAAGAAGAAGAAGGAGAAGGAGAAGAAGAAGAAGAAGAAATATGTTTTGAAAAGCGGAGAAAACCAAAAGAGAATAATTAATATAAGAGAAAAGGAATGAACAAACGAATGAAAAACATATAGAATAAGACTTTAAACGGTGCTTCTCAAATCTGTGCCCTTGCACCCTTTCCATCATATTCCAGAATGTTGTTTTCCTAAGTTTTCTAATTCAAAACAAATATTAGAAATAACATGCATTTAAAATTAAAAAAAATGTTTTCCCTTATTATAGCTGATTTGCATTTACTTTGGTCTGTTTTCTCTACGAAGGTAAATTTCTTCGACTATACAAGTGGTCTTGGAATATCAATATTCCAACTATTTGAATCTGATAATCTGCGGTCGCTATTTCTCCTCTGAAACCCTAAAATTCCCCTCTAGGGTGGGGGAATTTCCCTACAGTTGAGAACTTCTTACTTAACGATAAGAAATTACAAAATCCAAGAGACTTGCAAAAGTAAGAGAACAAACCCTGAAGCTCTTTCAATAAATATTTTGTTTGTTTTGGGTTTTTTCAAGTTACAAATAACTCTAGATAACGACAACACGAGTGGCATTGATCCTTATGGGGTGGATTGGGTTGAGACGACTCATGTGTTTTCTTGTTTGGGCTAGTCTGGCTTGTTTGTCGGATCAAGGGGAGGCCTGGATGTCCACGGAGAGATGAAAGTGGTGCAGCTGGCGAACCACCTGACCATCTCCGTACAGAAACCAGATCCAGTATAACTTGCTTTGGGGCTGATAAGATGACAGAAAAATAAGGTTCAGCAGTGCTGCTTAGGCACAAGAACAAGACAAAAAGCAACGATAATGATACGTCGTTAGAAGGAAAATCTTGTTCCCTGATTCCAAGAATTCTTTAACTTGTACTAAATCAACGATTGAAAAAAGACACCTGGTTCAGTTTGGTTAGAGAATCTAGTGGTAGAATATTACGTTAAACAAGTTTGGTAAGAGAATATGAACAGGTCAGGTTAGTCACTAGATAGAAACTAACGTCTTTTGGATCATTAAAAAATTCAAATTATCAAAATAAACAGAAGTGAAAGACGCTGGACATGAAGTAGGGACTAATTTAGCATACGAGTAGATTGTAAACTGAACCCCCACTAGAAACCCATAGTAGGGGGAAACCAAGACAAGAATGTCTTCCTTAGACATAAGGAGTAAATGTAATTTTGTGCTCTTTATCTCTATCAGTGAAATCTACATATTTTGCCAGTCAGTCAGCCAGACCGATGTGAAAACTAGAGAAACCTATGTTGAGAATCAGGGTTTCTTATGGTTCCTTATAAGGCACACAACAATCATCAAAGGGTTAACGGAAAATCCCCCCTTAATGTTGGACACTTATTCGGGAAAAGCCCTTTAAAAGGTTGATAAAAAAAAGAATCATTGTAATATGTTCTCATAAATAAAGATTATATACGGTAATATTAGTATTTGAACGAACAGAAATCTGGATTCTAAATGCTTATCTTGAGAGTTTAAATCAGGAACATTACAAAAGACAACCTTAAACCATCCTTTAAAGAAAGTTCGATGCAATATAAGTATTTGAACAAGTACAAAATCTGTTTTTATTGTTTTATGAGATTACAGATGACATTAAAGGATTTTGAGCATTGGGGGTTGGTTTCAAATCCTTTGTTAACAAGATTTTAGAAGGAAAGAAAAAAGCTATTTCTTTCATTCAACTTTTCCTGAAATGTAGCATTCAAATCCACAAAACATGACTCAATGCATACCTTGTTTTGTTGCCTTTTTTTCTCGTCTTTTAACTCTCAAAACAAAGCTAAATGTCTGTCAGTTCAATTACTTACAACTAATGTATATTGATATTCCTATTATGGTAGTAATGGTTGCATTAATTTACTGCCCATGGAAAATGTCTCCAACCCATCATTTAAAACAAGTGTTATTTATATATTAGTGTTCTGTATATATTTTCTCTCTAAAAACATCATATCAGAGAAATTGGAAGGTATCTGTGGGGGTTTTTTGTGATTTTTTTTTTGTTTTTTTTTTGTGGGTTTTTTTTTTCTCACAAGGATTAGTTCGTTCCCATTTGTAAAAAAAACAATAATTCCTTCTGATCCGTCAGTCCAGTCATAGATAGGAAAAAAAGAGTTGAGACAAGAGGATACAATATCATCAGCACTGTTGGCAGCGAGAATAGAAAGCACCTTTCGGAGAACAGGCAGGGAAAATTTGGAAGTAGACATAAACGGAGAATATTTGAATCATTCAAGGTATTGTGATGTTATTGCAAATAAGAAACCGCAGATGATCTACAAAACATGTCAAGCGATCTAAATGGAGATAGCTGCAAAATATATTTTTAGACGAAAATAACCAAGACAAAAGTAAGCTTCAATAATAACGTCTTCCCCCCAAAAGGCCATAGGAATAGAGGGTGAATCCTTAGAAGAAGTAAAGAAAAACATTTACGTAAGTCAGGCTATGAAGCTACAGAACGACCACGGAAATAAAATAAGATGGCGCATAACAATTGGTTGGAAAACATTTGGAATGAATTGAGACATACTGAAAATCAAATTCCTGATAAGCTTAAGAGTAAAGTATACAATCAATGCATGATACCAGGTATGAGATGAAGGATAGGCTAGAAATTTTTAAACCCAATCAAAACAAGCTCAGAACTCTACAGAGAGCAATGGAAAGGAATAAGTCATAGCAATAGAAAAGTACTTGGAGGACTAGGGTAAATGATATCTTATGAGTAACAAATCAGCCAAAATGGAGATGGACAGGGCACTCATCAAGAAGAAAGGACAACAAGGACAACAAATCGAGCAAAAGCTTACCGATTGGTGCCCGTGAGACAGTAAACTTAGTATGAAAAGATATGAAAAGATGGAGAGACGAGATAGAAATGATTTTCGGTAAGACATGGCAAAGGTTAACGCTATCACGTTCGTCATAGAGGGCCAGAGACAGAAGCAGATACATACGTATATCTCTAATACTAAAATATGAAGATGACGAATATTTGTTTCTTTTCTACTTTGTTCCTGACTCATTTTATGTTTTATAGACTCCACACAGATTGAAATTCTGGGTACTGGAGTAACGAGATACCAGGATGAACATATGTTATGTGCTGCTTACCACTAGACACCCCAGAAAATTAACTTAGGCTCAGGTCAATTTTGGCATTTTCGAATATCCAGGAGACTGCTGAAAAAAACTAAGTAGCGATAATGGTCCAGTGGTTAATGTCACGCAAAATAAAAGACTGAGTTCAAACTCCAATAAAGTAAATGTTTTGCTTTTTTTTTTTTCTCTAATAGTTTTATGCGTTTTCAATCTATAAGACTTCTAAACCATCAGGTGTGAAATATTTCTAGAAATTTTCAGGGGACGAGTACTGAGTTACTAAACTCCCACAAGGTCATAAGCATTGAGAAGCAAACCCGTAAGGTTGTAATAATCTACGAAACCAACGATTTCATCACAACGATGCAGCCCCTCACTGTGTGTCTCTGTCTCTCTGTTTTTCTTTCTTTCTCTCCCTCTCTCTCTTTATATATATATATATATGTGTGTGTGTGTGTGTGTGTGTGTGTGTGTGTGTGTGTGTGTGCATGTGTATTTGTGTGTGTGCGTGCATTCAGATTAGTATGTTTGTGTGTGTGAGATTTTGATATACTCTATCATTGCAGGTGCCTAAATCGCAACCGATAAAACAGGGCTAGATTTGGGGTATGGAACCGAAATCCTTCCAAATGGAATACTGAAGATAAGAAAGAGATCTGATACCCCAGTGAAACGTTTGACCTTAACCCTGGGCTGGGTTTGTTATTTGTCATCTGACCACAAGGCCCACATCTAACAAGATTGAGTCCCTCTATGCACAGCTTGGGCGGCGTAGATGTAATACAGGCTTGTAACACACCCGAGAAGACACAGGTGCCGATCTTGGCCAGGTGGCAGAGGTTTGCGATAGGACAAGAATTTGCTGGGAATGCGTTTTACGGTCTTGAAGTTTAAATCATGAATTTTACTTCTTCATACTATAAGAGGAGAAGCTATAGAAAAATCACACCCATTATAAATGCAAAACGAATGTAATAATCAAATAAAGATTATCTAAAATCATCTGAAGAATTATGTGAAGAATTATCTTGAAATTAGATCTTTTATCTGAATTCATCTAAAAATTAGATCTTTTATCTACAATTATCGAAAAGAATTGATCTTTTCAATAAATTATTTTTAGAAAGTAGATCTTTTATTTGAAATTACCAGAAAATAGATCTTATATCGAAAACTATCGAAAAAATAAATTTTATATCTAAAATTATCTAAAAGAAAATCCAGCCCAAAATTTTGGTATTGTTGGTCCAAAGATACCGTAGACATCCCCTTAAGTATTCCTATAAGTGTCTTGTCAACAATTTCCCTATAAAATGGAGTTTGTTTCATGAAAATCGATCAATAAGGGAGAATAGCTCACCTGAAGTAGAAGAATATAGTTCTGAAAAAATTGAGGTTAGAGTTTTTTACAATCAAAAAATCTCATGTATATTTATTCGAAATTATTCAAATATTATATCATTTATATGTTGCATACAGTATTTCCATGATATATTTATAGGATATACAATAATTACATGATGTAAACAAAAATCATAATACTACTACAGTTGCTCCCTGTCGGGGTTCCACTGTATGTTATACCCTTCAACCGGTGGCAGGCATAAAATATGTTTTTCAAATGCCTCAGTGGTATATACCATTCAAAAGGAAAATTAAGGAAAGTGCGTCCCCCTGAGAAAATTTGGTTGTTATCTACGATGATGATCATACCCAACACAGCATGCTGCTAAAAGACATTGACAGTTTAAATTGAATGACTAATAAGACCTGTTACTTCTAAATCCCGATGTTTGTCCATGGTTTCCAAAGGAGCGATTTGGTTTCGATTATTTCTTCACTTCTATGCTTGTTGCATTGATATTGATATTTGGTCAAAATTCTATAGAGCTTGAATCTCTATAAGAATGGAGAAATGAACTGTTTGTTATGTATGGGATACTTTTTGTACTCGCTGTAGATATGAATGAAGAAAAAGCTGCAATGATAAATGCAAAAGTATCAGGCAGGAAATATAATTTGGGACAAGAATATTGTCCGATGCACTTGTCTACTTTACACATATATTCACTGACATCCACGCACACACACACACACACACACACACACACACATATATATATATATATAGAGAGAGAGAGAGAGAGAAAGACAGATAGAGAGATAGATTGATAGAGAGAGATAGAGAGAGAGAGAGAGGTTGTTGGCATTTGCAGAGGGAAATAGTAAGTATATCAGGTTTACAAATTGTTAAGTTTTCCGGTGAAAAACAAAAAAAAAACAAGACTTATGTTACGTGCTCTATCTCTAAGGCGATTGAGCGTCATCTTACTGGGGAATGTTACCGTAAAATAGGAAATAAAATATTTCATCAGATTATAGATGTCCCTTTGGGAATTGATCCTGCAACCTACCAGGCAAATTTGTATTTATATAGACATGAATACATATCCATGTCATCTTTGATTAAAATTAATATAGAGCGAGCTTGTTCTTTTTCGGGTTGTTCCTGTTCTATTGATGACTCATGTTTTCTTGATAATGGAGGAGAAAAACTGGATAATCGTATAGTAATACGTACCCTGATGATCTTGAATTGAAGTGTGAACATAACGTATGTGCAAGCAACATTTCTGGATTTGGATATTAAAATCGAGAATGAAATGTTTGTCCCCAAATTGTCCATGAGATTCCTTTCCGTTTTGTATCGTACTTATATCATTTAGAACAATCAATATTCCTTTGCATAAATTTTACAGAACAGTATTATTAGAATGTTTGAGAATAGCTAGAGTTACTCTTGCATTTATCGATTTTATTCCGAAAATCGTTTCTCCTGTTGTAAGAATGGATAATCAAGGCGGGGAAATTAGTAAATATTTTTGACAATAAAATGAAGCCATGACATCCTAATCCCTTTAAAATCTTATCAGCTTGACCATAATGAAAGAATAACAAAAATTGAAAAATATGTTAACGAAAGTATAAAGATATAATGTTTGAATAATGTATACTAAAGTAAAAAAAACTTCTATTATTATTGGGGGGATTGGGTAACCAGAAGAGATGAATCCAGTCTTTGTCAGTGTGGAAGATCATTTTATTGAGCCAGGGAAAGGAAAAACATTTGGCTCTGAGAGTATTAATGGAATAGCCCATTGAATAACCTGTTAGAAATTACTTTGGTTTCGTTTCAACCATGTTTGTAAGGATACTCTATTTGATAATCTAAAGGAAAAACAAATTGATAGAAGCTTGATGGTATACGACAAGGAAAAATTAACTTCAAGGTTAGTGTAAAACATTGCAAAATTCTTTGGTTGAATAAGTTGGTAGAGAATCAACTCAAAGAAGTATTTTTGTGTAATCAGTATGCTTAAAGATGATATCATAGGTCGGTTTGCATGCAGTCTGAAATTAAAGCCGATACAAGAGATTTAATATTCGTATGGGTGAACACTCAATAGGAGTGACACAAACAGTGCGTCATGTCTGTGGTCATACTTACTGATCCCTTATCGTGCAATAAGTTTTATCATATACAATATATTATGATAATCATCATCATCATCAGTCTTTCAACGTCCATCGTTGGACATAGACCTAGGATTCGCCACACGGAGCCAAAACTTTCTAAATTTGTCAAGCTCGTCTCTCCAGCTAATATTCTACCGGCATCAGTTGCGCATGTGATCTCTGGGAATCCATGTCGTGAGTCGTGATGTCCATCAGTTGTCTGCCATTCTTGCAACATGGCCACTGCCATTTGAGATTTTTAATAGATTCTATGATATCTCTGACTCTTATCTTCTCACGGATATATTGTGCTGTCTTTTGATCTCTCCATGTGAGACCCTATATAAAATAGCAAACAACATTTACGACATAAGCTACATATAAAAATCATAGCTGAAAGGGAGGTGACGTATTGATGAAACTGTTTTCTTCCAAAATCCATGAAACGGTTACATAGCTAACAACTGCTGATCTCAGCAAGTGAAAATTTACACATTGTGCCATGATAAAGTATGTGTAAAATGGAAAAAAACAAAACTCTGAAGGAAATTATATAAATTGATAACAGACGTCGGGAGACAGATGACTGAAGTGACGCACAACATTTTTGAAAAAGTTTTCAATGTTTAGTGTTTAAAACTCTAAAGCTTTCTAGAATATATTTATACACACATACACACATATATATATATATACTCACACAGGTACACACGTACACACATACACACATATCTCTCTATATATGTATGTGTGTGTGTATGTATATTAAATCATGAAATCTTTTCAGGGATTCACACCCACACCCACACACACACACATATATATATATATATATATGTATGTATGTATATCTTGACACACACACTTACACACAGGGCTATGGAGAGGATCCAATACCCCAACAACTTGGGATCATGTGGGCCTGGTAGGGGCCAAAGGTAAAATAGATTGAAAAAAGGAGAATCAAGAAGAAGGAAAATGAAAAATAAGCAGGGAAAGTGACAAGAAGAAGAAAAAGTGAAAAATGAAAGAAAAGAAAAAAATTGAAAAAGTCATTTTATATCAACGGATTCATGAAAACACGTGAAATAAAGTTTTGGTGTATTTTTTAAGAAAGTAGAAGCGAGGTTCCCGATGAATTGAAATGAAATTTCTTTGAAGAGTTGGGAATGGCTACAGAAAATGTGATTAAATAATAGTATTAACAGATGAATAATTGACAAACTCCTTTGAAATCTCTACAGACAACCACCAGTCAGATTAACTTTGTTATGAAACAAGTGTCATGAGGCTTTTTCAATATTATTTATTCACACAGCATTTTTGTATAAGACAACCGATAGTGGAAGATCTAATGAAGATTATATCCACTAATCATAGACAGTAGGTCTTACTCCATGCAATCGGTGCAGAATTGTGTCAGAATTGATCAGTTTTTGACAAAAGCGTTAAGCTTGACATAATGATACTATAGGATGTACTGGCCAATTTTCTAATACAGGAATACTCTGAAATGGACTTTCCTTAGCAACAGCAATATTTCAAACCTAGCATGTCTGTAAATATCCCCCAATTAAACACAGTTCCCGAAATTTACTCCCAAATTTGATCACTCCTACTCATCGTGTGACCACACTTAACAGAAAAATACGAAATGCCTGACACTTCAATTGAAATCCATCGAGAGCTTAAGATATGGTATGGAGAGACATGAGCAGATACAGAAATGTTTGATTGCCTCTACCATCTCGAGCAAGTTTACGTACGTGTTTCCTCTTAATATCTGCTGACATGGAAACCGTCATGAGGCAGAAAGATACAATGGCGAGTTTTTTTTTTAAATTCTTAAACAAACCAATGAAAGCTCTCTGTAGTTTAACGTCATAACATCTTGTGTTTATTCCTTGTCTTATCCTTTCCGTTGATTCAGAGAACCTTTTCCGACAAGAAGGTTTGCCGTTGCATGTAAATAAACTGAAGCAATCAGAGACGAGAAAAATTTACATAACTTTTCCACCCCAAAACGTGTGAGATAAAAAACGGGACGTAATTACAGATATGTGTTCATAGTTACGTCAGTGATTTTCGGCTGTGTCCACACATATCAAGAAGACAGCAAGACGAAGGAAGGAAGAGATGTGATGTCATCAAAAGGTGGGGCCTCCTTAAAAGTTGTGACAGGATTGGAAGTTGTGAAGTCATAAGAAGACCTCTTTTCTAATCAAATCTGATTTTACCAGCTGTTTATGATGATCTAAAAGGATGTCCGACGTTCGCATTTTTGTGCTTAAGAAATGCTAAAAATATCCTCAAAAAAACCCCACTGAAAATGGCAATGTACGAGTTCCATTAAAAAAATAATACACTCGGAATATCTCCATACCATATTTTACAAGTATAAACATCAATTGACTCAAAGAAAGACTACTTATTCCTCCTCTTCTTCCCCCTCCTCCTTCTGATGCTTCTTGTACCATGGATGTTGGATGCATAGTTGAACTTATGGTTCTTGTTTTTTATTTTTTCACCCAGATTTTATTCTGTTAATTCATATCATCAGGGGTGGTTTCGCTTTGCAAAACGCCGCACACCATCAGTCATCATTGAATTTTGGTGAACAAGGGAGAGAAAATTTGATAATTTGATAGCAGTTTGAGATTTTGCTTCTAGCTTATTCAAGCGATTATTTAAAATGGGACCTATTTCAAGACACTACGATTTTTCTCCAATTATAATCGTAAATGTCCCTTCCTTTGCTAACAATATACTTGGGTATTGTTAACTAAACTCATTTCGGGGGAAAAAACGCAATTGGCACATCGACAGCAACTGAAAGTAGTAGTAGTAGTAGTAGTAGTAGTAGTAGTAGTAGTAGTAGTAGTAGTAGTAGTGGCAATAATTACATTGTTAGCAGCCTGTGAACTAACAAGCGTACACACAGTGCAGACCAGCCAATTCAGTGTCCACATTTCCCACTTCCTCAGTTTCTGTTTATTGTGTCAGATGGACTAACTGCTCACGATTTATGATAAGGATTTATAACTCATTTTGTGTAAAAAAAAAACGCAATTTACACATCGGCAATAGAAACAGCTGTAGTAGTAGTAATTATATTATCAGCAGCTAATGAATCAACACACGTACGCTCAAAGTAGACCAGCCAAAGTGGTGCCCCTCCCTTTGTGTTTATTATGTGTCAGACGAACTAACAACTTACAAATTATAATAAAAATTTTGCCAAAACATTCAACCCTGATGATCTTCGGGGCAATTTCCAAACGTTTAGTAGAGAAACAAGCAGCTAAATTCAAGTCACATACAAGTCGACATTCCGTCTGTTCAATTACACTCGATAACCCAAAATTTTATAGAAATTTTCTTCGAGTGTTTGAAATTTCCTAGGTGAAGCATCGTCATAAACTATTCATTAGTTTACCCGTATCTTCAATATGACGGCTTATATGAAATATACACCTGGCATTTTATATACATGGATAGTAGCTTTGGCATTGCAATGAGATTAGAGAGTAGCCTTCTGTACACATTGCATTTTATATACGTAGATAATGAGATTTGCATTGCAGCGAGATTGGAGAATAGCCTTCTATACAAATTGTATTTCATATACGTGGATAACAGAGATTTGCATTGCAGTGGGCATGGAGATTAGCCTTTTTGTACACATTGCATTTCACTTACGTGGATCATAGATATTAGTATTGCTGCTAAATTGTCCAGCTCATTCCTTTTTTTGTTTCTCAATCATCTGTATATCATCTTCCACTCTAGTCCTCCCTTTGATCCACATTGCTTTTGCCGTAGCTGTCTCTATGATTCTAAGTTGGCTTTCAGTACATTTTCTTAATTTCCATGTCTTGCATCCGTAAGTCATAGTTGGTATCATGCATCTATTATATCTTTGAGTGCTTTTCAATATGTCTCTATTAATACTGAATGATTCCCAGCTGATCGATATGCGTCATTTTGTTTCGCTTTCATGGTCTTTCTCTGACTTTATTACCTAACCTAAGTAAACGTATTCGTCAAACTCTTCGGGAGTCTCACCTTCTATCCGTACGGTCTCTTTTGTGTCTTCATTGCTGAACCTCATGTCTGTCTCTGTTTTGTCCATCTTTATCCCGACTTTTTAAAACTTTTCTTTTTAGATCAACAGACTTTAATCAGCATGCTCTGTGATTTTCTGATGCCTCCGACACCATGGAAACATCATCGGTGGATATCAAGTAGTTTGAATATTCTCCCTCAATGGTTAACCCCCAGCAACTCAGTTTTCCGAAAGATACTTCCAAGGTTCCCTCTATATAGTTTTAGCGATAATATATCCCCTAATATTCTAATCTTCATTTTGTTTAAAACTTTATGTAGTCTAATTATTGCAGTGCCATCTCACTACATGTTTTGATGATTTGTATGCAATTCTCGCTCACACCTTGGTCTAGCATGGTGTATGTTCAATTGAGTCATATGCTTTCTAATAATCTGAAAAGGCAAAACACCGTGGTATCAGAAGTGGCTATTCAACAACAGACCACCTACATACAATAAATCAACTAATAGAAAAGTCATGAGAATATATATATATATATATATATATATATATATATATATATATATATATATATATGTATGGTTTGATAAATTTGAAAAAAAAAAATTCTTTTGCGGCTTTTATACAATCCCTAATCATCTCAAGATGTTACGCTACACAGATCAGTTATTTTCTTATCGCTGTACTGTGTTCAGAGTATTCTGTGTTTTATTCAGAATTCAATTTTGAATAGATTTTATAATTTAAATTTGGACCTCAACGCTTTACGTTTAATGTTATAGTGGGGATCATCAGCTGCCATAGCATGGAAATGTTTCAGGGGTACACACACACACACACACACACACACACACATATATATATATATATATGTGTGTGTGTGTGTGTGTGTATGTGTGTGTGTAAGTGGTAAAATTAATAATTTGTCTCATCCACAGACAGCTGTTTCGTTGTATTACAACTCTTCAGTGTGGCTGTAGACCATACAACATCCAGCACCACGAGGTAGGATCGAAACCCTCACTTCAGACCCAGAGGCAGACATTTTATCCCTGTCCTACGCGGAACTGGAAGTGGGACTGAACTAAGCGATCTATATTCACTTACACGTTTTTCCCCATCTACCAAAGTGCTCTACTCCAATTGGAAGTGCATTGCATATAGCAGTAATAGACGAGTGTCCCATATATATATATATATATATATATATATATATATATATATATATATATATATATATATATACGAGGTTTGTAAGTAAGTCTGTAACCTTACGCGTAGTTTTTAAATTGCGCAATCTATGTGACTAATATTCATCATCAAAGGTATCGTAAAAGACAATTATGTTGAAAAATATTTTTTGTGTAAAATGAATGCTTTTATCATCATCAGACTACGAACTGAGTACTCGTATACACATACATACGTGTACACACATCCATCTTCCTAATTTCCGTGTTCCCATATTGTCCATTAAATTCACCATCACGCTGGATAAATTTCATCCACATATATATGTGTCTGTGTATGTGTGTGTGTGTGTGTGTGTGTAGATGAGTGTGTGAGTGCTTAATTCTGTGTTAAACATGGAAACCACAGAAAAAAAAGATAAATGACATTAACACATATCTGAAAATAATCGACTGAAATGATATCATTTTTTTTTTTTTTTCGAAAGTTTTTTCTTATATAATTAGTGTTTTAAACTGTAAAGCTTTCAAGACCATATATACGTGTATGTATATGTGTACTAAACTATGTATGTAAATAATTCCATGTGAAATAACGAGTGTATTAACGTCAGCAGGTGTTGTGACCATACCATCCTCATCCTACATCTCCAGATTGCTATCATCAGATCATAACAGGAGACGGCATTTCACCCCTTCGGGAATAACACATGGCTTATTTCAGTTTTTGTGTTTCAATTGCAAACATCTGTTCCGTACCGCAATAAATGTAGATCCTAAACGGGTAGAGCTAATCTTGTTGCATCAAGTCATGTTATTATCTGAATGTGTGCCTTTTCATTTAAACAAAATAAATTCGTAGAAAAATAGATTTTTTTTTAAATAAAATGTCCCATGCACCTATGCACTGTTTTACCTCGGCCACAATTTACATATTTTCTTCCAGTGTATTGACGGATTACCTGACGGCTTCATCATTTTTGTCCCGATTAAAGTAAGGCACTAGATGGTTTCCCCCACTTTAGCAGGAAATATTAAGAGGGGAATTTTAGTTTTTTACGGGTTAACATTCAATCTAAATAAGTACCTACAGCATACTGCGTGTCCCAAAAAGTATGCACGATGAAAATTTAGAATGACTCTTCAATCCAGATTTTGAACTGAAATTTTACCCGTAGAAACTAATGACATGTTAAAACCTTCCTTTAAAATTTGAATTCCTACGAATTAGTTTTGTGACCGTCCGAACGATTTGCAAAGGCTTGGTTTGAAACCAATATTCAAACTGTTCTTCTTTTCTGCCTTTCGACACAAAAGAGAGTAACCTTCCTGCTTTTGGACTCAACATTGCTAGCTGTCAGAAAAGGTGTCGTTTGATTTATCCATTTGGTGATTGGATGTAATGTAGGTAAGTCGAATCAGCTGGCACGGGTTGATGCTTTCTCAGTAACTGGTACTGATTACTCCCCAGCAGGGGCCAAGCTTTTTCAAATCGTTCGTGTGGTCATACAACCGAAGCATGATGACTCGAATTTTGTGGAAAAGATTAAGAGCATCTATAGTTTTTATTGTTCAGTTCATTTCAGTTCAACACCTCAATGTAAAAGAAGAATAAATATTGAATACAACATGCAGGTAGGGCAGCTGGAAAATCTTTTTGATAACACTGTTGTGATTTATAAGAGAAAGCAGCTACCAGATAATTTTACCTTGCATATCGCAACCGACGGGGAATATTTTTTGGCTAATTTTGGGGAAAAGTTGGTTTCATAGGCCAACAAAAACGGTACTTCTTGCCTTTAGAGAAACAGTACCCGTTCCAAAAGTTCATGTCTGGAAGAGACCAAACTTTACGGTGAGTGGAGCATCCTGCCACAATAGTTATATAAGATAGATTTACAACCCCGAAATATTTCAATTACTTCTCTTCGGTGTAGCCAATTCAAGTATCATATATCTAAATGTAGATCTATTGCAAATATTGATATTCTTATCTAAATCTAAATATATAATGCATAGTTTTATAAGCGTGTTTTTATCAGATTTATCAAAAGCTGCTTATCTAAACAATCTCAAACTCAACTCTGCACTGCCTGGTATGCTGATCGGTATATATGGTGAATGTCAATTTCGTAAAATGGCCAGTTGTTGAGTTATTTCGGTGCATACGCACATGCACGCTCACTTATATTCCTTCAGTTATAATTAGATTGTCCTGATGCTTGAAAAAAGAATTGCAATCTCTAGTAATGACGTCAGGTGAAAAAACGGAGTGTAGTGAAGAGGTGACACCCATCCCCTAGGCTGAAGACCATTAACGGTTCGTGAAGATGTGGTCTTGTGATATGGAAAGATATGAGTTGGCTGTGCTATCTGCATTTTCTATCACACCCACTGTGAAACTAAACGCATGAAATCGCGTGTTAACCACTTGAAGTGATTCATAGAAGTGACTTATCATCATCATCATCAGCAGCAGCAGCATTATTATCATCAGTCTGTTAGCATCTGTAGTTGGACATGAACCTTCCCCAAGATTCGCCAGACCCCTCCATCATAGTCATTATAGAGCAATTACTTCCTGAATTTATCTATTTTGTCACACCATCTCACTGACTGTCGGTCACAACCTTACCTAATCTGCAAGAATCCACATCGTGAGACGTGATCCCCAACGGTTTTCGGTCATTCTTGCAACATGTCCAGCCCATTTCCATTTGAATTTCTCTGATGTCTCAACCCCTCCCCCCAAAAAAAACATTCGCCATACTTCTCTATCTTGGAGCTAGTAATTTCTGAACTTATCTAACTCGTTGTGCCATCTTATTGTCCGCCGACCTAAGATTCGTAAATGAACTCTATGGACCCACATTATCCAGCAGTTGTCCGATATTCTTGCATGATAATCAGCCCATTGGCATTTAAGTTTTTCAATGGATTCAATGACATTTCTTACTCCTGTCTTTTCTTTAATATATTGTATTGTGATGTGTCCATCTGATTTTGGGCATGATTACTCGCTGTGCATGTTGCACGGTTCTCAGTTTCAGGGCCAATAATTTGGTCAAGTTTCATCTTTCAGCACCATAGTTGACCGAAATTTATAATGTGGAATTGTCCTTTCCTTTGACAAACGTATGTTCACACTTTGGAATTCAACACAGGAAATCAACATTTCTTTCAATGAAGTATTTGGAATATTTTGTGAGCATATTATCTCCCTATTTACAGCCAAATTGTACCAAAAGTCAAGATATGAACAGAATATATCGAATCATCTCTAAATCTCCTAGCTACTAGATATGTGAAAATTAGCTACTTTTTTTTTTTTTTTTTTTTTTTTTGGTGGGATGATCAATCAGTTATTCGGCTAGGAATATCTTTGTCTTTCTTTTGAATATCAGGCTAAGAATATCATTGTCTTTGTTTTGAATATCAGGCTAGGAATATCATTGTCATTCTTTTGATTTCGACGTTCGACATAATGCCGATATTTTGCAAGGGAGATAATAAGATAGATGATATACATGATAAAGAGCGATGAAGAATATCATTTAATCATTTGATTTCAAGTGGAATAAATTGTTATCCAACTTGATCAGATCTCCATTTTTACCACAACGATTTTTATTGTAGCTAAATTTTTCCATTATCACCAAAAACGAACCACAACCTTAGCCCTAACACTAACCCTAATACCAATCGTAAACACTGTCTCTAAACACTGACCCTAATATTAATCCTAGATTATTTTGTTTGCAATTAAATTTGATAAAATACATTTTCAAATATTCCGACTTTTTGTTTTCATTTGTTATACAATAGTAAAACAGCAGCAACTACTCATACCGATTGAGAAGTTATATCCTTTGTAAAATATCGACGAAATAAGAAGCTATAGTGGTTCCATCCGTCAGATGCATGAAGTACCATTTCATTGTGCACCTGCAGAGGGTATCCATGCTTTTCTCTCTTTCCTCTTGACCCCTTGTGAGGTATAAGGCTGCATTGCAGTTTCAGTAACAAGTAGGTTATAGGGGGGGGGTAGAGTATCTAGTCCTACGCCAAAAATGATCGGTCATACTTGGCTTACAGGCTCTAAATATAATGGTATCTATCCGTAGATTCGGAGAGAAGTGAATTCATGCTGCCCCAATGGCTTTAGTGTGAAATGATTGTAAACAGCTTTGGTCGAAACATGTTAATTCTGTTTTCTGTGCTAGTGACCGCTACGCCACTCCACACCTCCGTAGAAACACTGACTTCACGAAGAGTCAAGTATTCATCAGAAACCGTCAACTAGAACTGTCACCAAAAATATCAAGTTTCTTCAGTTTTCAAGTTGGACCGGCTGGCTATGTATGTATGTATCACGCATACAGGCTGGGCCAGAGCTAGAGGGCTGAAGATTTAAGCATTTGATCGTCATATGATCTACAAAAAAACAAAAAACAGGAGAAAAACACCCCAACCCGCCAAAAACTTTTTCAGTGGATGGGTTTGTTCAGATTTCAATGTAAATCTAAATTTGTTCCTAGTTTGTGTCTGCTTGTTGCCTGAAGATCCAGACTTTTGATTAGTGATTACTGTCCAACAAAATGAGAGATAAGTCACTTATTCATTAATCACTTTTTCCTCAATTTTTCTTTATTGATCACATCTGAAGCAGTATGCTGCTAAAAGAGACGGCTTCTCTCATTTTTGGTTTCTGTGAATTCTGCTTTGACTTTATTTATTTGATTGCAGGGTTCATTTTAAGAAATCGGAGAGAAAAATATTCACTAAATTACATAGAAAGATTACAAACGCAGACATTCCAGAAAGCTAGGTTTACAAGATGTTATGACGTTGGGGTATATCTCTCCTAAACCATTTCTTGCAAGCCATATGGCTGTTTATCAAGGTGCGGCCCCAAGACCCTCTGCTTCCCCAAACACAGAAACAGAAGGACACATGGCTCTAACAGGACACTGGCAACCAAAGGATAATTATAGAAACATCTCTGCAACAACAAAAAAAATAGATTCACAAAAAAAGCAACATCAAAATACTAGAAAAGAAAAAGAAAGAAGAAATTCGAGCAGGGTTTACAAGACATATTCTCAGCTCAGTTCAGTTTATTATAAGTATATTTTAACGACTTAACAGTAACCACGATATTATACCACGATCTTGTCCGAGATCTGAGGTCACTGTTCTGAGAGTAATCAGCGCTGAGGCAAGGGCATTAGGGACAGCAGCCCACAGGTTCCCCCCAGCTGAGGGGCCTACCAGAGATTTAATGGAAAGTTATTCCATTTGTGAATGATTAATCATAGTTTAAGTACTTTGAAGTATATATCTTTTACGGGTTCCATTGATGCATTGGATATATATATATCAATAGTAAATATCCTACGATACAAAAGGAAACAATGTACTATACACACATACACACACATATATACACACACACACACACACACACACATATATATATATATATATATATATATATATATATATATATATATATATATATATATATATATATATATATATATATATATATGGGTGTGTATGTATTAGTACAGGCGGGAATGTAGCCCTACTGGGATCTCATGTGAACTTTTTATCACAAGCCTAAAGTATTTTTTTTATGAATCTCCGATGTAAGTATTTTCAAGAAAATATGTTCCAATTTTTCTTATGGCCCGATATGTATTATTTCCAAGATCTCATTAATCTCTACTCAGAACTTTTGGAGATAATATGTGAACAAACACGATAGAATACAGAAATGTATGAAGAAAAAAACTTTTTTTAAAGAATACGTTTATGTATTCACTTATCTATGAATATTCAATATCCACAAAAGTTTTCAATCAAATTCAATGAATTCTTTCAGACGGGTGAGATAAGCAGTATTAAATAAGTAACTGAACTTTAAGGCGAATCCACGGAATTCGTTTTTGATTGAAAGGATTTCCTCACTATGATACTTAATACAGTGTACATTACTGTATTCATTCCTGGCAAAAAAATTGATTTATCTCCTTGAATATTGTCCTACATTGAACCTTAATCTTAATCCCAATATTAATTATCATTTAAGTAACCATTTGAAAATGCCAGAAAAAAATTGGATCTGAGAAAGGGTTACAACTTTCTAGACGACAGAAGAGCTGATGTCAGTGATAATGCTGGGGAAATGTTAGAGGTTTCTAGAGATTTGCTTCCACTTGATCCCCAGCAAAAATCACCAACCACCTGGTGTTAGGATTTTATACCGAGGAAAAGAAACTGGAAAGTTTCATAAAAAGAGAATAGAAGGAGAAATCGGACTCATCAGCATAGGATACCTGATTGAATCAGCTACAGAAAGAAGTAAAACAACGGAAAGAACAGAGCGGTGAGGGGAAGCAAAACTTCGAAATGAAAATAAGACAACTCAAGGCATGAAATAAACAAGGCTGCGTGGAGGATGCATTAAAAGCGATACAAAATCAATTGCAATAGCAACCTGAAACAAAAAAAATATGTCGATGCAAAAATTAATGAATGAATGTCTCATTCACAGAGTGAGAAGCAAAAGTAAAGCCTAACGTCAGTTCATGCGAAAAAAATGTCCCCATCTTGATTGAGGAAAGAATTGTTGCCAATTCTGCAATGAATTTTAAGGGCAGCCATTTTCAAATGCAAAATGGACGACTGTGAATATGCATTTCTTCCAATCGAGTTATCATTCATGGATCTGTCACAAAATATAATCATTTCTTATGAATTTTAACGTTGATTTGGTGACACTGCTCTTCAGAAATATTTGTATAACCATTTCCTGCCTGGTGCTTATTAACAATTGATTGCCTCAAATCGATATTGATCTCTGAGGCGGCAATTCCAAAAAGACTTTACAGATTTTTTTGAGAAGTGGAAAGGAGGCTGGAATAAGTGCGTGGGATCCCAAAGGGATCTCTCTGAAGAGGAATGAGGTACCGTTAACCACAAGAAGACTACTTTTTGGTAATATTCAATGGCTGAATACTTCCTGGGAACACTTCTCACGTTTGGGGGATAATATACGGAAATATCATTTTGAACATTTTAAAGTACGTTGGAGGGATTATTAGCATCTTGTCGCACAAAGGTGCATTGCATTATTCAAAAAAGAAATGGCGGTTATAGTCAGGGAACTAGGAAGATAAGGATGAAATTTGTCGACTGCTGAAGGACACAGATGAACTGGATAACGGAAGTGTCAAAAGTGGCTGGGCTGCAACTAGTCACGCCAGCCCACGTCGACCAACTTCTGATTAGCTTGTTAGCAGTCTACAGCTCTATCTTCTTTGATAACAAGCGTTGAACTCTGCATGTTCTCACGGCTTCGGCAGCATTATATAAAGAAATTAAAAGAGTGCCATTGAATAAGGTATCTTTAAAATTCTTTGAGTTTTTTTCACTGTGTTTTTCTAGTAAGAAATATTTAATTATTCCACAGTGAAGCTATACAGTGTCCATTATTGAATCACTTGCTTTAATTTCTGTTCTCGATACTTGATGGCATCACAATGTCAGTTTTGAACAGAGAGATTTCGGCTATTTGTTTTCACTAAGTTTGGATCATTGTAAGCAGGAACTGTTTTGCGCGGAAAACGTTTTGTCACCCTGGCAAATAACCTTTTCTCTTTGATGAACGAGACGTATCAATGTTGCAATGTGTTGCAATGTGTGGTTGACGTTAGCAAAATCTGTGTTTATGATAAGTGGCAGTAAACAGTTTATGAACTTCATTCCAAACATTTGCTTTCAGATCTTTTTTCCTGGAATAGAATGTAGAAAAAAAACATGTGTTTCTGTCTGGTTCGTATATCGTAAGTGATACGCTGTAGGAGGATGCGATTGAGACAGAGGAAAAAACAAAACGAAAGACCTGGAAAATAACCAAGCGCATCTCAAACAGGTCACAACGTAATCAGATGAGATGGAAAAGCGGAAAAGAATCCGACACAAAAAAAGAAATATTATGAATAGTAGGACAATAACTGCATTTCTACGGGCATTCATCATCATCCCTTAGGGAACCAAGCACCAGGTCCCCAGACCCTCAAATCTTTTGCATCCTTTTTGAAAGGACTGTCTACTGAACAAGCTCATGGATTCCACCTTTTTGGATGGTCTGCCCCATGGACCACCAATAAACCCTTTTTTTTTTCACCCTCAATGATCCGCAGACCCCATGTTGGGTACTACAGTACTAAATGTCGGAGCCACCCTCCACCCAATGCGCCAATCACCCAGGACCCCTGAATTTTCAGCTACGCCGGCAACGATGAGAAAGTGAAGAAAAAGCTGACTAAAGGACGCGAGAGAAAGAAATAAAGAATGTTTAAAGCGATTTATTTTCCTAACAAAATTTACTTGGATATCAGATGACAAATTCTTTGAGGGGGAACTCGCATCTAACCATCCACAAGAACAGCTACCCCCCCCCTCCCTCGCAGAAACCAATTGCCATCTTGTTAGGCACGTACAAAAACGCACTGAGACAAATAAACATAAAAACATTCGTCTCGTGGTTTTTGCTCTTACGGAGTCTTGGGTTCAATTTCTTTTTCCTCCCACCCTCCTTTTCTTCCTTCCCCTTCCCTTCTTATTACTCTTTCTCAACAACTTCTTTCTCCACTTCTATCTTTTCCTCTGAAATCCCTCTGCCCTCGGGCACAATACAAATCAAATCGGGCTCTGGGGATCCGCTTCACATCATTGCACTACAAAGAGCACAATCAGCTTACAACCTGATGCCTCTACCAAAATCTTACAAACCTAGAATTTTTTTTTTCTTGCTTGCTTTATATTTTGTATTTCGTCGATATAGAATCTAAGTAATTATCTCTTGGGCTTTTGATTTTTAAAGTGATTAGCGCAACACCAACTATTTCTGCTTACATTTTCTTGAAATAATCCTAATCTATGGAATGGGTCCAAACAGCTTTTTCGTAGGTCCCCACAAGAGGTTAATGTCCATATTTTTAAAGTATTGAAGCATAGAAAAATTCCAAAATAAATTGTGCCTGGTGACCTGGTATCCGTTTTCCACACAATGCCTCCCTATTGCACTGAAAGTGTTATCATTAGGGGTGAGACAAAGATCTGAAAAAAAAACAAAAAACATTTTATTATAGGAAACTCACTTAAGCAAGCTAGAATCGTGTGCTGCAATAGGTAGAGATATGGATACCACACACAAAATCGCTAACCTGGCCATCGATGGGTGACGAATATGTACCATTAATGAATAATAATAATAATGAAATGATAATGAAAATAATTCTGGCTTGGAGATTCAGGATCCATACACAGAGAGCATCTTTTCATTGCACTAAGAGTGGTGATTTTTGAAGTACACTTCGTTATTGTGATGGGGCAATTCCATTCCCATGTGCTTTCTCTATCTAAAGCAATTTCTATTTTGATTGTTTTAGATAGTATACCGAAGTATTTGTTTGGTATTTTTTTTTTTTTTTACCCCGTTTACAATATTTGGGTATCGATTGAAATTCGGCTCCAGTTTTCCATAGTCAATACATTTTATTGACAATAATCAGGGTCATGTCATACATTATTGTACAAGTATTGATTAGTTGATTATTCTGGTGTCTGAAGTCAACAGAAATTGAGTTACAATCATTTTTGTTCATTGTATTCATTCACTCGCAAACATTATTTTAAAATATATGGATTTTGGGTTGAGTTTAATTTTCTATAGAGATACGCACACACACACACACACACACACACACACACATACATATATATATATATATATATATATATATATATATATATATATATATATATGCTGTTGAAAACAGAATTTTAACTGCTTTGCTAAAGCGTGTTATGTCAATTTGTAAGGTTTGGGCAAAAGCTACAGCTCTCTCTCTCTCTCTCTCTCTCTCTCTCTCTCTCTCTCTCTCTCTTTCTCTCTCTCTCTCTCTCTCTCTCTCTCTCTCTCTCTCTCTCTCTCTCTCTCTCTCTATTTGCTGTTCCATTCTTCATCCAGCAATCTGATCTTTACAGCTCTATTTCTTTATCTCCTTAATAGACAATCCTTAACAGTGTTAGAAGATTTTTCAGAAAATCATGTGTTAATTCATTTGTGAAATAACTTTTGATTTCAGGCTGAATCAAAAACCTTTTGATTACCTGTTACATTTTAGTGCAAGAATGATCTAATATAAACGTCATGTACCTGGTAGGAACTATCTTGCATTCAGTGACAGCAACAAGTGTTACAATTTCAGCTAAGTCTGAGCTAAATGATTAATCTCTGTTAGAATTCTTGTCCACTTCTTAGCAAGGATCTTAGTGAAATAAATGACGATAAAACTTGGCAAAATTTTGATGCTTGCTTTGTGTATCAATATATATTTATATTCATATATATGTGTGTGGGGGGGTGATAATAAATTGCGTTATATCATATTGAATCTCTTTTTTGAAATGATCACGGTGAATGCATCAATTGGCCTAGACAGTGCAAAAAGAATTAACAATTATATCTGTATCTGCTGTATTTGTTTCATCTGACGCAGCAGTTGATAACATGATATCTATTCACGTTGTTTAGGCCAAATGGATATTTAATGCAACATATAACAATTCTGTTAGATCATACATGCGTTTCTCAATAACATATATATATATATATATATATATAATTGTATGTTTATAGCAAAATGCGTTGGAATAAAACACATTTTCCTAATTCTTATATTATTTACCTACAAAAAATATATATAATAAGATAAAACGTTGGGTAGATGTGATGCTACAGAAATTCATGTGAAGACCAACTTTCTCACTTTCTCCATTTAGTTCTCCTTTTATAAGTTGTAAATATTCTACTTAGAGCTTTTAGAAACATTCCTGACCCTTCTCGACCCGTACTGTTTCAAGCTAACAAAACTATAACCCTTATATAAACCAACCCTCAATTTTCAGTCGATGCTTATGGTTCTAAAAGTATGTCTTGTTCACTCTGGATCGTAAAGAGCAGACTCTTTCACCTGATTCTTATTGACATAAGTCTTCGATGTATATCATTTGTACTTCTTTTTTTCCTGATACCCCTTCTCAGTTGTCTCATCCTATCAAATTCATGAAATTGACCCTTGGCAATTCTTTCTCGATGACCCACCACACTGTTCAAAAACAGTGCCCGTCTTTCTTGCTTTTTCTTCACAAACATTCTCTCTTTCTTCCTTTATCTCTCTCTTCTTTTCTCTCCTCCCTTCCTCTCTTTCTTTCTCTCTCTCTCTCTCTCTCTCTCTCTCTCTCTCTCTCCCATGTGCACGCACGCTCTTTTTTCCTGTCTCTCTCTAATATCGTTCCTCATCTCTCCTTTCCATATCCCCACACTTTGGAGGGGGGAGGGGCCCTCCGTGCCTCTCCTCCGTGTTCCCACGTGTCACTCTCGATAAATAGTAAACAGCCTTCCATTCTGTATCATAAGACAGTGTAAATAAACCTGCTTGAATCCCACTTGACCTTTTGCTAACAGCGTAAAAGTATCACCTTCTGATAGCCCAACAGAACAGCGTGGCCGCAATAAATTCCTCGTCTGACTGCGAATGGAATGAGGAAACCTGGCCCACTCGATCGGCTATCCTTCTGGCTGTCTGCTGAGATGGGGCAATTTCAAACTAAAAAAGACACATAAAAAATATGTGCCAAAAATTTTTTCAATTTGAATGTATTGTACTTTTTTATTACATACACCAACTTTTGTTTGGATAATCTGATCTCTTCATTCCATAACGTTTCAGTCGATTTAGATAGTCCAAAAAAAGGTCGATATGTTAATAACTAATCTCAATAAGTACATATATATATATATATATATATATATATATATATATATATATATATATATATATATATATATATATATATATATACGTGTGCGCGTGCACGACATATAAACATAAGTAAGTGTAGAAAATTATGAATATCATTTTTGGTTTTAGTATATACATATATATATATATATATATATATATATATATATATATATATATATATATGTATGTATGTATATACGGCACAGATCAAGTTAACAATATAGCATAATATTATAATATTATATAAAGCAACGCCTGATAAGAGATGGATCTATTTCATAGAGTGGTCGATACATTCAACTTTATACTATAAAAGTCAAGTTGTTTTAGTGTAGAGCTGGAAATAAATTAATGATAGAATACGGATTCGCTACACAAACTAGTTCATGTTTCTGCCCTCTTTGGGCCTCATACACACACACACACACACGCACACACACACATATATATGTGTCTGTGTGTGTGTGTGCGTGTGTGTGTGTGTGTATAGGTTTGTCCCGCTGTCCGAAGGTAGAGCTTTCCAATGAAAACCTTGAATGAACCGAAATGGCATAAAACACAAAAGCAATTACAATCTATTTATATTGATTTGGTGATTGGAGGTACTGGAAACTGGAACCGGTTTATACGGTAAGCTTTGAAAAGCGAAGAATACATGAAATCATAATTTCATTTTTGGGGGGTATTAGTATCAAATGGTACAAGTTTCAGTAAGAACAGCTTTGAAATTATTTAGTCACAGCAGTATACGCTACTATACTGGTTTAAAAAGTAAGAATAGCACTAACCAGTATTGGAAAAGGGTTTTTTTGAAACTGCATAATGTAGTTGTTTATATCATAGTTGTTATTAGACAGTAAATTTTCAAGGATATATTTCAATGTATATTTGATGCTTATTTTTTCAAAGAAGAGAAACTATCAGGTTGGCGCAAAATGACTGCTGTTTTTCGATATCTTAAAATTTGATGCTTATTTTGAAAAAAAAAACTATTATTCAACTCTGTCCATGTAATATACCATTTTAAAACGTGAATTTTGCTCGATTTGGTTCAGCTGAAAGTTTTCTGTTCACTATTAATTCTATATTATTTAAGGCAGTCAGATCAAAAATGAGAAGAAAACAAATTCGAACAGTTTTGCTGTATTAATTCTTTAATGTCCATTTTTAGACATCGATCTTCACCAGAATTCGCTACAGTTCACTAACGTGGGCGTTGCAGAGCCAGTATTTTCTAAATTTGTCTAGCTCATCTCCCATCTTGTATTCTGTCGGCCTAGATTTCGCAGGTGATCTCTGGGGATCCATGTTGTGATCCATGATGTCCATCGGTTTTCTGTCATTCTTGCAACATTGCCTGCCCATTGCCATTTAAGTTTTCTGATAGATTCTATGATGTCTCTGAACCCCGTTTTCAGCTGACGTCAAATTGGAAAAACAATAAACTCCGACAAATTGGTGCTGCCCGAGCTGACCAAAATTTTTTAAAAAATCGATTTTACTAAGGTTTGCTCTGCACTTCTTTAGCTCAAGAAACAAATGACCCATTCCTCGATTGCATTATGAAATGCGACGAAAAATGGATTCTGTACAACATTCAATGGCCTCCCACGCATTGGCTGGACGGAAGTAGAGTATCTTGAGAAGACCATGGTCACTTTTTGGTGGTCAGAAAGTGGAACCATCCTCCTCGACCTCTTGAATCCAGGTGAGACCATCACAGGAAAGAAGAATTGCCTGGTGATCGGAAAATACGCCGAGGACTGCAGGACGTCCAATTTCGGTGAATCGAAAGTAACCGATTGTTCTCCTTGCAGATGCACACGCAAATGACCCTGCAGAAATTGAACGCAGTGGTATTCGAAAATTCACCTCACCCAGTTTTTGAAGCGCTCAACCACTTCCTGCCAGGGAAGGTCTTACATAGAAGTCAAAAACCCCTCCTTATCAAGATTAATGACTTTTATTTTAAGCTGAGATATGCAGCTTCAAAATCGTTGGTTGATCGCATTCCTTTGATGCACTTTGATATGGTTTTCCTGATTTTATCACATTCAATGTTAATTTGTTCTCTTTTTCTTTTTTGAGTTTCCATATATATCTCGACAGTGTTGTACTACGTTCATATTTCTCATCTATAAATGACTACTGGTGGGTGTTGGGTTTCAGAAGAGGGGATGAATTCAGTTTTGCATACGTCATTGTCACTAATATTCGTTCTGGGCGTCACTGGATTTTTTTAATCTATTCATTGTCATTTGCTATTGCTGTTACATGCAGAAATAAAGTCAAAATTCAATATTAGGAGTGTAACAAGAGAAATAAAAAGATATCTGACTTAGCCAAATGGTTGATCCGCAAAGAAGAAAGAAGGGGGAGCCTATTCAACATCATGGTTAATCTACCACTGACCTAAAAAATAAGGGAGAAAAAAATTGATGCTTCCGATTGGATTCGATCCAAAGAACTCTTGATGTAGCAAAAACATTTCAAACAAGTGAGTAACAGAAACACTAAAGGTGCCTGAGAATTTATACGTGATCAGTAATAATGAATCATGGCCGGAAGAATAGCTAAAGATCGCAGACGAATATACAACCTTTTTTTAATTCTTTTGTTTCTGTGTTATGGTTCTATTGTCAAATTAACTGTTTTAATGACATCTCTAGCAGCACAATTGTTTCACCAAAGAGAAAAACAAATAAAGAATATGTACTTGCTAATCAATAAAAAAGACATTTTTCATAACAGAAATTCAAGGTTCACAAATGAATGCCAAGAACTCGCGAATACTAATTGATACAACACATCTTGGTTTCATCTTTTTCTGCCTCTCTCTCTCACTCTCTCTCACTCTCTCTCTCTTTCTCTCTCTCTCTCTCTCTCTTTCTCTCTCTCTCGTCTTAAATTGATAAATCCTGAATTCCAATTTCTGAGATTCCGAAGTCTGACTTTTGTAGTTTGACAATAAAATCATCATTCACCTGATGATTGCGAACAGTGTGAAACAGTCTATAGCGACGGAATCGATACAATTACTCAAGAAAACTGACTATGTATGTTATGTGCTCCAAACAAGAAAATACTTTATAAACACACATATATATATATATATGTATGTATATATATATATATATATATATATATATGTATATATATATATATATATATATATATATATATATATATATATATATATATATATATATATATATATATATATATCACTCACTGTAAGATCTAATAGTGGGTACGATCATCGCTAGGAGACTGGCCATTCTCTTCAACTTGTGCCTAAAACAAAGTGAAGTCCTAGATGATTAGAACACTGCAATTATAATGCTTTTACATGAAAAAGGAAAACCAAAAGATCTCAGCAACTATAGACCTATAAGCCTACTCAACTGTATATACAAACTTTTCACAAAAATTATCACCAACCAAATCACAAAAAAATCACTAGATGAAAACCAACCCCGGTAGCAAGCCCACTTCACAAGCTACTCGATCATGGACCACCTGCATTCGATAAGTCAGCTGGAAGAAATATAAGCTACTATTCACCGTAGCATTTATCAACTTCAAAGAAGCCTTCGACTCCGTGGAAATCGCTTAGGTCATGGAAGCCATCACTCGACAAGGTGCAGATTTAGTATACGTCGAAGTGCTGCAAAATATATACAGTCACAACAGCTCCTTTATCAGGCTACATAAAGACTTGGAGCCCTCTCAGCTCCAAAAAGGGGTAAGACAACGTGATGCCACCTCACCCAAACTCTTCACATCCTGCCTCGAGATGAAGTTCAAAAGATCTGACTGGAAGAATAAAGGAATCAAAATAGACGGCAAGTATCTGAGCAACCTCAAATTTGCAGACATCATTGCTGTTTTCGCAAAGGACCTACACGACCCCCAACTAATGCTACATGAACTAAATGAAAAAAGCAAAAATGTCGGCTTACACATAACTTTCAGCAAGAGAAAGATCATGTGCAACAACCACGTTGGAAATAAAAACACTAAGCTCAAAATGGAGGACACAGAATCAGAGAAAGTAGACCACTATACCTACCTCGGACAACGAATTTCCATGAGACCCTCAAAACAAGAAGAAATGAAGCGAAGAATCACGCTATGATGGCAATCCTTTGGCAGAGCAAACTCAACCATCGGAAACAAGAAGATCCCATGATTCCTAAAAAAGAAGGGTGTATAACCAATGTATCCTCCCGATAGTCTCTTATGGAGCTGAAGCATAGAGCATAGGACAGACCAACAAATTGAGAATCATGCAATGTGCACATGAAAAAATTATGCTCAACCTCACATGGAGAGACCACAAGACAGCACAATACATCTGGGAGGAGACAGGAGTCCAAGACATCATGAAATCCATTAAAAAATCTCAAATGGCAATAGGCTGGCTATGTTGCAAGAAAGGCAGGCAACCGATGAACATCACCACTCATGACGTGGATCTCCAGAGATTACATGCGCAACTGAGGCCGGCAGAGTACTAGATGGAGAGACAAGCTGGACTAATTCAGAAAGTACTGGCTTTACGACGCCCATGATAGAGAAGTGTGGCAAATGGACCTAGGGGAGGTCCATGCCCAACGACAGATGATAATAGACTGATGATGATGATTTCTTCTGCAGTTTTATTTGAAAGTGACAAGATTGGAAGATCCCAGTGTTTTAAATGGTGGGTAGGAGGTATTTTTTTTTCGTAATCTTTAGATGGGAAAGGCCATTGCTACAGTCAATGTATATATATATATATATATATATATATATGATTCTTTATTCATACACCGACGAACAAGACAGGAAAAGGTAGAATAAAGACAATGTTTTATCATATACTTGATCCTTTATAAAGAAATTAGATTCTTACATTTATTTCAATGATCTCTCAAGAGATAAGCAAGAATATGCCGTCATTCTTAGCCATATGCATCACCTTGGTTTTGAATACTGCATACACTGTTACGTAAATCGATCTTGTGTATAGGTCGACACCTGATTTTCGGCCAACCGATCATTCATTCATGAAGTGCTTCGTGTATGAGTCGACCCAACTTTTTCAGGCTGATTCATTTGTGTGCTAACACTAAACAGCTGTAAACGAGTTTGATTTGAACTGTGTTATTAAAAGTGAAACAATCAAAATGCATTTAATTGTTTTCCCTGAATCTAAGCTAATCGTAATGTCATTTAGGATACGCTAGCCTGGGTAGGTCTATTTTCGCTGTGTATTTTATCAGCATATTACGCTGTTAGTACTGTACCAATCGAGCCTGTTGTAAAAACTTCTTATTAGTAGGAAAATGTTATGCATTAAGTTAGCCAACCGGTATGTAAGGGCAGGAATACACTGCTACCACATCTCGTGAATTCGTGTGAGTTCACGTGAGCATTCAGTCATCTGCAGGGTTGCTCAACGCTTATTAACATTGCTAGGAGACACACTACTTTAACGGCTACAAGTCACGTGTTATCACGTGTACCTACTGGTCTGCTCGTATGACTTCACATCTCACATTTTCTTTTTGTGCACGCTGCATGATAGCGTGTGGTTGTATTTCCTCTTATCTATCTATCTATCTATCTATCTATCTATATATATATATATATATATATATATATATATATATATATAAACTTTGTGACCACATGCCAAAACTAGGGTGGAGTGTGAGAACTCCCGGTGATTGCAATGGTTTTGAGTCTTCATGAGCTTGTGCAAATTCACGTTACGTGATAGCAATGTGTTCTCCCCTTTATTCTCCTCATTTTTCGAAGTATGATCCTCGCCCATAACTGATACATATATCTCCATCGTTTACTGGTAGAAATTAGTCAAAGTCTTCCATGCCTCAGACGTAAAGTTGTTTCTTGTCCTTTGTAAACTCGGCTTATACACGATTATATACGGTAATTTCAAACAAAGAGACATTCTTGAAAGATGGCGCCGTTAATAGAGTCAGCGGCTCTGCATTCATTTTGTTTTACGTATACTTCTTCGTTATCTGTACACGAATCTCTGTTTTGGCCAACCCTACACCAATTCCGATTCCTGAGTGTAAGTCACTGTTAATAAAAGTACCGATTTCTATATTTGTTCATTCAATATGAAGTATAGGTTTTTGCTTTTAAAGCTGAGCCACTTAGGAGGAATAACAGGTGGCACAATGCACTCGTTGTTACGGCAGCTAAAACATAGTATAACTATGCGCAGGTGGTTTACTTAAATTATGCTAAATAACGCAAGCAGTCGGTTACTAAATTGAATTAAAAGGTAGTTACAAATAGGGTTATTAACGTGCAAATTATTTTTTCTGGTTGGCTAGACTTTTGGCCATCGTAGATTTTTATTGGATAAATTAGAAAAAAAAATCAGGTAGATCTAGCCGGAGAATGGCAAATTTTGCAACCCTGGTATGATTCTATCTAGTCAATATCTATCTGCATTTATTTGTTCATAAACGCAGGCTTCTCCATCTGATTGCTACAAAGATTAGTGGAGTTAAATTTTGCAAAAATATTAGACGATGCCTAATCGTTACATAATTCGTTTCTGGTGTAAGCTGTAAGATTTCGAAAGATTTGATAAGGAGTTTATCGATAGCAGGAATGTTGCCATTCTGTGCCGAGATTTGGACATTCTCGTCATATCTCGTAAGCCGTTGCGAGTTCTTTTTTTTTCAACTTCAGCTATTGGGAACGGTCGACGAATACTGTCATACGTTTCTTCAGTTTTCCAGTGACTCTTGTTAACATGCTATCAATGCTGTTGCTCGTACATACCGCACCAATGGGGCTAGGAGGCTGAATGTTTAAATATTTACTCCTTATTATATCAACAAAAATTTAAGGGGATGACAGACCCCCCCTCCCCGTTCAATTCCCAAAGAAATTTCATGCTGAATTGGTGCTTCAATTCATGTTCAGTAGTGTTTACGCTTGTTCTTTGAAAACTCATTTTTTTGGTGTCCACGGTCCAATGAAAGGCGAGATGAGGGATTTATCCATTGACCACTCCAACATGGCATGCCGCCAAGAGACATCTGGCAGTAGTTTCCATTGAGTGACCAACCAGACCTGTTTTATCATTCATTTATTCATTCGTTTTTCATATCTTTATGTACAGATCAAGTGACAGCAAGCCCTTCTGCTAATCCTAACACTGCTGTGGTCTAATAATCCTCTTGTTTCTTCATTTGTGAGTGATGTTGTATTATTGTTTTATTAACACAAAAAGCAATTCCGGTGAGTGATTCACGAAATGGAGACTGATAGCGAAGAAGAGCACCTTTTCCTTTATATAAGATACTATTTGTGTGAATGAAAAAATTGGATATAAATATCATGCAATTTGGTGTATCAGTATTTCTGTCCACATGATACAAGCTCTGGACATAAATAATGTATTATCTCTGCTTCCTTGCTAATATATATATATATATATATATATATACATATATATATATATATATATATATATATATATATATATATATATATATATATATATATACGCGTCTAAAAATGTGCACATCTTAATGTCTGTATATATTCACATTGGTATATATTTTTCTTCTAGGTGAGCACACACACACTCAGTGATAATTAGAGCCTTTTTCTTCAATTCTTTATTATATATATATATATATATATATGTGTGTGTGTGTGTGTGTGTGTATAGTAATGAGCTATGTCAGGTAGGTCATTTTTTATTTTATTAGGATTAGTGTAAGGAAGACAACTTATCTTTCTTAAAAGATCACCAAAATCGATTGAAATTGGAAAAATCTTCAAACATTTGTATTTCAAAAGACTCCTAACAAATTTAAATGATTTTTGACAATCGCTTTTGATATTTTTTGTTTTATTGTTTTTGTTTCATTGACCTCCTCAAAGTATCATTCCAATATTCTACAGTGATTTACAAATGTACACATTTTTTTTCAAATGTTTCAAGTTATTTTTCAATCAAAATTATGATATGAGCAGGAGATTCCTGGCGTTGCTCGAGGGAAAAAAATAACTTCTGAAAATCTGACAAAACAATAAAGAAAATATGTTCTTTAATATATTTCTTCTTACAAAGCACAAACCATCAAGCTAAAAACCATTTGATTTATACGGGTGTATTTTGGGTGATAATTCTCGTATTTTTAATATGTTTTTCTCACATCGGGTATTGTACACCCCGGGTCGACCAGCTAACCCATCTGGGTATGCCCATGCACAGATATTTTTTTCAGCCGACGATTGGAAGAACAAAGAAATACAACGATTTGTGCAAGTAATATTTTGTGCATTCAGTCTATGACTTTTGATTCCTCTGGTAATCTTTCAATTTTAGAGCAGTTATTTTTAAGCTTCTAGGTTTTTTTTTTTTCGCTTATGATGTAATTGAAATACTAAATTTGACACGGAGCATGCGCAAATAATTGATTAGAACGACCATTTGATTTTATGAAATCTTTATAAAATATAATTTATTTTCTTGTGTGGTAATATTTGAAGTAGACACATACACACACATACACACATATATTAAAGCAATTGCGTATGCATGTGAGTGCGTATGCTTATGCTCTATAAATACGTATGAATGTTAAACACGTATACAAATCTATTTCGCCAATTGTTAATTAAGACCCATTTCCAGTTTTTTAGGTATACTAAAGCTTCTTTCTGTCTCAATGGTCACCCATATGGGTAATGACCAAACTCGACGTTGCGTAACTTCGATCAGTATATCCGACGTGATTTTCATGTGACATCTCAGCTGCAGGAAGAGATTCGTTAATCCTTATCCTTGTGTTGAATTCTTAGTGGAGAGGTATTGGGCATCATTTCCAAAGTCTTTTGCATAACAGGGCTGTGGGTTGAACGACGACCTATCAGACTGGAGGCGAACACTCTACCACTGAGTCACAGCGATCAATTGTGTGTGTATATTGGCGTGAGTGTGTATGTGTGAGTGTGTGTGTGTTTGTGTGTGTGTGAGTATACGCGTGTAAATGTGCATATGTTAATTTCTGACGTGTTTGTGTGAGTGTGTATGCGTAGGCGTATACAACCCTGTCATCGCAGTTACAAGTTCATAACTTTAGGATTGTTTTATGGTTGAGATAGTCGCACTGGTTTCAATACCAAGGGTTTGAGCTCCGATTTCGAATGCTAATTTTCCAATCAAGTAGGCTCCATGCAACACATTCTTTCTATATCCCTCCGCCCTCAAACAAGACAAAGGCTGTTAGATATTTATATTTGTGTTTATTAATATATATATATATATATATATATATATATATATATATATATATATGTATTCATTCAGCGCCTACATATAGATAATCGCTTAACTGTGTTTTGGTGAATATAAAAACTGGTATATCCATTCGAATCTGGACGCACTTCAGCATAAAACCTCATTGCACAGGCTGGATAGTTCCCACCGTCTAAGGCCCTATTGTTGTGGAAAATCCCCAAAATCCTCTTTTGCGATGCCAAGCCATTCATTCATATTTATTTGAATGTTTGCATTTCCTCGTGCACATAGACACATAGAAAAAAATGAGAGTGAGAGCGGGGAGATATTTATTTACATTCAGCTTATTCTGGTTCAAGATCTATTGCGAGTAAATCAGGACAGAAAAGATTTTTCTAAGGCAATCTTCGAAATGAAAGGGAGTACAGTATTTGAAAATCTGCATTCATAATTCCAGCTTTTACCTGAGCTCCAACACTGATGACTTGCTCCGGTGGTATATAAGTGAAAAAAACATCGAGCAGGTAAGATAGGTACATAGATATGAACAGACTGAGATAGATAGATAGATAGATAGATAGATAGATAGATAGATAGATAAATAGATAGACATGAACAAACTGAGAAACAGAGATGAATAAATAGATTCGAACAAACTCAGATAGATAGATAAATAGATCGATAGATATGAACAGATGGACCTGAACAAACTGAGAAAGAAAGAGGGATTTGAGCAGTGAGATAGATATAAACAGATAATAACATAAGAGGACGGCTGCAGACTCATTAATTCAAACACACACACACACACACACACACACACACACATATATAAATGCAGTTGAGGGGAACTATTCTTCGTCCGGCACCAGTGTTAACCGAAGAGCATATCGTCTTAAATCGTATAAATGAATAATGGAATGGAAAAGGGTTAGCAATATAGGTGCATTCTCAGGTGCCTGCCGTGCCGCAGGGGCACTCTTAGCTCATATTTTTTAATTATTAGGATACTTGCCGGGGATATATATATATATATATATATATATATATATATATATATATATATATGTGTGTGTGTGTATATGTGTGTGTGTGTGTGTGTGTGTGTGTGTGTGTGAGCGTGTGCATATGTCTGTCCATAAGAGTGGGTACACATGATGAGTGCCCATTTTAATCTTCCTGCATCATTTGCAATCAAAAAAAGTTTTACAATCGTACGAAAAATGTACTTAAATGCATCTTATCGCTGAGCAGAACGTCTTGCAAACCATGCTACTAGCCCCATATTCTGCTCAGTCAGCGAGATACAAGAAACCCAGTGACAGGTTGGCAGTCGGCGTCATGTCCAATCAGCGCATGATAATCATCCTACGTTCAAATCTCAGTCAGATTGACGAACTTTTGCTCGCGATATTCCCCTCATTTTTAGACCTAAAATGATTTTTATTAGATTCTTAAATGGATTTGTTGATTATTCTGAAGATTAAACAATGTTTACTGATTCTGACAAAATATAACAATTGATCTTAAATACGAAAAAACTGTTTCCATTTTTATTGATTGACGCTAGAAGTATATTATGAACATCGTCATGCATATTAAGATCAAAAGCTAGTAATCAATACCAAAATAGGATAACTGTAAAAAGAACGAAATATCTTGGCTTTATTTCTCTAAAATGTGTGACCACTTACACACACACACACACACACACACACACACACACATATATATATATATATATATATATATATATATATAAGTGTGTGTGTGTATGTGTGTGTGACAACTTCACTCTATGGCTTGCAAATGTGTAACTTGACACCCAGAAGTGACGATGTATAAAGTCAGGTCAATTATTGCTTTTTTAATAGAAGGGAAAAAGCTGCACCTAATGTGCAGCAAACGTGTTTATAGGGGTAACTTGCCTCTGAGATTTACCTAGAATAGGCGTTGCTTACCTCCTGTGACCTGTAAAGTTCAATTCAAGACCAGGTCAATTTTGGCATCCCCTGAAAGCATAGTTTTGGCATATTCAAATCTAACAGAGATAACTACACTGTACGGGTTGAAAATTTATGCACAGATTATCTCGTCCACAGGATGAAAATAAGACAGGTTGCGTTCATCTTTTGCTCACCATTGAAGGTGAATTTAAATTCAGATCAAGTTTAGTATTTTCTAATCTAGGGGGAATGGCTAAATTTGCGCATGGGTAACTTGAACATAAGTAGGTGACACTGACCCCTATCGACTTGTTGAGATCTATACAAGTTCAGTTCAATTTCGGCATTTTCAAAAAAAGGTCTATTTTGGCATTTTCGACCCACCTGAAAGGCAGCGATCCTTACTTAGTGAAGCTTTGTGTTAAAATACTGAATTGGTCTCAATACTTCTTTGGAATATTTAGCCAATGAGAAAGTGTTGTTGTGATCTAAATGAGTGGATATTTGAAAAGATTGAAAAGAGCAAATAAGGATTCTGAGGTAGATTTTTCCAACTTGACGATTTTCTCCTGAGATTTTTGTTCTGATTGTGGATTTGGGTAACCATTCTAGAAAATTGGATCATGACATGCTTGTACCTTCCACTATTCAGTCGCCCATAGTGTTTTTTCCCGATCCCCTTGCTTGAGTCTTAGAGTTCGTAAGGTTTTTGTTGTTGCTAATGCTGAAATGATCATTACCATCTTGACAATTTAAACTTTTGTTACATTTCAGCGGACTGAACCGTCTACCTGTGTGTTCATATCTATCTGTCTATCTATCTATCTATCTATGTTCGATATCAATCTTTCTATGTAGGTATGTCTGTCGGTTTATCCCTTTCTGTTACAGGAATACATGTGATTGATCCATGTTTGTTTGGAAATGTGTTTGCATGTATGTATGCGTGTATTTGTGTATGTATGCACCCATGTGTTAGTGAGAGTTGCACACACACTCACACACACACGCATATATATATATATATATATATATATATATATATATATATATATATATATATATATATATATTGATATTACAACCTTCTGACAGATTGTTACATAGATCTTTGCAATTTTTCAAGCGATTAAATGATGTATGATACCTCTATTTACCGTGTTTAATAATAACCACTGTAAAAATATCTACAGCAGATAGAATTTGTTTCCTATTTCTTTCTTTTTTATTTTTACAAATTGAAAATATATTATGAACTATATTCATAGTGTAGAAAGCTTCACAGCTTTAAGCACTGAACACATTGAAAAACATTTTCAATTTTTTTTGTTAATTCAAACACTAATTTCCCAATATTTGTTAATGTAATTTATGTAATTTTCCCCAGTTTTTTTTCCATGTTTATGCTTATATTTATTTATATATATATATATATATATATATATATATATATATATATATATATATATATATATATATATATATGTATATATATATATATATATTCCATGTTTATGATTATATTTATATATATATATATGTATATATATATATATATATATATATATATATATATATATATTCCATGTTTATGCTCATATTTATATATATATATATATATATATATTCCATGTTTATGCTTATATATATATATATATATATATATATATATATATATATATATAGTTAGTTAGTTAGTTAGTTTGCATGAAGATAAATTGCAGGGCATATAATGAAGCCATAACATATTGACATAACATATGATTTACTAAGCTTAGACTAGTATGGACCAAGGCAGCAAGTGTGTGGCACCCAGTGAGAACCAAACTCAGTACGAGATTAGTTCGCTATTGTTATTAGGCATGCAAATCAATGAATTTACATATAAAATTGTGTGTGTGTATGCACAAGATTCGAAATATTTGAATGACGCACACAAGCCGAACGTAGTACGAACTTTCTGGTGTCTGTGTGCAAGTAGCAGACAAAGCTGATTACTTCGAAGTAGATGGTAGAAACTAAGTGTTAGTGTGACTATATTTTTTTTTCATGGTCATTCCACTGTGCTTTTGGGTTGCTTCGTATGCATTGGGTGTCCCACCCGAGGGTACTGTTTAAAAAGTTGGTCCCGCAGGTTCTGAGTTCGATATTCACCAATGGCATCTAAATTTAGGTCATACACCGTATTAAGCTAAGCTTATATATATATATATATATATATATATACATATATATATATATATATATATATATATATATATATATATATATATACATATATATATATATATATATATATATATATATATATATATATATATATATATATATATATTCGGGAAACGGAAATTCATCCATCTATATCATTGAATAAAGAATAATATTTTTACATTTAATTGAAATAAGCATGAACATATATTTACGTAGTTAAGTCAATAAGTCCATAGTCTAATGATGAAAGAAATACATTAATTTTTTTCACAAAAAATATTTATTTTTCAGCATAGTCTCCTCCCTTGTCAATACAATTGAACCAATGATTTTCCATTAATCACATTAATCAGATAGATCGATTATTATAGAGCAAAAATATCATATCAAATTTCAGTTAATGACTATTCAAGGCTACAGACTTATTTATGCACCCCCGCACACAGACATATATACATATGCAGACATACACACACACAAACATATTGTTAAATATTGTTTCACACAACCTTTCAACAGTTTCACCCTTCAAAGAGCCATAATATCACATATTGTTTTTCTTTTCTGGCCTCAAGGTCTTTAATCACTTGCTCTTATTCATGTAGTTTTTTCATCTAAGCGCCGCTGTCTCTATTTCCACGTTCAGAATTTCCCTTCTTTGTTTTCTCTCTTATCGTCTGCATTCGTCATTTACATATTTGCTTCGATGTGTCTTCATCCAATTATTTTGATTGCTCATCAAATTTTATGTCAACTCAGCTAACTAGTAAACGATAGAAGTACACAGTTCTTCTTTTCAACTTTTGTTCGGAAAATCGAATCTCTTATATCATTGTTGTTGTTTATGTAATGCTTTGGCCGATCCTATTTTTCAGCCCTCGTCACATATATAATTCAAGAAAAAACCTTTTTTTTTTCAATTATTCACCTGGCGAGAGCTGAAGAATGAATCAACTGCAATGTTGCGTTGATAGCATCAAGGATGGGAAGAACAGAATCGATTGTCCGAAGAAAAGAATGTTCATGACTCTTCTCAGAGTTATACAAAATAGACATTTCTTTTGTACATTTTCTTCCTTTTAGGTAGATGTAAATAATCAGACAGAAAAAAATGCAACACCCTGAATATGTATTTCAACTTTCTGAAGATTAAACGTACATGTGATGTCGTTGGGTGACAGTAAGTTATCACATTTACAGATCAACTCGTGCACAGGTTCTAGAATAAGGGGTACATCAATAAAACTCAGGCCCCACCGACGATGACCTGAAGGAGGATATACAATGTGTTACTATAGGGGTTGAATACTGCTGCAACACCCTTTATTTAGGAACCTGTGCTCGTATTGATCCGTCTATGTAATAGAATTGTAACCCAGCTATATCACATATGTGGTTTATGTTGGGTAAATCGAAACATGTATCAAGGGTGTTGCAATTTTACCTCCCGGCAGTGCGTTGATTATCTATACGGTTTGATTTTTAGCAATTCTTTTCATTTAGTTGTTTACAATTTGTCCTTCGATGTACGTCTTCATTTTTTTTCTCTTCTTTTCTGTATCATTCTTTTTTTTTTCCAGTCTTTAAATACAATGTGAAGTGTCAATAAAAGTCTTTATTATTTTGGGGGAAGCTTGCTCCCGTCACCTACAGCCACATTCGACTACTTTCATGCCTTCGAATTTGTATTTGAAGGTGTAGCCGTTGGTCTTTGAATCAAGATAAAGTAAGGAAATGGAATCGAGCTTTGTTGGTACACAGCAAGGTCGAGTCACTTTCTTGTTATGTACGTGCAGATTGGCCCGAATGATGGCGTGCTTTGTTGGCCGCAGATGGTCACCAAGAGGGAAGTAGCATTTTCCGCTGCATTCAAATGCCTAGAAAATATACAAATAAAGAAAAGAAAATTAAAAAATCAAAAAGAAAATTTTCTCATTGATTAATAATCATTATCGCTATAGTTTTAATATAATGTTAAAGTGTCCAGAAAGTAATTACGTATTTTACAGCTAAAAATAAGAAGCCAATCAACTGGGGAAAGACCAAGGTCTAGATTCAGCTCATCATCTCTTTTATCTAACACTGTGTTGTTTATAATGTATTGCAAAGTTTAACCATATGGAGGATGGAGACTTTAAAAAGTAAAAACATTCACTCCATGTTATATATACAAAAAAATGCTTCTTTATCTTATATTTAGTGGGGATCAATTTACAATGTAAGTTTATGCTAAATTGATCCTTAGTTTTTATCTATTTGTTTTTTTTAATTCCCATGTTTTAGCGATCACTATCCAACAAAAGATGAGAGAAGTAACTTCTTCATAGATCACTCTTTTTTTTTTCACCCCCAACACAGCATGCTGCCAAAAGACGTTTGTCACGTGATGGTTTTTGTTGAAAAGAGTGACCTGACCCGTCTATTTTCCAAGCTTTAATTGGTCTGGCATAAGGCCATCAAGTGAGGAATGATTTCGCTACACTGGTCAATCAGTCTACGACATCAGTGTGTTCATCATTGCACTATAATAAGCACCCGAAATGGCGTCACTCACTTGGCCCTGTGCTATTTTACCTAAAGTTAAGGGAAGATATGAGTTCATGGCTTTTCCAAGGGCTCTACTTCGAATTAAACAGTTCTTTGAATATGATAGCATCATGATTGCAGAGTAAGCTCAAACTTCCAGGACAAGAAAATACCGTTAGTTCTAAAAAGAAGGTTGTACAACTAATTCATCCCCTAGATAGTCACTTATGGAGCTGAAATAGGGAACCTAACCAAGAGACTGGCCATCAACCTAAGAACCATGCAACGCACGTAGGAGAGAACCATGTTCAACATCACATGTAGACATCACAAGACAGCACAATATATTATAGGGAAAAGATCAGAGACATCATAGAATCTATTTTTTAAAAATCAAATGGCAATTGGTTGGTCATGTTGCAAGTATAGCTGACAACCGATAGACTTCACGACCCACAACATGGATTTCCCCGAGATCAAATGCGAAATTGAGGCTCGCTGAATATAAGATGGCGCGACGGAATAGACAAGTTTAAATAATATTGGCACTGCGACGCCCATAGCAGAGAAGTCTGACGAATCCTGAGGAAGGTCTGTGTCCAACGATGGAAGATGATAGACTGACGATGATGATGATGATGAAACACAAATTGTCACAACCAGAGATCGAACACGGCCCGCCGAAGTCATTTCCTGTGCTGTTCTCTGTCCTGCTCCCCTAGTGATATGGATTCTTAAAGTGTGTCGTGGAGGCACAAATACAAGAATGTTATCTAGTGGAATACCACACGCGAGACTTGCTTCCTGTAGACCTTTGATTAGAGATACAACATTTCATGCTCGATTACTCTTCGGATATGTGACGCTGGTATGTACCCAGTTCCTCCAAGCCTGACTCAAAACCTGATGGAGATACACTTTTTGAGAAGTTCACCTAGTTTTGCACTAATATACTGGTTGATAGGGACGGCATATGGGGAGAAATCTCGAATCTGGAAAGAGTGGCAAAGTCTGGCGTCATGACCCACCTTCAGGCTCCACACCACCAACAGAATCACACTAGCAATTTATACTAAGGATAATTTGGCTTGTTTTTTTGTTTTGTTTTTTTTTTGTTTTATTCATTTTTTTTGTTATTTTTACTTGGGTTTCGCACAGATTGTAAGCCAGTTTGTGCCGAATTAAAAATGAATAGATGACTTTTAGTTATTTTTTTTTATTTTTATTCGTTTCAGTTCTCACTACTCTAGCATCGGACGCTGATGGACTTTCCACAAAAAAGCTATAGATCGATGAAACTGACCAAATATAGACAAGAAAAAATCGTGTCAATTTTATCGTAATATGATAAATCATAATAACAAATAAGGAATTTTTGGTCCAAACAAAATGATCTCTGAGTTAAGTGTGGTTGGAAGCGATGTAAAATATGTGAATTTGAATTCACCCTTTGCTTATGTTAACCTGTCACACAAGGTCGATCGGCGAAGAGTGCGGAGGCCTTTCGGCTCAAAGTGGCAAAAACAATGTCACATTAAACTTAATTCCTCATTGACAAGAGACTTCAGATGCTGACGTAAAAAGAGAAGATTTTAGATTGCAAAGTTAACTATCATAGTCATTTTGTCAAATCCTGATTGGTTCTTCACATCGATGCAAGAATAACATTTCAGAAGTGTATGCTTTTGTGCGATTTTGGTTGGACCACATGAGGTTTCTTACTACCTAAATGATAATGAGTAGGGAAGAGATCAGTAACCTGCCGTGGGTTACTGTGACCAATGTCATTAGACCGGAGCCCAAGTGACATATTGCTCATCTATTTTAAATTATCAAAACTGGAAAGTGATCGTATTATGAAGAACACTGACTGATAAAACTATCGTAAGACAATGATTGGATTGCGATGAAAATTAAAGTTCAAGATTGATTTCAAAATCAGCATCTGATCATTTTCCTGAAACTTCAACTTGATTCATGAACGGACCAGCTCAGCTTGGAGAAGTTTGGATGAAATTTGCCAACATCCTTTCAGTGGATATTTTAAAACAGCGTTGGTGTAGAAGGTGTCGGAGGGGTGAGACTTGTCTGAGCAGGCGTGGGGTTTTGTCACATCAGTATCAAGAACATAATGTTGAAACTTATTCGGAATCTTATTAGTTTACTTTGATAGAATCTCATGAAATTTCTCGTTAGCTCTAATCAAAAGCTCAAGTTCATCATCTAAAAAGACAAAAATCTAAAAAAAAAAAACTAAAAATTTAAGTAAAATTTCTTTTTTACCAAAAAAGAACCAGAATGGTGGGCTATTTTCATCAGGCCCCATCACAAAAATGGAAGGCCTAACCCTAACTTTGTGTACAATTGATGGAATTCACTCAATCCCATGGGTTATGAAAATTCTAGTCTGGTGGGGTTAAAGCCCGAATATCGAATTTTTGATAACATCAGTTTCCTTTTCAGACAAAACTACGAAATTCTGACTCTACTGGTATACTCAACCGAAAAATATACAATGATGACGGTCTGGGAGAAAAAATTTTGATATTTTGATACTCCAAAATCAAAACAGAGTTCAAATTTGACCATGAAGTAACAACACGACTCAAATTTTTGACCAGGAATGAAAAGAAAATGCAACTTCACGAGTTTTTTTTTCTTTCTCTTTAGGCTTCGGTACTTTAGAATTGTGCACGTTAGCCTTTGGTTAGAAGTAACGAAAACGCTCTGAATTTCATAGAGTATAGCTTCCATCTTAGTGCATTTTCTTTTTCTTTAATGACAGGTTGAGAGAATTCACTGATTACAGAGATAAGTGGTCGTAGGAAGAAAGATGTTTGCCAATCCTGTTCAGTTCTTGACAGAGGAAACATTCGCAATCAAGCTCAAGAGCGGTGACAACATTTTAAAACAACAACAACAACAACAAAAAGAACTACAAATAAATCAGGACAGAGTCGAAACAAAACAACAACAACAAAAATTATTAATGACCAAAAAAAAAAAAAAAGAAAGAAAGAGTGAAGTTCTTGAACAGCAGAATGGTAGACGAAGCGAATAAGTAGGAAGATTTAGCAACCGTCGTATTATGGGAGCAGGAAATGATTATAATGATTTCATTTCAGATTTCTGAAAATAGATGATTGGTCACCCCAACCCCTGAACCCCACCTAAATTTAAAGTGTTAACTTCCTGTATTCTGGAAAACTGGAATTAACTTGTTTACACTGCACGTACACAGCTGGGGTAGCCCCATGTTCTGCTCTGTGAACCGGACACCAAAATTTGTGAGGTTCAAAGTTTGGCTTCCAATAGACGATTCAATTTACCCAGTTATTTGCTAAGCTTAGCTTGGTGTGGCACAAAGCCACAAGTACGGGTTACCCAGTGAGGATTGGTCTCGTCGGTAACAATAACCTGCGAGACCAACTTTGGCATCCCCTGTTTGGCAAACTAGACTGTCTGTTTTGTCCTTGTCTTTAGATGGCAATGCGAGCATTCAGATTAAAACTACTTGATTTAAAAAGATCGATTTTGCCTGTGCTGTAACAAATTTGAATTTTATGATTTTGTGAAAATTGGTATTCTGAATTGAATATGAGAGGGAAAAAAACGACATTTTCGGCATATTCTTTTTGTACCATAAGAGATGGTACCAGCCATCATTAACATAGATAAACATTTCCAAGAAAACTCACTAAATCCATTGATGGTACCGTTTAATTGCATCATGCAAATTGTAATCTATCCATATAAAAGCCTTTTATGCATTAGTATGTTTAATTGTATAATTTCCCGTAGTATCAGAATCCTGTTATAACCTAAAGCTTATAATGGATTGGTTCATGTGAAATAGATTAACACAGCTGAAAATAATAATTAGAGAGTTGTTAAATGTATTATCTGTTATCATAACAACGAAGAATTCGTGACAAAACGCTCGATGCTTCATGTCTAATCACACATTAATACAACTTGGGATGAGTTGAGACTTAAAAAAACCTTCAAATTAGGATTCTTACATTATCAAAAATGAATTACTTTATTAAATAGTTTGGGGCTCCTCAGTACCGATTCATACATAGATAACGACGTTATTTTCAGCGGGTACATGCTAGTCTTGAATATAGATTCAGTAATCCAACATAATATTTAATGTATATGCTCAAGGATCTTAAGCAAAGACCCTGGGATGCAACCTGGAATTGAGAAACGTCCGATGTACAAACTGACATTCAAAATGAAAACAGAAGGAATTGATCTACACAGCAAGAATTGGTGGACATATTGGAAGCGAGTTACATTAAACCAAATAAAATGGAAGTAAAGGCTTATAAAACCCAGAAGAACGAGGAAGATCTTGGAAACTAGAATCAAGAGTTAAAACATGATCAAATGCATTAATAAATGATCAGTTTCCCTAGTAAGATATTCAGGGCCCTTCCTAAAGTGAACAGGAGGAGATAATTCTGGATTGAAAAATAAGAAAAATTAAAGACCTTGCATAAAGCATCACTCGTTAAAAGTGATACTGAAATCCTTACTTCACATAAGTGAATCATTGTGGACCGAAATTATCTAAAAATTATCAAAAATTATCCCTGATAGATATTTTATCTGAAATTAACTTTAACAAATACCCGGACATGATTTGGGTATTATTGGCCAAAAATGATCCCCTGAGCCCTTTTTTGAAGAAAAAAAAAAAAACGTTTTCAGATGATGCACAGTGGTGTACTCATACCAATTTTTGTGACTATAGCTCAAAAAATATGGCCAGGAGCGCCCAAAGACACCCACCTGCTGACACATGGACAAGTGAGAAGAATGTGTAACCCACTTGGCTGGTTGGTCGAGCGGGCAATTTGTGGGGCTACGGTGATTTGATGGATTACATGAAGAGAAAAGAGGCAGAAACGGGATTTGTCGGTATTGGATATTATGCCGACAGGATTGATTCTTGGTCGCTGAAAATCCTTTCCTTCTCGACTCTCAGTGCATTTATATACTGAACTCATTTACAATGAATCTTCATTGGGAATTAATTTGAAATGTATTTTTAGTGCAACCACATCATTAATACACTTGCTATGTACGCAAAGTAGCCGTATTCTGTTTGAAACACTTGCTTTCCTCACCACTAAAATTCATGTTCCCCCCTCATTGCAATCGTGCAAGTGTTAAAACTCGGTGAAACCAATTTTAAGCCAAAAGTTGCGAAATTCAGCTCTCAATTAGTGAAGATTATTCTCTCTATCGTCAGAAATGTCTATTTCGTTAATGCAGACAACTACTGAAGCTTAGTGTAAAGGGTAGAAGAGTAACTGTGAAGTCAGTGGGTGACGATCGACAAAAGCTAAATCCTTGCAAAAGTCCAGCAGGTTTAAATGTTGTAGGCACTAACATAAAACCAATAAACCACATTTTTCCCCTTTGCATCAGGATTTGTAATGCCTCTCTATGTGTAATCGGGAAGTGCAAGTGGCCAAAAGGTTACCGGTTCAGAAAATGGAATCGGTGAACTGAATTCAAACTCTGATTGAGACAGTTTGGGCTCTATTCACTTTAATTTCCTTAGGAAAGGCATGAATCCACTCTCAGCTATGGGTAAATAGCATGACTATAAGAGCCATTTAAACACGTAAACTACCACGTCTTTGGCGTCGGGCTAGCACCTACAATTGTAACGAACAATGATTGGGTGTCCTTAGCCTGTTCTAGGAATGAAGCCGAACCCTTTTTCCGAGTGCGACACAGGAAGCAACTTTGCTCTGCCTTGTATATGTTATTATCAGGGTGATTTACTATTTTGACGCGCCTTTTAAACAAATCCTACCCATGGGATCACTACTTATGTAAACAAATAATGGTTATATTTGTTTATCTGGGGATAAAAAAAAGATAGCTATGAAATGGCCTGCTTTAACAATATAGATACTCCTTCTCTGACTCGTAAAAGTTTTCCTTCAGCACATTGTCGCTATAATTACCTTTTGCGGGGCATCCATATATATTCTTTGATCTTACTTTCTTTACATGATGAGATGAAATAAAAATTATTTCCTTAAAAGAAAATGCGTAATTAAAATACAATATATTGTTTCTTTTTTAACTGGGAATAGAATTGTATTTCGTTACGCAGCGCTTTTTTGTTTGATTGTTTTGCATTGTTTGTTTTTTTTAGATTAAATCTAAACAATACATCATCACAGCCATAATCGAAAAATCCATTCCTTGCTTTTTTTTATGCAATAAAAAACTCATTACCCTAATTGATTGTAAAACAATGCCTTCATAACCACAATCGTAGTTGAACCAAAGTGGACATTTTGCTGAAGTCAAACAGATGTAGCCATTTTTATTGCTAACTTATCTTTATTGGTTCCAGAGAACGAAATAACCCTTAAAGTATTCAAATAATACTTACTTGGTATTTTTTGGGTGCCACAATCCAATCGTGGCCTTGAATATCGCTAAAGTCCACCTCAAGTTTAGTACGTCGACAGATATTCCGTTTGCTCGACGTTTTACTCCTTTTCACCCGAACCTTCTGTTTCGGTCGGCTCAGGTATTCCTTCCCAGTACGCATACTCTGCGTCACTTTAGCATATGACGTCATCTCACCTATAGATCCGTTCGAATCCTCACTGGAAGAATCCTCGTCATCGTCGTCGTCCTCGTCTTCTTCATCATCGGATTGGTCGCCATCAGACGATGGCGACGACAAAGGAGGTTCGGTCGTTGTGAAATTGTCAACGTCTTCAATGTCACTCAGAGTCATGTCGTGCTGCAGAAGTTCGTCTCGCTCCTGCTGGTGCACTAATCGTTTATTAATCTGTTTCGAAAAGACTATCAACAACGGTTCTTTCTTGTTTCGTGGTTCAGTACTAATATCAACATCGTTACCCCACACGCTGTTGAATATACTCTCGATAGTCACTTCAAGCATTTGGACGACACCGTTTTCGATTTCAGCGACCCAGCGGCGGACTGCTGGGGTTACGTCGAAGGATTCCCAGCCGCTATTGCGACCGTAAATGTGTTTCTGAGAGACGAGCTTTAAGTGGCGTGACCCGCCGTCTTCCGGGATAACTTCGTAAAGGGACACCTTCCGATCATCCCCAACATAAGTATTTCTGTCTCGTTCCACCAGTTTGTACAAACGAAGCTGGGCAAGGTTGATCTGTTCCCCACGTGGGAAGCTGCTAATGTTGAAGATCAGTGTATGGTTACGAGTCTTTGCCCCGGGTAACTCATTTCCACTGGAGATATTAAAAAGTATATCTGTAAAATTAGAAATTAAAAACGCTTGTTAGAAAATTTCAGTCGATATTAAACAACGGTAGCGTCAAATTTATGTAAAAAAAATTCAATCGAAGAACCAATATAATTAGAATCAATTCTTTCAATGACATCACTAGCGTTTCCCACCGGAAAACAACTAAAATAGAGTCTTTTTAAAAACTTCTAAAAAATATCTAGATTCTTGAGAATCCAGATGTTACAAATAAACTTGTCAAAATAAGGTCCAAAAAGGTAAGAGAAGTATTTTTTTTTTTTTAATGAAAAAAACGTTTTTTCAGAAGGGGTTTAACGGAGCACTGATGCCAATGTTCAAGTCTGTACACAAAATGGTATGGCCAGGAGCGCTGGAACACACAAACAAATACGTAAACGAACAAGCACATATTTAAAGGATTGAACCTTTCCCCATCAGTTAATAATTGGATAATGATGTTTCATTTAGTGTATGACAGAGCAAGGATAGAGGACAGTCACATGTAATCTGTAAAAACCCAGTCGGAATATGGTTAACAATCAGTTATACCCATATTTAGGCTCAATAAGTTGTACTTATTCTTTTTCTTCATAATAAAGTGTGAAACTCTCTCTCTCTCACACACTCTCTCTCTCTCTCTCTCTCTCTCGTTGAGAGATTTTGCTTTTTAAAGATCATAATAAATCTATCTAGCTTTCTATTTTATTTTCTTTGAATTGACTACCACATAGTTGCTAAGATTTTTCAGTTTGCAGAAGACAAGTCCATGAAAACTTCATTCTTAATTTCTGCAATGTACAGAATTGCTATCTAAATGTTATTGACATGTTATAATATAGATATTCTCGACACAATATTTTGCACTATGATAGGCAAACTTCATAAGTGTCTTTGAAGATTACTCAGCTCTATATTGATTGTATAATCAGTCAGCTTTAGTGGTTCATTTGCATGCCTTAGGAACAATTCTGAAGTTAGGTACACGAAGTTCCATGTGAACTCACGTGAATGAACATGGGCCAGAGTATGAACATTTATCTCTCTCTTCTTGCTCATCCGAAAAAAAATCATTTTTGGAGAGTCACTGGCATCGAAGTATAAGAATCAAAAATGAAGAAAATCATGGCTCCAAGACAACATTCAATATCTCAACGTAAACAGGTTTTATGAGAGAAATGGGTTCTTGATTGGATTGAAAAGGTGTTCTTTACGACGAATAGCCGGAGTCTGGACAAACTGTCACTGTACAACGATTTAAAAAAATCAGCTTGTTTTAATCAAGAATTAAAACATGAAACAATATCTCCTGGGCCCGTTTTCGGGTTGCCAATACAGCAGACGATAATGGAACTGGGATGGGAAGTTCTCCAAACCTGTCACTGGATATAAACAATACGGACACGATCACACTGGGAAATCAACATCTGGGAAATTTCAAGATTTGGCAGAAACCTGAATATAATTGGATTTTAATAAGATACTTAATACTCATTCATCAAAGGATGAATTTAAAAGAGTACTTCATTCCAGATATTGGAAAAGAAAATATCTTTTTATTATTTTTACCACTTGGGTGATTTATCTTATCTAAGCAATGCTATTTTCATTGATTTTTATATTTAATGAATAAATCCTACGAGATATTATGTTTTACCTTTTTATCATTTTTTTACGTTGTTATTGATTACACGAGCAGTTCGTGAGCGTTTTTCTAAAATACGTAAAGAAACGTGTGTAAAAATCAATGAAAAAAAACAATGTATAAGTGAAATAAATCATCAAAAGGATAAAAGGTTGGGTGAAAATCACATGAAAACGAATCTTTTTTCTGATAGTTGAAATGAGAAATTATTTTCGGAAAAAAAGCGTCTGTTAATGAATATATATTAAAAATTTTATTAAAATCGAATCGTCCGCTGATTTGGGTCAGATTTTTAAAAAATTTTTCTGATGTCAATTTTCAGGTGAAAATTCTATTCTTACTTACAGTCACCTTCAAACTCGCTCTCTCTCTCTCTCTCTCTCTTGTTTCAATTTATGATACATTCTTTGTCTTTTCAGTCGTCCTAATTTAAACATATAGAAAAAAGTCCTCATAGTATTATTATTCGATCTAAATTAGTTATCGTTCTTTTACGCAATTTAGCTGAAAGGGGTGTCATAAAAAAGCCAGGCAGTACTGGGGGCTGTTTACCTCAACTGTAAGAGCAATGCTATGTTGAAGCGCTTACCCTATCCGTCGCAGGTTCGATTCCAACGTTGATTATTTATCCTATTTACGCTTTTTAGGTCAATATGATACATTCACAATGTGATATCAGGAGATCATTTTAAACTGAAGTTTCAATATAATATAATGCAATTTGTCGGACCACATACCAATTTCTCAGTAACATATGCATATATACATATATATATATATATATAATAATGTCATAATACATCCACAGCTAACTTGCGTCTGCTAGGAGATGGAAATTTCTGTCAAGCCTACGACCATGGGACTTCTCTCCCATCCGTGCCACTTCGATGGACCATAGGCTGCAAATTGAGGCTTAAAGTATGGGTTTAGCCCTGGAGAAGTTGCGATCTACTTTAAAAATCGATTGGTCGGACTGGAGATTTATTCTGCACGCATTCAGGGTCTAAAGTCCTACTGCTGGGGAGAATCTTCCTCAACAAGCCATTCATACATAAGCACGTGTATAATTTATCAGTATTTTTTTTTCTTTATCTTTCTCTATCACTCTATCATGACGACATATGCCAAATTGTGTTCCATGGCATTTTGCCCTCAAATCCATACGGTGTATTTGGCTGACTTGTCAGCACAAATAACTGGCTAGCTGGTAAGCCCCACACTCTGTAAGTATAACAAGACAGCAACCTCTCGACGCATTCTTACACCCAATAATAACTCACTTAGCAGATAACGGCCGCTTTTCTCCACACAATCGCCATCTTGTGGAAACTGAGCTCAGTGCTTTGTCTGGCCCAGCCAGTATCAGTCGGTCAGTAGGAACACAAGAAAGATTGTCGGTATCGGCACGTGTGGTTTTGGTCTTTTTGTATTAGGATTTTTGTTTTCTTTCTCTTAGTTTATTTTTTCTTTGTCGAGGGCGTTACTTGGAGCGAAGTGGAAATAATGAACGGGATAGGTTGTGTCAGATCAAGTAAGTACCAAAAGTATCATATCCCATTGGTCCCGCATTTTCAAAGTCCCCGCGCTAAATGATTGCAATCTATCAAATCTGATTTGGTGATTCTGTTCTTGCTTTATTACTCTGGTACGAAACGAAAGTCGTACTTTTTATGACTGGGCGTTCAAGGTTTGTAATTTTAGGTAATTTCACCTCTAATCGGGGTAATTATTTTAACGCGGTAATTAATAAGAATGGTGTATCTTTGTAATAGAACATAGACACCAGCAAGACAACCGGATGTCATTATGTTATTACAGAAATGTCAGACATCTATGTTGTATTTTCTGTCTGCATAACAAATGGAAAAATTCAATTACAATACAATGCAAATAAAAAATATCTATGTCTTCCAATATTCATGTTTTTGTCTAATTCATTATATATGCTACATTTTGCTTTCATCACCATCACTTTTAGCGCCTGTCGATGGACAAAAGACCTACCCCAAAAATTGCCAGTTCTCTCTATCGTGAGCGTTGCGGAGCAAATACTTTCCTAACTTGTTTACTTTGTCACGCTATATCATTTTCTGCTAGTTATAGTTTTGGAAATGGTCTCTGGGGATCCTCGCTGTGAGTCGTGATGTCCAGCAGTTGTCTTCCATTCTTGCAACATGACCAGCCCATTGCCATTTGAGTTTCGTAATAGATTATATGATATCTCTGACCTCTGTTTTCTTTTCTCTAGTATACTGTATCTTGTGATCCTTCCATGTGATGTTGAGCTTGATTCTTCCCGGTGCACGTTGCATGGTTCTGGCTTTGAGGGTCAATCTTATGGTTAGGGTCCATGTTTCAGCTCCGTTGATGACTTCACCTTACACTAATGCCAATGAAAAGGGCATTCGGTCCACTTCTTTTATGGGAGAATAGTAGGGCAGTTAGAGCCCTTTGTCATTTCAATCCATCTTGACCACTGTCTAGTACCCAAGCCCTGTAAAAAGCCACGAATGCAACAAACAATTACTGGGCCTCCCTGGGTCGTTCTGAAAAATGGAGACACAACCATTACGTTATGCGTTTTGCAACACAAGAAACAACTTTATCAATAAGTGAATGGTAATTATCTTTTCCCGTCTTTCAAAAATTGAATTCAGCTCGAAATTAGCAAATATATTGTAAACCGTATCAAGTAACCATCCCCGAATATTTAAAACTAGAATATACTCGTTGAAAATAACTGATCATATATGTATAGATGAGCACTAATCAGCCTAAAGATATTTTACGAGGTAATCTATTTTTGATTAATAATGTATCCTAATTCTAGATTTGAAGTTTCGACTCAACTCAAGTTGTTTTAAAGTGATCAGACAGTTTATTACGTCATAATAGAAAGGTAAATCAAAAAATGAGGTTATCAAATTTGAGCACAAACAAACAAACAGGAAACATTGCATATAAGCTCATTATATGGTTGGATGAATAAAAATCTCTCGATTTGTTATTACACGTTCTAAGCGCTTTGATAGATGATAATAATAAACTCTAAACCAAAACTGTTAACATAGGTTTCTCTCAGTTTTTTTTAAGTTGATCAGTCTGGCTATGTATGTATCGTGCATACAGGCCGAACCGAGAGAGACTTTAAAATTTCCACATTTACTCCTTATCACGTCTAGAAAAAATCTTTTTCCTTAATTCTTCCCTTGAATAGGTTTTTAACTGGGGTTCAATTAGTGATTCTAGTGTATGCTAAAATGGTCCCTTAGTTTGTGCCCGCTCGTTTTCTTCCGGAAACTTCAGACTTTTTTATGATAATCATTGCCGAACAAAACACTAAAGAAGTAAATTATTCAGCCCTTCCTCTTATTTTCGTATTGATCTCCCCCAACCCCCGATGCGACCAAGAGATGTTGCTCACCTGACAGTTTCTCATGATTGACTAACCAGACCTGATTAAGGTATTCTTTTGCTCCGAAACGGGACTGGTCATTCTTGGACCTAACATTACGTGGTTTAGAGTATTAAAAAAAAGCTTTATTGTTTCTCTTACCGACTGAAAAGATTGTGTGAGAAATGTGTAGTAAAAATAGTTACGAAAGTCTCTCGCGCATATCGCAACAAATGAGATAATTACAAAGGAGATTTACTATATAGAGGGATATTACTCACAGGAATCAGGATAGACTTACAATTGTTACTGCAAGTCAAAAGGACTGTGTAGCATTTTGATGTAGGCGGGCTTTGTGGCCAACAACAGCTTTTAAGCATTCTTCAGATGTTAGTCATAGAAACACTGACCAGACCTGACACTCTCGAAAATTCAGTCAACGAACGAGATACAGTGTACATTCAGTGGTTCTCCATTTTTGAAATTAACTTCATGTATACATCAGCTCTCACCCATAAGCTAACAGACTGATCAACACTGTTTTCTTTATATCTTACCCCTTCACCAATCTACAGCACACACGCACACACACACACATACACACACACACACACGATATATTTAATTAGCATTTACTAGACAACATATTTAATATCAAATTTTGAACACAGACATTCAGTAATCAAAGAGGATACCTTTTTGGGGTAGATACAAGTGAAGTAGTTTTTGTTGAAATTTCTGAGGGGTCAAATTATTCCTATACTATTCCTTGTGTGAATGCTATTGTGAACTTTCCATTAAAAAGGTAATTACGCAATATCTCAGAAAGTACTCAATGAATTGCAATGAAATCCACGGTGAGAGTAATTGCGTGAAGGAGGATTGTTTCCATTTTGAAGTGGATCAAGGAATATCTTTTTTCGATTGAGAGATATACATTTTCCATTTTTTCCATACGTTTAGGTATCAGTGCATCACTGTCCACGCAGTATCTCCAGAAGTTCTCCATAGCCTTTAATGGAATTTCCTGAAAAGCTGAGCAAAAAGACCACGGAAGAAATGGATAAATTACACGGCGGATCCATCCAAATCACTCCCGTTGACAGAGGTATGCGCCCTCAGTGCTTTCTGGTTTTGTATGAGATTGTTTACAGGGTGCTTGCTACCATGTGGCTACCAAATTGGTAGGGTTATCATACCAAATATGAACCATAGATATGTAAGAAGACAAAATATAAAAATTGTTCGGCCCACTGTGGGTGATACTAAAATCTGACCCGGTCCATGGACTAATCTATGGTCATTTTTTTTCAAAAGGACAGCGAAATTTACCTCAATATTAGTCTACCGGGTGTGGCTATTTCAAATGACTCCTCCAACACCTTACCCCGCTGTAACTTAGAATCACGTTCAGATTAGCAGAAATTCTAAATTACCCCTGGGTTTAGCTTGGGCTGATTTCATCTCACCCATAAACACACACACGATTTTAGTTCATCCCCTAAAATATTTATTCCTTTATGTTAATTTAATCATTTTTATCTGGAAAGTGATTTCAACTTACCCGGTAGGTTTATTTATATATTTGGAAAAAAATAACGTGTAGAAAAAGAGAGTAATTTTACCAGCTAACCATGATTTTACAAGCTGACATTAAATCTTAACAACACATACTGTTTGGTTAAAACTTTATCCAATAAAACGTCTGATGATTTGAAAGCATTAGGATCTCTCATTTCTTCTAAAACACCAATGGAGTAGTAATGTGTACAGTGTAGGAGTAGTATCAGGATTGGCTACCATATGAAATCGATTTCAGATTATCGAAAGCGGGTGTGTAGCTGGAAGTCTTAACAACGATATCAATGTAACTTAGGTATTCGTTCAATGAGAAAGCAACTCCTCGGCTGTTTTTTTTGGACAACTGATGATTGGTTTTCAAGTTGAGTAAAGTAGAACGTGCAAAAAATCGAAAAGTTATTTTAGCAAACAGCTAAACAATGACATAACGATCTCTTCCACTGATTTATTCTAGTCCGAGTTGAAGAAACCAATCGTCATACAATTCAAAAGAATAAGCCCTTCACTATTTGTTCTTCGCAACACCTTAGACTATACAAATATATATATATATATATATATATATATATATATACATATATATATATATGTACATATATATCTATATATATATATGTATATATATATATAAATATAATATATGTATATATAATATATGTATATATATATATCTATATCTATATATATATATATATACATATATATATATATATATATAATTAACATTTGAAATCACAAACAAGTGATCAGCTTTCTTACCAACTGAGCCAAACTGTCAAGTCCTAACTATTTAAAAAAAATGATGTATTATACATACGATATAAAAGTTTCAGTAATTACCATCAATCAGAATAGGAGTGAAAGAGAATGTTGACCTTACAACAGTCGAGCTTGTTTATGGACTTCTCTATTATGGGCATCGTAGAGTTAGTATCTTCTGAATTTGTTTTTCTTTCTGAGAGCTGCGATCTCTTATGTGATCCCAGTGTATTTATGGTGTGAGTTGTGATATCCAGTACCAGTCATTCTAGAAGCATTTCCAGTTCATTGCCATTTGAGAATCAAGTGGTTTCTATGATATCAGTCTTTTCGCTAATGCTGTGCTGTCTCGTGATCTCTCCATGTGAGGTTCAGCATGATTCTCTCTTGTTTACCTTGCATGGTTCTCTGTTTTAGATTCAATCTTTGGTTGTGCTATGTTTCAGCTTCATAGGTGACTATCGGGAAGATGCATTGGTTGTATACCCTTATTTTTTAGGACTAGTTGGTCTTCTTGTTTTTAAAAATCGAGCTTGCTCTACCGGAAGCTTGTAAACCTAGTTTGATTCTCCACTTGATTTCTTCTTTTTCTTCTTCTGAGGGT
>OY735215.1:54100129-54105129 GCA_963457665.1 Thysanoteuthis rhombus
ATTCTACGAGCCTGTATGACCAAATCTGATATTATCCAACATGTATAAATATATTCCAAACATCATGATTTGGTCTTCTGACTAGTAACAATCAGATGATATTCTATTCATATGGAATACCAACCATAGCATGTAAATATGAAGAATGGAAACAAACTTGAAAAAAAATCCTCAGTATCACACGGAAAACAATGAAAATGGCTATTTTCTAGAGATACATAAAGATTAATATGGACCTGTAAGCAGACAAAGGTAAAATAAATCATAGAGTTAATTAAATGGCAAAAGTAGAGATGGGTTGAACACAGCAATTATAAATGATAATCATCATCATCATCATTATCAGTCACTTAGTGTATGTCGTTGGATGCAGATCATCCCCAGAAGTCGCCACACTTCTCTATCATAGGCGTTGCGGAGCCAGTACTTTTTGGATTTGTCTAGCTCGTCTCTCCATCTAGTGCCCTGCTTGGGATTCATGTCGTGAATTGTGATGTCAATCAGTTGCCTGCTATTCTTGCGACATGGCCAGCCCATTGTCATTTGAGTTTTTTCATGGATTCCATGATGTCCCTGACTCCTATCTTCTCTCGGATGTATTGTACTGTCAAGATAATAGGTGCTCTAAAAAGTGGATCCATCTCCCCCCTCTCTCTCTCTCTCCCCCTCTCTCTCTCTCTCCCCCTCTCTCTCTCTCTCCCCCTCTCTCTCTCTCTCCCCCTCTCTCTCACTCTCTCTAAATATATATGTATATATATATATATATATATATATCGTCGAAACAGATCCACGATGCAACAGATGATGACCCCCACGATAATTTTAAGCGTATAACATAAGGATCTGAATTTTAATGTTAATATTGGAATTGATTCCTGTATGAAAACACGGAAAACTCTGAACTCAGTACATAAACAGTGATCGGAAAATAACTGACTTGTTTGACATAGCATCGTAAGATGATTTAGGACTGTATAAAATGAATGAAATTTCCAGAATCAAATATGAGTGCGTGTATGATTGAGAGACTTCATTCATTAGGAAAAAATTAACAAAAAGAAGAAGTGAAAGTTATCAATGATCGAAGTTCTCTACCTAGTGCCAAGAGAATTTGGGAATAGGGGAAAACACTGGGGTGGCAATAATGTACTGGATTGATTCCGTTATCAGAATGGGGCGGGGTTCGCTTTGGGAGAGAAGATGATGGAGGTCAAGACACACGGCGTTCCGCACAAGACGTGTTTATTTTTCAATTATCTTGTTTTCTCATGGATTCCCTTTTTTTCTATCCTTTTCCTACCTTTCTTTTTCGTACCAAATACCTACACAATCCACTAATAAAAGGAAAAAGTTATCTTTTGACTAATGACTGAAAGGCTTCGCTTGAAAAATTTAGTTGACTAATTGTACAAGCAATAAAGAGCAGGATAAACCCCAAAGATATCCTCAAGATCTTAACACAATACAAAAATGGCATAAGGTACATTTGCATCAACCATAAACGACAGAAGTGGAGATGAGATGGGCACTTAACAAGAAGGGCAGACAACAGATAGAACAAAGCGTTAATCGATAAAAGACTGGACACAAGATGGAGGGATGGGATAGAAAAGTATGGCTGTAAGATTAGCGCGATCACAGTCGTCATAGAAAGAGTTTGGATCGGCCTTTGTCCAGCTGTGTACTTATAATTGTTGTTGCTGATGATGATAATGATATAATGTGTCATCACATCTCAATAAGACGTTCTTCGGTTTGTCGATCGGTCCCAATTACGTTAAACAACAGAAATAGAATAGAGATGTGACGTCATCAAAGTTGTGAATTCATTAAGAAACCAATTGCAATGATGTCACAATAGAATTACGGATTGAACATTTTTGCATTCATAAAAAGCCAATAATTGCTGTTAAAAAAACACCGTTTAGGATTTTTATCGAAAATAATATTCTCGAAATATTTCCATATCGCAATATTTTAAAAGTATGAGGATCGATTGGCTTATAAAAAGACCATTGGTTCTCCTTCAACCTCCTGCTGCAATTACTGCCACAGATAGTGAACACATCGTTGAACTTACGGTTCTTTTTTTAGGGGGGTACTTAACTTTTCTTGTTTACGTATGGGGGAATGTATATATCATCCAAAGTATGTGAATACTGTGCAAACGTTTGTAATCAAGGGATTTCAAGCATGCTCTAATCGATTATCTATTTCAAAATTCTTCAAACATTCAAAAACGAATTATGTCCCGAGTTTTTCCTCTCATCTTGAAACTGACCGAGAGTGGGGCCTAATGTACTAGATCACAAATGTTTATACAATTTTTTCCATTCACTGGATTCAGACAAACGTTCTCTTGTACGTAAACATGAACATTCAACGGAAACATTAAAAAAATGCTCCTTGTTCATTGTCTTTAATAAAGCTTTATATATATATATATATATATATATATATATATATATATATATATATATATATATATATATATATATATATATATATATATATATGGTTATAAATTGCATTATACTATATAGAAACCATTATTTTGAATGATCTCCTGTCGTTACATGGTTAATGTGTCATTCAGCGGAGACAAAGTAGACAGAATAAACAATTCCTGCAGCAGCCACACTTTTTTTAATAGTTTATTCTATTACTTTGTCTAAACTTAGTGATACCATAACCGTGTTATAACGAGAGATCATTTCAAATAAGAGTTTCTATGTAGTATAACACGATCTATAATCGTTCTGTCGAATCATGTATATCAAATTCAAATTTTCACCCATGTCTAGAAAGAAAGGTCCCTTCCTTTTTCAAAATCCCCCTTATATATTTTAGTGATGGGTTCAATTTGCTATATAATCTATCCTAAATTGATGCCCTACTTTGTATCCAGCAGCATCCACTCTACTTTGCTTTAGAAAATTCACTGTCTTTTGTCATCACCGCTCGACAAAAGGTGACAGAAGTAACATATCCTTTGAACACTAGTTTTTTTATTGATTACCCCCAGCAAATCATGCCACGAAACCACGTAACTGTTGTTACTGTGTCAGTAATCAGATCATAATATCCCTTTGATGGTTATAACGTGTATATAATAGAATGCCCATACCTAGAATATATTCCATACGTTCATTTCACGAATATATTCTATTATAGATAGATAGATAGATAGATAGATAGATAGATTCTGCTTCATTCGCTATCTGTAACTTCTTTCTCTTTCTTGACTCACTTTTTGGCTTGTTGTCTTAAGTCTTAAATAAATAATCGCAGTAAGTCAGCTGATTTTTAGATAGTGCCTTTTGTCTCTCCCTGGGTTCGGCCACTCGTAAAAAATAAAAACTATCACCCCAACCACACCTTAGCCATTCTGAAAATACCATCACAACTAAAAGAAATTCTTGACTGAGAGGTTACCGAAAGTGTAATCTATGGAAGACTAGAATATCCAAAACATGAAAGATACATCTCTACAAGGCGGTGTGAGCAGTGAGGAAAATAAACACGAGGAATTACAATCATCATCATTATCTTAGTGCCTGTCATTGGACGTAAACGTTCCCCAGGATTCGCCAGACCTCTTTATTATGGGTGTCGCAGGGCCAGTACTTCTTTAACTTGTTTGTCACGCCACAATTTTGGTCATAGGTCTGCATAAGATCAGGGGATCCACGCTGTGAGTCGTGATTTCCAGCAGTTGTCTGATATTCTTGCAACACGTCCAACTCATTTCTATTTAAGCTTTCAATAAATTTTATGATATCCCTGACTCGCATTTTTTCTCTAATATACTGAGTCGTCTTGTGATACCTCTGTGTGATGTTGAGCATGATTCTCTCCCGTACATGCTGCATGTTTCTCAGTTTCAGTGTCAATCTTTTGGTTAGGTTCTATGTTTTAGCTCCATTGGTGACTACTAGAAGGGTGCATTGGTTGCATATCCTTCTTTTCATCAATAATGGGATTCTAATATTTGGACATTTTATATTGAAAATGTAGTACTTGTTTGCCGTTTTTATTTCCAACTTTAATCATTCGCAAGCGAGGATCTATACTTACATATCTAGAACTATCAGAAGATTTTTCTCTCCTGGAAGCACCTCCTAATTGCTTGATGAGGGATTAGCATATTTTTGTATAACTCTCTGAATCATTCTTCGTCCTACACAGTGAATATCAAGCTCGATTTCCAGCTTGAATCCTCCCAATAGCCTCTAATGGAGCTGAAAAATGGAACCTAATCAAGAGACGGACTCGCAAACTGAGAAGCATGCAACGTGCACATGAGAAATCATGGACATCACAACTCACAACATGGATCCCCAGAGATTACATGCAAAACCGAGGCCGACAAAATACAAGATGGGGAGATGGACAGGACAAATCTAGAAACTATGGGGTCTGCATTACCCGTAATAGAGAAATGTGGCGAATCCTGGGTAAGGTCTATGTACAATGAAGGACTTTAAAAGACTGATGATGATGATGATGATGATGATGATGATGATGATGATGATATCAGACTCTCCCCTAGTCGGGTCTGGGGAAGACTGTATGAAGTTTTATTTTCCTGATATTCCATGGTAAATTGATTGTGGGTCCTATTTGCCGGTGCCTATCACATGCAGTAAAATATAGCGTGTGTGTCTGTATGTGTATGTGTGTGTGCGTGTGTACGATTATGGCTTGGCTACGCAAACTATGATTAAGGAAAGGATTCCACTTTAACTGCAGGTTTGTCGATGCGAAACGACACATGAGGAGCAAAGTACATGTTGAGAGTTTCTTCGTACTGACGACGTCTATCCTCTTGGAGGAATAGTTCGACAGTGAGCTTGACATAAGCATATATATATATATATATATATGTGTGTGTGTGTGTGTGTTTATATATATATGTACATATATATATATATGTGTGTGTATGTTCGTATATATATATACATATATATATGTTTATATATACATATATGTATATATAT
>OY735215.1:54107629-54230129 GCA_963457665.1 Thysanoteuthis rhombus
GAGTGCCTGGCAAATTACTCGCAGATATTGATTAAGACAATGCATGCAGTATTGTCCTCGGGTGGCTTATTTACCAATACGACAGATCACAAAAATATTCCAGCCCCAGTCCGTCAAGGATATCATGTTATTAGCAAAAAGAAAATATGTTCCATATTGTTGTGTGTTCATTATAGCATTAGGAGTACCGTCCGAAGTTATGATGAGATAGTCATACTTACAAATTTGTAGTCAGTCATATTTAATGAATGATGTGTCAGAGAGAACATATTGCTCGAATATACATGCATGTGTGCGCGCGCGTGTTAGTGTGCTCTGGTGCACGTGGGGATGTACTTACAAGACCTTGTACTTGAAAGTACTTTAATGAGTCAGTTTGGTGAGAGTTTGCGGTGTTGAAGACGGTGTGGTGATGTTTCCTTCGAGATGAGTGGAAGAAAATCACAATCTGTTTATTAGAATGCTAACATGGATTGGCATCGTAACGATTATTTTTCTTTGTGATTTGTTTTGCTATTAGAAAACTCAAAGCGAGAAAGAGCTAGGAAGCAGAAACGGAACTGGAAGAAAAAATGTTTGATGCAAGAGCTTCCGGTGAACAGCCGCTTACTGACCATAGTACTTCCGGTGGCGGTTTCATTGAAAAAAATACGTTACATCCGTCTATGCAATGAAACAAATTGAACGTATTTATTCATTCTTGATTTCCTTCTGGTAATATGTACTTTTCATTGGTTTGCCGTTATTCATTATTTATAAAGAAAAAGAGAAAGGAAGAGACAGAGGCAGAGAAGAAGAGTGACAGAGTCAGAAAGAGATAGAGACAGAGAGAGATACATACGGAGATACAAACTAATAGAGAGTGAGAACGGGAGACAGACAGCCAGGATGAGAAGGTATATTAGCACGTTCATCATAACAAAACCAAAAAAAATAGACTGAAAACAGATTTTGGGATCATTTCTCTCCAAATGATCTTACGTTTTGATCTAATTTTAAACAATAAGTTAAAAATTCAAATCAAAATTTCTTCTACAGCGACAGATTCTCGCATTGAAAGACAGAGATCAATAATCATAGAGCTTTTCAGGATATGTGGAGAGGCCTATCACTATGGATTTATCACATCTTTTCACACAATGCTTACAAGAAAAGAAGTCGGTCATGGTTTCTGTCTAAGAATAATGATCCTATTTCATAAGAATGGAGACGATAAAGACCTAGGCATTTACTCAATTACTTTACTACTGAACATTTACAAACAATTACGAACAGACAAGCTTTAGAAATGATTATTTGATAATAGATCATCTACACACATTGAACCAGCAAATCGAAACGACATCGGAATTCGACAAACCTCTTCTATGGCTTACGTAGACGATAAAAAGGGCTTTGACTCGATAAAACATACGGCAGTCTCAATTCAATAGAACAGAGTATGAATGGGAATGATATAAAGGTAATGAAAATACATACGAAAATGGCGCTACGATGATTAGATTTCATAAATGAACTGATAAGATAAGGACTGAGAAATGACGGAGACTAAGGGGTATAATATCACCTAAACACTTCACAGTCCGCCTTGGAAGCACTTTTCGGAAAAACAGACTCAGCAAACTTAGGAGTAAACACAGACAGAGAATATCCAAGGTACTCGGATGATAATACATAAATATCAGAATGTACAGAAGATCCGCAATATAAAGATTCAAACAGAAAGACAAAAATAGGGTCAGAGATGAACAAAACAATGACAAAAGTAATGTTCAGAGATAAAGTTTTCAAAAAAAACCTTAAGGATAGACGTTGGAGCATTAGATGTTGAAGAATACATTTACCTTGATTGGGCGATAAAGCTAGAGAAAGGCCAAGGAAATGAGATGAAACGGTGCATAACGATTGGTTGAAAAGCATTTGGTGTGAATAGAGACTCACTGAAAAGCAAAACAGTGATATGCTTAAAACGAAGAGCCTAAAATCAATGCATAATACCAGCAATGACATACGGGTGTAAAACCCAGGAATGCACAGCATAATAGATAGAGCAAAGTAAGAGATTTTAATAATAGTAACTGATCAATATGGATCAAAGAGAGAACCAAAATGAATGGTATTGTATGCATGATGTCTTTTTGGCTTTTCTCTAATTTTATTTCCTGTCCTGGACAAAGGTTTTCCGATCTTCTAGCATGACCACAAGAATTATGCAAACCTCTGCGATGCCCTATCGAAAAAAACTCTCTATCTCATCTCTCTTACTTGTGTTTGGTCTTTTCTTAGTGTGCAAACTGTTTCTATTCATACCGAATGATTCGTTCGTTATGCGCCGTTTTATTTCGCTCTCATGATCTTTTTCTTACATTATCACCTGTCCCTAGGTGGACGCACTTCAACCTCTTCTAGGGCCTTGCCCTCTATTAGTATTGGTATGGTCTTTTGCAGGACCTTATTGTTGAACATGAACACCATCTTCAAGTCAACCCTTTTACTTTCCTTATTCAAATCACTTTGTTGGTGCTTCTGACGTCATGGAAACGTCATCAGCGAATCTCCAGTAGTTTGAAAATTTTCCTTCTATGTCTACTCCCATTCCCTCCCAGTCAGTTTTCCAAAGGATGCTAACAGGGCTTGCTGTAAATAATTTAGGTGATATTGCACTTCTCTGTCTAACTATTTTCTCATACACATTTTGTTTGAACCTTTATGTAGTCTGATTATTGCAGTGTCATTATCTGTTCTGAATGAAAGACTGCCGTCTGCAAGTTCTACCGAATCAAATGCTCTCCCATAATCTACAAAGGTCAAACAAAGTGGTTGTATTCTAATGACACTCCGATTAGTTCTTTTATTGTACGTATGTAGTCTATTGTTGAATAGCCACTTCTGAAGTCTTCCTGTTCGCATGGTTGATTTTCGTCGAGAGTACTGTTTGAGATTGCTTTTGTGAATAGTTTATATGAGTTAGGTAGTAGTGTAATTGGATGGCAGTTGACGAGGTTGCGATAATTTCCCTGTCTTGTGAAGTAGGATCATTAGTTTCCTTGTACTTTTCTTTAAATAGCTATAAATAGATGTGCTAGTCCTTTGCGAAACATCTCTCCTGCATCTTCTAGAAAATCTGTCGTCATGCCATCCTCGTCTGTGTTTTTTCTGAGTTTCATCTTTCGTAATGCCAGTATTACCTCGTCTTCTTTTATGCCTGGGATTTCATCAGTATCTATCAGCCTATCAGTTTGTGGTTCTTCTCTGAGTGAAACGTACAAATTTTCATGGTATTCTTCGGTTGTTCTTGTTAGCTTGTCCCTACATTTGATAATTTTGCCATTTCTATCTTTCAATAAAAGCGAATGGTGTTCAGTTGAGCTGACAATTGAGTGAAAAGCGGAAAATACCTCGCCACAGTGTCGTTCTTTAGTTGGGTCGGTGCTTGTGGCTATGGGGATCCAATTATTTAGGGACTCACGAACAACAGTTCGATCATTTTCTAGAGACTTTTGGCCATAACCAGCGACCATATAACGTCTTAGCATTGCCAAAGAAAAGATTGAAAAGTTGGAAAAATGAATCATGCTTAGCCCCAATGGAATGCTCCATGACAGTGTCGGACCCCTATATCTCTCAATTGACTGTATTTGAATTCGCAGCATCTTCCATATTCATGAGGCTTTTCTCTAACGGTTTCTTATTTTAAAAAGTCATTTTGAACTTCATGTACGTAATAACAGGTTTGATAATAGGGAAGCCATAATTCTAGCTTTACTGAATTTGTGGCCCTCAAACCAAAACAATCTTCACTGAGATGACATATTATCATTGGAGAATCATTCCCAAAAAGTTATTGTTTTAAATTGGTCATATTTTGCTCATGCATTTATTGTTTTTTTGTTGTTGTTGTTGTTTTGATCTAAACATTCAAAAAGGGTTTTTCAAATGAAACATACGTAATATCACGAGTGTATGTTTTTATTCCTAATAATTTTAGTATTGACATTTTACTTTTTATAGACTAATCATTCTTAGGCGTTGACACCGTTCAGCTTAATTCGTTTCACTTCGAGATGCAGGGCGTTGTAATTAGATCTGACTTGATGATGCTCTCAGGAGAAACGTCTCGATTTAGCAAATAGATTAATAAAATTTTCTCAACTTGCCAATAAAAACCGAATCCGTTCAATTAGCAACGATCTAATTTTGACCCATGTGACCGACCCTACTTACCATGCACCACCTTTGACTTGTTTATCGTATATTTCAATGGTATTCGAATAAATGAGGGAGTAACGTGTAAACTGTAACTGGGGGTATTGTATCAAAGAGTGATTACCAAAGTTAGCGACACAGCCTGCTTGGGGCATTTGAAGACTCAGGGGGCAGGGAGCTGGAAGGCAAATAGGTAGTAGATAGCGGTGAAAGACAAGGGTTGGGGAGCAAGAATATAAATGGATACCTCTCTTACGCATGAAATTATGTGTCCAAAAAGCTGATATTACAGAAGAGCTTTTCCGAGTACCGATCTCATCTCGGCAGGTTCATCTTTCACATGAGTTACTACTTTTGTATTTTTCAATACGATTACGTTTTTAGTTTTAAGGTAACTGCTCATTTTTTCGATCATTATTCGGTATGAATATTGGCGTTGAATTTCTCCAGGGTCTCTGGTGAAGTATCCACTTTCCATTGCCCGTCACAATTTGTGATACAAACGGAACATTTTTGCGACTCTCAATTGTGAATCGCATATAGAAATACAACCCACTCTGTGTTTCTTGTTTAACATGTGGAAGGTACATATGACAGAGACTGACATGACTGAGCTCGGGTAAAGGATTTAAAGAGTTTACAGTGTACACTTTGATTGAGTTGGCTATATCCTGTGTCGTATACCATTGATAATTCCCAATATCTTGATTTGGTCAACCTCAACAGGTCTAACCAAGCGTGAGCATCCTTCAGGGAATGTTCTTCAGGGCAATTATGCGGAAACCAATATCCACAGTACCTTTTACATAATCAGTCTTTTCTAACATTTGAGTTGCATTTTTATATTTCTTCAAATAAAAAAGCATAATATGCGACAAAAGTTATTTTCTCCCACTTTAGATGTTAGAATCAACAATTTTTAGAAAATTTTTAAAAAATGAAGTCTGATATAACGCCTGTCACGAAAATGGATAGAGGCATCAGAATATACGATAAATGTAATCTTGGATTTGCATCGTCTTTTTGCAGAGAACCTTTAAGATCTCCATATAATGGTAGATGAACTGAATGAAGAAAACAAGAGAGTTGGTTCACTCATGAACTTCAGTGAAACAAATGTCATGTACAACAAACATGTTGAGATACAAAGATACAGCGATCAAAATCGAAAACGCAGTACTGAACAAAGAAGACGACTATATCTACCCAGATCAGACAATGAAAAGAAGAAATCAAGCAAATAATCACTCAAACTTCGGCTGAGCAAAATCAATATTCAAGAACAAAAAAGATATTAATCCTAGGAAGAAGGATCTACAACCAAAGCATCCTATCGATAGTCATCTATGGAGCTTAAATATGTTTACTAACAAAGAGACTGGCCCTAAAACTCGGAATCACGCAACATGCACATGAAAGAATCATGATCAATATCACATAGAAAGATCACAAGACAGCACTGTATATTAGGAAAAAAACAGGAGTCTGAGACATCATAGAAAAGATTACAAAACTCAAATGTCAATGGGTTGGACATATTACAAGAATGGCAGACAACGGATGGACATCACGACTCGCAGCACGGAACTCCAGATATCACATGCAAAACTGTAGCCACCAGAATACAAGAGAGGAGAGACGATGTAGACAAGTTCAGAAAGAATTTGTTCTGCAATAGAGAGGTATGCCGATTCCTGAGGAAGGTCTATGCCCAACAATGGACGATAAGAGACTGATAATGATGATGATGATGATGATGATGATGATGATGATGATGATGTGTATTCTTTAAATCAAGATTTTTTTCTTTCCATGCTGTTCCAAAGGGCATCAGTGGAGTGAATGCACGCACACACACACACACACACACATACACACACACACACACACACACACACATATATATATATATATATATATATATATATATATATATATGCATATTTATATTTATATTTATATGCATACAATATACAGACTCGTACAGCTAGGGCTCATAATGACAGAGGTCCTTTTTTCAGTGTGATCAGAAAGAACACTTTCAAAATCCTCATTCAAACTTTGGCAACCTCTAGTGACGAGTGCTATCCATCTTGTGTTCAATCCTCAAATTTATTTTTATAGATTAATCAGCTGCATCTTAAGTCCACCCGTTTGACCGACCACGGACAACGACCAAGAGGAACATCACCAGTGTCATATGAATAGATACACTGGAAACACTGGGCCTGTAGGCAAATGAACTGATTGATTGATGTGTTTGAAGTCCCCAAATATCAATCTGATAGGAACCTGTACATGGCATGTTCGATATATATATATATATATATATATATATATATATATATATATATATGGTTCCAATCCTGCCTTGTGATACTGGATGGGATAATGGAAAGTCTATAGCCACACTGAAGAGATGTAATACATAGAAACAGCAGTCTGTGGATGATACAATAATTATATATATATATATATATATATATATATATATATATATATGGTTTTATAGTATAAATAACTACAACAACCAACGGGGGGGGGCAATATGGCCTCTTGTGGACCTTGGTCATTTGAAGGAGGCATAGACTTCAATAATGATAAATTAATTTTTGTCTATCTTTTATTGCATTCTGATCTGATTTGAAGTCCTGAAACTTATAAATAACTCTTCAGGGGGTCAGGGCCGCGAAAGGGTAGAGAATGACCGATGAACAGTATGATTATGACCTTGTGACCTTGTGACCTTGTGTGCAGAAAATGGTATTTTATGTGGGAACTGCATTGGCTTTTACTGATCATGCTGAGGTTAAAATTGAGCTAGCCTATATTTGCGTCAGAAAAAACTAGATTTTCGAACCTAAAAATAATATGTATTTTTGTCTTTTGAATTGGTTCAGACCTGAGGGAAGTGGTGATTCTCTCCATCCCCCTGCAAGACTTGGCAGTGCTTTGTCGTCGAAGTGTGAGGGATAAGTACTTTTTTGTGTGATGATGAATTGATCGGTGGGGGCAATTATGTAACGGATCTAGACCCTTGATGGCGTTTAAAATACAGAAGCAGTTTACCACGAACTGGCAACGACTCAACAGAGTGAAGTGCGGAAATAATTGTAAAAACATAAACTTTTTTCATTGGTCAGTGCCTGTCTATGAGTTTTAGAAGTGTTCACTGTTTCCTGGCTGGCTGTGTTTTTATCAATTGCTTTGCTTTTACGAGCGGCTGTCATGATTCTTTCTCTGTCATGTGTATTTTGTAATTTCCGTTATACACGAATGAATACATTCAATGATATGAATGGGGCAGTTCTCGTTACGTATTTCTCTTTGAATTGTGTCTGTTACACAGGTGTCCGTTACCACTTTTGCAGGAAGGGGGATATATTTCCGGGTCGGGGACATAAGGATATGATCGAGGAGACATTTCTCTCACATTGTTCTCCTACTCGTGGACAATCGCATAGGGTGTACATGAATCCCACAATTAAAATCCCTAAGGCCAATAATCTTCCAAGAATTTATCAAGACCTTCGAACATAGTTGAGACAAAATTTGGGTAGACGTTTACTATACCACACCAAACTAATCAACTTATGTATTGTACGTTTGAGTTAACACGTACAGGCCTCGGCATTTTTATTGAAAATTGTTCTATTATCATTATTATACATACTATTGGCAACCCAGTTACTTGCTCCGTTTGCCCCCACCTGCTGCAAATGCCCATGGTCAGTTAGTATAATGATTTGTTGAGCTTGCAGATTGAAATTTATTTCCAGATCCATCGATAAATCAAATTAAGTTCTCTAGCAACCCATATTCGGAGAGAGTCAGAATATCTAATTATAGACACTACACCAGCCAGCCAGCCAGCCAGCCCCTCTAAACTGGAGCCGTATGCCCCCCTTCAGGACCTTAGCACATTTGAAGGGGATGTTACTGAAAATCATACGTCAGGGAGCTTCAAGAGGTTTGTGGTAATACGAAAAGCAACAGGAAGCAGTGAGATTCCTCTCTGGAGATATTTAATTGAGTATGTATTCAAGAAGGTTGTTCCCTTGGGGAAATCCAGGAACATAATTGATGATCTCCGGCTGTTATTGTCTTAATATGAAGCCCGATATCATGAAACTTGAAGAAAAGCACCAAACTGAACGATTGTATTAGGGCTGATAGATGTTTAATTTCTTTTTTTAGTGTTGTCAAGTATGTTAAGATGTTCAAATTATTTCTGGTGTTCAATATTCAAGTTCAGAGAGGGCTGGAACCCGAGAGGACCTCTAAAAGCGTCACTGGACCCCAAACTGCTGATAATTATATCATTTCTTTAATATCGACCGTTCATCCTTTTTGTATTTCTCCTTTCATTTTTTTTTATTGAATCGCTATCGTTAGTTAGTTTTTCATCTCATTTCTGTTGCTCTTTATCGCCACACTGATATCATCTTAACATTCTGTAACTGTTGATTAAGCACAGCAGCAGTAACTACCAGATAAGATAAGTTTAACTGACGCTTTTAATCACAAGGCAACCTTTCCTCGAGTTGATTCCTATCTCAGTCAAACCTTCCAATCCCTCCAGTTAACAGTTTAATGACCGCTTCAAATGTTCTAAGCACTTTAGAGGGTCATATGTCTCTGTTGAGAATGGCTTCACTTCGACATTGTCCCATGGACAGTGGAATAACAATCATCTAACCCTTTTGATAGAATGAAAGAAAAAAGTCCAGAGGATACAATGGCTGAAGTAGGGCTGGATTAACCATTAGACAAAATAAACACATGCCAAGGATATCAACACGTATCTTGCTGTTTCTTCATTAAATTATCAACACTTGTTTGATTTATTATACAAGACATTTTGAATTCTAAAATTTGAATTTCATTTTACTTCTTCTATATAAAGATAACACAAATATCGTAATGATTGAGCTGACCACAGAAATATGATTATATTGTAGGAAACTGGCTATTGTGTAAGATATAAAGATTTCGTTTAATGAAATTATGTATCTTCGTAGGAAAATGTATAATTTTCATGTATTTTAGATACTTATGACCTCCATAGCTTCAAGAATTATTTCATTTTGGGAAATGATGTCGGTTTAACAATTGTAGGACCGATGGGGGAACCATTTCGGGGGCTTTGCTTAGGGCTTCAAGTGGCTTTAACCTGGCCCTGCCGAAACATTGTGACAAAAACAGCCAAGGCGAGGAGACTTGTCCGAATGGATAGATATATGATTTCGTCTTTGATGTTTTTAGCTCAATGATTGGGTCTATTAAATGTTCCATCCTTCTTAGGGTGTATATTGTATCTTGTGATCTCGTCCAATGTATTTTTCCCTTTTTCTCAGGATCCGCCTTCGCCTCAAATCAATTGTCAGAAACGAATTTTGAAGACTTGTGCTGAGATATAGATTAATTCATCATTCAAGTAACGAAAACTGACAGGAAAATGGCGAAGGGGGAAAGATGAGGTTGAAAGGTCACTGGATGTGTCAGTCAGAACATAGTTGCATCAGTCAGAGCATGGTGATCAAAACAACAAAGAAAAGGATACTCGTGTTAATAACCCATGGAATGATATAATCACACCTTGCAGGATTATTCCTTGTGATCAAAAGTATACATATCGATTAGAAGATATGATTGAATCGGTTTACTAAAAGATGAACCTGAAAATAGCGCAAGGAATATGTATCAGGACCTTGTCTGAGAGAACAAAAATTATGTAATAAAAGTAATTGTATTTCGCTGGGGAATGTAAGTTGATTACAAGCTTATGCCTTTGCATCGGCAAGAGATGACAGACAATGCCGTTACTCCTTAGTCTCATATAACTCAAACGATCCAAAATAAATTTTGTTAGAAGCAGTATTTTATATCTAGAAACTGAGGTGTATTTCACATAACAGCATTGTACCCGTTAGAAATAATATGATTATGTACGTATTGGTTAGCAAAGCATCTGAGTATCTGAGAGTTCAATCTTGTATCAAAGTGTCCCACCCTTTGCCTTAGCCTATGATCAGAAAGGAGTGTCTGTGTGCTCATTGATAAGTATCACACACATACCCACACATACACACACACACACACACACACACACACACACAAGCATATATATAAATAAAGCAAGAGTTACATTTCGAAGAATGATATGATATGGGTATGTTTCGATGCATTCCGATGGATACCAGCGACATTTTTCGAAGAAACTTGCAACTGTGCAACGAAAACTGAATGCTGTTGACACGTTTGAGATTGGGGGAAGAAATGGGAATATTCCTGTGTTGTGGATTGTTTTGTATGAATAAGTGGAGGGTGTATGTATCTGTATTGGTGAGAGTTGGTCTGAAATAAAAAGGGTCTGTGAGAGGAGTGATCAGGGGGTGTGTCCCGGAGTATGAGGCTTGTCCGAAATGGGAATGGGCAGAAAGAGGTAGGTGGGTCAGGACAAAAATAGTCAGTTTTCAGGAAATGTCTGCGGAGCTGTGGGTTTTGCTTGATTTGTTTTTTTTTTTTGTTTTTTTTAGACGTAACACCAGTTTTTCTCGTTTAATCTTTATTTTCACCTCCCAATGGTAATCTTCATTAACATTTTGTCGAGTCACCTTGCATCTCCACAGCAAACATATATATATATATATATATATATATATATATATATATATATATATATCGGAAAATCGTTAAACAGGCGTTTGGTTTCGTTTGATTTCGTTTCGTTTGGTGTAATTTCCAGTACCCTCATCTACAAACCATAAGCTAATGTAGTAATAAAGTTCATCTTCATTAGTTGCCTGATGGGGTTGCTGCAGAAACCGAACCTGAGACCGATAGGTTAGCCATTTCAACGTAACGTTGCTCTTACAATTGAGGTAAATGCTAAGACCAAAATGACTGCTCAACCCAAATTCCCTTCTACTTTATTCTCAGTTTATTTGCTTTTTTCAACGCGAAAGTTATTCATCAAGAGATGAATATGCATGATTCGACAGAATGATCATAAATTGCGTTATATCATATAGAAATTCATATTGAAATGATCTCCTGTCATTATACTATCACTCAGCCTAAACAACATAAATGAAATAAACAATTCAAGAAAATGGAGCTGCTATTACTCTACCGATCGCTGGTTCGATTCTTGCAGCAGTCCTTTTTTTCTTTAATTGTTTATTCTCTCTATATATAATGAGTAAATATTTTTCGTACAGATTTTACATCTTGTTTCACTTAGAAAAAAGGTTCGTTTGAAAATCTCTTTTGAATGAAACAGAATGCACCTACCTTGTAATCACTCTACTGATGGATTGAGCGCTTTTTGAACTATGATCTATTTGGCACATTATCACAAATACACATTTGTTGCATAGCTTATTAATGTTTGTTTGTTCATTCGTCCATCACTTGTCATGCGAGACCATCCCAACAAACCAATGACACGCACCAAACCTAACGTGAACACTATTTTGTATAGTGCCAAACAGTATCACTAGATTTTTTTTCTCACGATCTCAAAAAATTACTGAATGTACAGTCGAAAGCACTCAGTCCACTCAATTATTTTGACAACATCTGCATAGATCCAAAAATGCGTTTTCTTGTGCGTTAATAAGGAAGACTACTTTTTAAAAAATCGAAGAAGTAATCTTTTCCGTTGTATTTGACCAGTAATGAATTAACACACACACACGCATATTTATATATGTTTGTGTGTGTGTGTGTGTGTGTGCAATATAGGGGTAAATATTGTGTTTTAGATATGAAGAATATCACAATTGACGATTATATTTTGTCTTTTCATTGTTCTTAACAGTATGCATATATATATATATATATATATATATATATATATATATATATATATATATATATATATATACTTTTCACTGTTTCGTAAACCATACAGCAATGTAAAATTAACATTTCTGTACCGTGGTATGAAATCATGACCGAGTGATTATTAGAAAGCTCTCTGAATGATTGAGCCAAACTGACAAGATTGAAATATCTATGAATGCATTCATTATATGTACAATACAAAAGTTGCATAATTAGCAAACGGTCGGAATAGATGTAGGGGTAGGATTTGACATTGGTGCAGCCAGGCTTGTTAAATAACTAATATTTTAAAAATTTATACATTGAGTTCATTCATGGAATATGCTCATGCCCTCTGTTGGTACAGAAAGACGTTCACTCAAGTATAAAATGGGGCTGATGAGTCACCTCCGGCTTTGAACTCTCATTTTGAATAGTGGTTTCTACACACTACAATCACCTTCAAGTTTCCAGCTACTAGAGTCAACCCTTGAGTCATTCATTGCGAATATTAATAACGATAATAATAAGTAACTTAATGACTAAAAGTAAACCGTTATGTTCTTGCGGGGAGGTCATTTGTATAAGTGCGTGCTTGGGGGTTCGGCGTCCATTATTATTATTAAATGGGACTCGCTTTACGTGACGATACTTGCGTCTGACTTGTTCGTTGTGATGAACGAGTGACACGCATGGATCTGAGTGCACATGTACAAGTGTTCAGTTATGTCACAGAGTTACGGCTAGAGCAGTGCAGAGTCTGATCAACATCCAGATGGGGGACTATCTCGGGATACCTGGTTTCAAACCGACAACCAATGCTGATCCCCAAACGTATTTTAAACTTCTTTCCTTTGGCAGCCTTCAGTGAAGTCAAGAAGGCGGATGTGGGAGTCGGGATCTGCTCTTCCTCCAAACTAAGCGCCCAGGTATAGCAGCTCAGAGTTTAGGAGCAGTAGTTTACAAAGACGAAAACGTACATGAAATTTTATATAATCCATGGCGGTAAGATAATAAATGCAAATGTGTTTTTACATGTGCTTATGTCAATGAGCTGGGTGCCTACCTATTCGTGTTTACGGCACACTGTCAGTGGATATATGGACCACATTATATACATCCGATAATCAAAGGACTTTTCATTTGAATAGTAAAATCTTCTATCGTCAAACTCCTACTGAGATGACTTTTTTTTCTGACCAAACAAAAATGACGAGTTCAAAGTGAACAGTTTAAAATAATGGACAGAGAAAGAGAGAAAAATGAGTGAGACCGATTATATTCCTACGTCACCAAAGAAAGATGGGGGAAGAGAAAGAAAGAGAGAAAGGGAAGGGAAGAAAAAGTGAGATATATAAAGAGAAAAAAGGAGAATTGAAAGCTATGGACGCTTGATTGAATTCTCTGGTGTCAGTAAACAGATTTTTCTAATTAAAATTCATCATTTTTTTCCTCTGTTTTTTTTTTATCTTTACTATAACTATTTTTATTTCTATTTTTTTTTCTTCTCTTTTCAATCCTAATCGTACCTAGGAGTGACTTGAATTTTTTCGTACACACTTTTCAATGAGTAAGGATAGCATAGAGGCTGAAATAGTTGCGTTCAGAGTTGATTTTGACCCCGAATCAAACAGTCTTGTCATAAATAATTCTAAACTAGTATTTCTTTCTTTTCGATTTCAGTCGTTGTGTTTTTTTAATCACAATTCTATCATTGTCATTCCCCTATTATTAGTAAGAAGCATGAACCAAAAATGAAAAATAAGCTCCTCGTGGGATTTGAACTCGCATTCTTTGTCTCCGGAAGCCTGCCTTATATCTATTGCTTTATCAAATGAATTCAAATATCATTACAACTTATTCTACCGGTATATTCTAATATTGTTGGTAGTGCATCAGAAGCATAGGAGAAGTACAGAGTAAATCTATATAGTTAGATTTGAATGACTTTAGTTGATGGCTTCTGTAGCCCTAATCAGTAAGGCAACTGTCATATTGACCGGTTCTTGAGGATAGACGATACTAGTACAAGTCTCATTAAGGGTGTCTCCTCTACATTTCCGATCCGCACTGCTTACTCGTGAAATGACAATAGATAGAGAGATATGAGCAAACTGAGATAGATAGATAGATAGATAGATAAAAAGACTGAGATAGATAGATAAATGGGTGTCAATTTACCAAAATTTTGTCAGCTCGTCTTTCATCCACACAACAAATATAGATAGATATGAACAGACTGAGAGATATTTAACATCATATGTTCTTGACATTCTGATGGACACAGTGCTGCTTAATGTTGGAGAGTCGATAGGTGGTAATTTTTTTCTTATGTGAATTTTGTTAATCGAGTTATTAAATAGTCTTTAAAGTTTTGTGTTGTTGTTTGTTTCACATAGTTTCTACGATGGAGCCAATAGAGAATCGTCAAATCAACATTGAAGAGGAATTTACTACGAACCCAACCATAGACCAAGGGACGGATTAGAGCTGCTCGGTGCCCTAAGTACTGTCCAGAAATAGGGTCACAATCCTTGTCTTCCCGTTGTTTAACTGGCAAGATTTTCAAAAATAGACCATTCCTGAAGGAATGAAGGCTTGAAGCACATCGAAATACTTGGAAAAAATAATGTTCCCCCCACAAAATTATCCTACTTCACTAAACTTTATCTTTACCAATGAAACATGTGGTTGCATAATGAACGGTTTTCTACAATAGTATTTCTGTGGTCGATTGAATCATTTGAATGTTCGAAATAACTCAGAGAAAAAATCAAATTTCAAATCTAAACTTCAATCAATTTTCAATTTAAACAATCTATAATAATTTAATGCAGCAAACTGTGAGAAATCTTTAGTGTTCCCTTCTCTTTTGATGCCCTAAGCGCACGCTTTTTTGTCTAATGGTTAATCCAGGGCTGCACATACTGACTTATTCTGTGTATTATTTTACATTTAGCCTCTGGATGAGATAATAAAAAAAACCGTTTATCTTTACGATTTAGCATATTATCAATCGAGTTTTTTAAAATAATATCTATAGACATCCCCACACACATATATATATTTGAAAGTCTATTTGTATATTTGAGTGCGCGCTTTTAATGAAAGAATGGACAAAAAAGAAATAGGATCTCGCAGGTCTCAGTGAGAATGTCGATTAGGGAGTGGGGGAAGGTGTGACTGACTGGCAGTGTCGGATAATCCAGTTACTGGGAGAGTGAGCAGAAATGACCAAATGTATTGGCAATTAATAGATCTAGCTGATATTTTCCCAATTTATCCAATAACAATCAACGATAGGCAATTATGTCTTGATATGATAAACGTGATATAAGTAATTTGTTATGGATTATCAGTATACAGTTATTCTCTTTAATAAGAAATGGAAACATTTAACTGATTTTAGTCATTTTTAAAGACGATCTCAGCTATCAATAACAAACCATTCAAGGCTGAAGTTGATTTCAATCGAATATTTGAATAAATGAGATTATCATAATTTATGTTGTAGATTGTTTCTGCTTTCAATTCATAACATCTTTGTTTCTCAGAACACACTCCCACCTACAATGATGAAGTTATCATTTATGTGTAGGTTGTTTTTTCTTTTGGTTACGATTCGGTTTGGAAAATTTAATTTAAATTCATAATATAAACAGAGCTGCTCAATAAAAATGTATCTTCAATATATTTTGTACTTCAGTCTAACGCCGACACCAGATGTAAACTATAATTATTACAGTGTAACAGTGATATTACTATGTACATATATCTTTTCAAATAACAGTATTTAAGCATACATTTTTGAAAGAACGATATTTCTCTGAATACCGAAAGTGACATTCATTTCATCTGAAAAATTCTAGGTGTCTATTGAAATGACGTGTCTAAAAGTTACTAAATTGGCCCGTTGCTCTCCGTCCGTTTGACTCAAGTACAACTTGAAAGTTTAAGGTTATTCCCATTCGTTCTTTTCCGTTCCTATCTTATCAGTGAAAAGAATATCGATAAATCGTTCGTTTCATGGAGGCAAAAAGATTAAATAGATCGTCTACGGATGCACAGAAGGGCGAAAACTATTCAGTTGAACTGGGTGATATTCAAAGCGATAACAATAAAGTTTATGTATGTTTCATGAATTTTTCAGACACACGCTCGCTTGGTGTTGAAAACGACGCACAAGTTGGGTGCCGTTTTCAACATCGAATGAGTGAGTTCGTGGAATATTCTTTTGTAATACGATTACTCATTTGTGCAGTTTCATTTAAGCCATTTTGCTTTTGCCCTTTTGTGCATCCTTCGTCGATGATATTTTTAGTTGATATTTTTGCTTTCTCAAAACGAGTATTGTAAAATATTGTTTAGTGTTGAAATAATTGTCTTTTAGAAATTTCATATCAGAATCTCAAACCAAATCTTCCGCTTTCAGACCTTTCAATAACAGTCAGATGAAAAGCTGCGTGGAATGAACTGACCTATTCGAAGATGCGCTCGGGCTTGTGCAGATCTGCATGGAAAGGAGTGAGAGCCTGCCCGAGGGTGTGTGACACCCACACCAAGATTCAATTGCAGTCAATACACCCAAATCATTTTTGGTTCTTGCCACCCAATCAACTGGTTGTTTTGCGTAAGAATACACTCATTAAAGAACACACAGGCATATATATATATATATATATATATATATATATATATATGTATGTATGTATGTATATATAGTATTTAAAAACATACAATCGCCATCACGATTACAACACCATATTGACTCATCTACAAAATATGCCGTCTGCATCCTGCCATAACATTCATGTTACTCTGTTGCATAGATTTTCTGGTATGATTCTACATAGTCAGGGAAGAATTGAAGATTTTATAATATATATATATATATATGTATATATATATATATACATATATATATATATATATATATATATATATATATATATATATATATATATATATGTATATATATGTGTGTGTGTGTGTGTGTTATTTCATTATGTAATTCGCTATATTCGAAATGTTTCGTTATTCTTTCAATTTTTGAAGCACTCTGCATTGTTAACAAATAGACAAAGAACATAAGTATACGTACATACATATATATATATATATATATATATATATATATATATATATATATATATATATATATATATATATATAGGGTGGGGTACATAAAATGGGCGTTGTATTTGTGGGTGTGTGCGCAGTTTCTGAAGAGAGTCAATGTATACTTTAAAAAAAATGTATACTTAAAAAAAAAACATGAAATTGCGTTGCTTGCTGTTTAGATGAATACACAAACTCATTGTTACGTTACACATCACCCGCCTTCATATCTTGGTGTCTGTCTCTATTCGGGTCAGACAGTTTAGCGAAGATGACCCCAGCCGAATATATGTCAAGGGCCTCTTATGAATATGCCGTCTGCATCCTGCTCGTCTCTTCCTCGCTGCCCTTTTTAAAAGTCAGCATTTTTTATAATAAACACAACAAAGTGTCTGCTGTTGATGGAAGACAATGGTTAGCCACTTGAATGATTGTATAAGATATTCCGATTGACAAGAAAATGATTGAGGTTGATTTTTGATCTGGAGGAGATTGATTCAAGTCTTGGGCATTAAACAAACTAAACAGCATGAACATTTACACTTACAATACTCGGGGTATCGCTCAAAACCACTGACGAGATCAACTGATAATAGAGTTTGTCAGCATCACCTGGCACATCATAGGTGTCAGTGAAACCCAGAGAAAAAGAGAAAATCCTTTACAGTTAATGGTACGTAATCATCTGTTCTATCGTAAAGAGTGGGAGGATAACAACTTCAGTTATTGCAGGCAACATTGTAAGTTTTGACTGTATATCAGACAAATACTTTGGTCAGTAGTTTGTCTACGTGAAATATACACACACTAAAAGTAATCCAGGTTTAGGTGCTAACTTTCAAACATTCCAAGCAGGAGATTAGATGGATTCATGACGACATCAGTAGAATAATGGATCAGAAGAAGACGGAGAATATACTACCCACGGGACACTTTAAAGCTAAGGTAGTTAAAGTGAGAGTAGGAGAACGTAGTGTAGAAAAATATAGTATTAGCCAGAAAATCGAGAGAGGTGACATGCTTGATAGACATCCTCTAAGAGGGATTCGGACGAAAGATAACAAATGCATTCTTTCAAATGGACTTGAAAGAGCTAAAATGATATAACAAAAAAAATGAATTAGATTCCATGATAATTGACTGTCTCGATAATATTAAAGACATTACCGTTATAAACAAAGTAGATGTGGAAAGTGACCATAGAATGGTAGCCTGCAGAACTTTTCTAAAGAATACCCTAGGAAGATGGTAAAAAGAGAATATTATCTGTCTTCGAGTAAAGATAGAGAAGAGATTTCAGGCTTTGTGGAATGGTGACTGTAGCATAGAGAAAAAAACGAATGTAATCAAGGAAGCAGCAGAAATGGTAGACAATACGAATGTAAACAATACTACGGGAATGAAAAGAGGGATAAAAACATGGAGAGAATGATATAGGCTATCAGAAAAGTGGAGATTTTAAAGCACACCCGAGCTGCAGAGCTTACTGGCAAGCAACAGAAATTTTAAAGTTATCAAATGTAGGAACAAGAATACTAAAAAAAATGTATATGCAAACAGATTAGCCGATTATAGTTATATCCCAAATATAATAGAATACGGAGTAGTGTTTGCATTACAAAATATGAAACCCAGGAAGCTCCTAATGATAATCACATAACAACAGACTGTCCAGGAGATGCTGGAAAGATCTTTCATAAAAGACTAGCTCAGCTATTCATATTGTCCATACGGAAATGGAAAAGATCTCAAAACCTCTGTCTAGGATCTGTGATCCTATTCCACAAAAAAAGAGATGATAGCTACCTCAGCAATCACTGCCCTATTGCACTGTAATTGAATATATGTATTAACTATTCCCCAAAAGCACTCTAGATGAAATTCAACCAAGGTAACAGGCAGGCGTCAGGAGTGGCTATTCATCAATAGACCACATACGTACAATAAATCATTTATGCATTGGCGGGTAATATCTGAAGTACTTGAGATTCGTTGATGACGTCAAAAGCATCGGAAGAATTCCCAAATATTCTGAATGATCTAAATAGGGAAAGTAAAAATGAAAAAAATCTTGATGGCACAATAAACAAGAGTCATGTTCAACGATAGAGTCCTCCAAAAGAACATAAGAATTGAAGACAAGGTCTTAGAGGAGGTTCACGAGTACGTTCACCTAAGGTAGGTAATAATGTTAGAAAATATCGTGAAAGCGGAGTAAAACTGGACATAATGATCGGCGGGAAATCATTCGGTATAGATAGAGACATATTGGGGAGAACCTGAAAAATAGTTGGTGCAGTAGAAAAAGACTAGACACAAGATGGTGGGATGATGTAGAAAGGTCTGTCAGTAGGCATGGTAGGGGTTAGCACAATCCTGATCGTCATGTGAGGAGATTAGAAAGGCCTCTTCCAAGCAGCAGACTTATGATGACTAATGATATATATATATATATATATATATATATATATATAGAGAGAGAGAGAGAGAGAGAGAGAGAGAGAGAGCGTGGGGGGAATTATGATGAGGGATAGATGAATAGATCTACCACTCGTGGCAAAAGTTTAGGAATCAGCACACTCAGAGGATGTTCACTGGGCTTTTCCACTTCGCAGTAAACAATCAATCACAGATACGACACCAAAAAAAATTTGTTTGATAGCTGAAAATACTGGCTTCATGAAATGTTTGTGATTTGTTTATTTACTCAAGAGTAAAAAAAAAAACCCTGGGCGAACATCCTTTAAGTGTGTTGATTCCATAACTTTTGCCAAGGGGTAGTAATTATATATATATATATATATATATATATATATATATATATATATATATATATATATATATATATATATATATATATATATATATATTACTCCGGAGTAAATGAACAAATCACAAACATTTCATGAAGCCAGTATGTTCAGCTATATATATATATATATATATATATATACATATATATATATATATATATATATATATATATGTGTGTGTGTGTGTGTGTGTGTGTGTGTGTGTGTGTATGTGTGTATATCCGACAATATTATGAATATGGGAAAAAGTAGTATTGAAATGAAACAATATTGAAAAGTTAGTTTAGAATTACTACTTTGACAAAGCCGAACGGTGGAACATTTTGGTATAATAAACATGACTTAAATACAACTATTTTCTATATTGTCCAGTCTCTCTCTCTCTCTCTCTCTCTCTCTCTCTCTCTCTCTCTCCCTATATATATATATATATATATATATGTGTGTGTGTGTGTGTGTGTGTAACGATGGACAGAAGGGGGCAGATTGAGATGAAAAAAAGAGAGAAAATGAAAGTAAGGCAAATAATTAATGAATGGTGAAAGAAAGAGAAGAGTTCGTGGAATCAAAACAAAATATTCGTGGCAGAGAAACAAACGAAAGACCACAGTATACAAAAGGAGAATAAGCAGGAAGTGCTGTCAAAAATACAAATTTAAGGAGCTGAAAACGGTCGAGCCTACATACTCCATTATAATCCCCCCCTCCTCCTAATCATCATCATCAGCAGCAGCAGATGTTATAATAAACAGCTGTACGAAGGTCTTTCCCATCTACTCCTATGGCGAACGTGATTGCACTAATATCTGCCATGCCTTACTTACAAACTTTTCATTTAACCCCTTTTCCACTCACTTTTGCTACTGCGTCAACTGCCTCTTGTTCCATCTGCAATCCTTTCTTCCCGCTATATGCCTTGATCATTTCTATTTCAGTTGTTTAGTAACTAGGGCGATATCCTTCATCCTAGTCCTCCTTCAGATCCATGTTGATCTTGTTTTTTCTATCGTTAAAAGTTGAATGTTCACTTTGTATGACTTCTGTATCGTCGGAAGTCAAAACTCTAGATCCCAATCTGAAAACACGAGACCTGTCAAGGAAGTAAAGAGATCGTGTGAAAAATATTCATTATCAATTTAATAACAAATCGACTTTATGCCCTTCAAAATAGGTCCCTTGGGACGCTACGCATCGGTTGGAAACAGCGATGGAAGTATTCAACTGACACTGCCTTCAACTGGTTCGCTACGTTGGATATTCTCCACGTCTTCCAAATGGCGACCAGATAGTTCTTGGTTTTGGGGAACAGGAAATAGTCTCAAGGACTCAGATCAGGAGAGTAAAAGGGTTGTGGTTCCGCTAGAATATTTTTCCAATATTGGTCAAAAAAATTGCTAGCAGGAAGTGTGGTGTTATTCGCAATGAAGCATCTACGAGTCAGCGTTCTCAGACCGAGCACAAATTAATCTTTTCTGACTTGTTCAAGGAGCTTGCAGTAGTAAATGTGGTTGGTTTTCTATCATTTGGTCGCTCCTTATTCTCTGATCTCGGTCTTTGACTATTTCCTGAACTTTTGAGAACATCGAACAGGTCGTGACAAGCTTTTTGAAGGTAGTGTTAGTTGAAGATTTCTAGCACTGTTTCCAGGAGTGGGAACAACGTCTCGGTGTGTGCCTTCCCAAGGGACTTATTACGAAGGAGATAAAGTTGATTTGCAATTGAGTTGATAATAAGTATTTTTCTTCAGCCAGTATCTTTACTTTCTAGACAGGCCTCGTATGAAATTCTTTAGATTGGACTTTAACAAATGATAGATACATTTAGCCTGTTTCGCTTGTATGTTGCCTCGTTTGTAATGTCATCATAATATAAAAACGCTATAATGCAAAATATTAGAATTGAAGAATTGAAAAACGAACAACATCCATATTTTTGTATTCTGTTCTTGATAATATCTTGAAGTTTTGACGAAAGTGCTTCTTCCCAAATGAAATAAAACTGAAAAAAAATAAGAATCATCGTATACGGTCTACCATCAACATCGTCTACTTTAATAATGAACTGTGTGATTTTCTTGGTTCTCATTCTGTAAACACTGGACCCTTCCTCTCGAATGTAAAAACGTGACAGATGAAAATACCCCCAGTCACCGTTTCAAAATATAATTTAAATATAAACTCCAGTGTTCATAGCTTTGTTACGCTGAATAAGTCAGCTCTGTTTTTATTCATATAAAGTTTATAGACGTGTTAAACTTCTCATATTTTGCACACATGACTCCGAAATATGACTGAATGCAATGAGTAAGTTTCAAGCTGTTTTAAAGTTGTTATAAATGAAGTAGGGAATCGGTTTCCCATTGTCTATTTGTGATGAACTGATTTCAAGCAGATTTTAGCTGGTTTTTTTAAGTGTATGTACATGAAGTGGAAGATCGATAGATAAGGACATTGCATTCCCATTGTTTGCAGATGAAAACTGGTCACGGACTTTCTCCAATTAAATTTCCAAACTGTATTACTATACGATTTCTTTTCTTATTTGTTTATTTCATTACATGAAGCATTGTCAATCACTTATACCAATCTTTTGCTACCATTTATCACCATCTACAATGTTGCTGCTTTTCATGACCCTCTTCGTTGAATGGTATCTCGCGAGATACCATTCAACAAAGAGGGTCATGAGTTCGATTCCCACCGAGAACTTTATTCCGATTCGCACTGTTGATTTATCTACTCACTGCTGAAGGGAGACCGGTACTGAGTTTAGTTGCAACAAAAAAAAATGCAGCAACAATTGATATGCAGTGTTTCCTCGGTAAACAACGACCTGATTTCGTCGGCGACTGAGCTGGTTATTGTTGCCTGACTTACCAAGGAGTGGAAGATGGCCAAATATCGCTCATTGGTCAACAGGTACGAGTTTGTGCCGGTTGTAATCAAGACATCTGACTTGATTGTCCCCAACACATTCAGGTTCACCAGTCAAATAAGTTCCAAAGCTGCTTAACACTGCAAAGTACTGCATAAGACCGCCTGGTTCTTCAAGTGTGTGTCTACACCAGGCCTACGTGACAACACGCACTCCATAATGGCTGCATGAACGGACATTATTATCAATTAGAAAAAAAATTACCTATTTCAAAAATGATTTAGTTCCTGCTTTTGCTTGTATGCGATCAAAAAAGCAGTCAAGTATTTTCTGAGGATAACATTTCGGAGTTGGAAAATTTCGAGAAAATTGTTCATGAAGTAAAACGTTGTTTTTATTTTCTCGAAAATCAATTTATCTACTCATTAAGATGGAGGCGACAGTTTCAAAAAAATCACTGATAATGTACTGCAATAATTCAAATCTTTTATGGTTATCATTTTGTCTTCAGTTGCAAAAATAGCATCATGTTATTCGTAAACAAATGGAAAATAATTTTGTATGTGTCAAGTCTGTTATAGACTACTGTAATATCTAGATCATATATAGGGGATAGTTTTTCTATTGTTATTATGTAAAAAATAATTTCTTCAGTATTAACTCATAATATGGAATATAGGTTTGACCTATAGAGACGATCCATACGTCTATATTAACTTCATCCGCCTTTACAAGTCCTCTACTGATATATGGTCTCTCCCGTACAAGTAGCGCTTTCATTTTCGTTCTGTTTGGGTAGTTCACCTTGAGCAAGTGCTGGTGTGTTGAGACCACCCGTGCTAAAAGAACATCGTGCAACGATACAAAACGTTTCTTTTTAAAAAGACATCGTCTAACTGCGCACAACTACTTTAATTACACTATAGCAAGCGAAAGACTGATACGAATAATTTCAAAAGCTTTCTATATGTATATTTTTTTTAGATAGGCCGGATTTCTGGCTATCGTAGTTTTTCAGCGGCTAAGTTGGGAAAGAAGTCAACCAGATCGAGTCTAATTATTGGCAGCTAAGGAGTGATTCATCGCAGTGAAGGCTAAGCTACGTTCTGATTGGTTCTTAATCGCAAGCTTCCTTATTTGACTATTGTTCACATTTGTGGATTTGAACTACGCTCGCAAAATTATTTGACGATGTTTAATCGTCACATTATTCTCTTTTCTGATTTAATCATCAAGATTTTGTAGGATTTGATAAGGAGTTTAATGGCAGCGAGAATATTTTAATCCACTGCAGAGTTCCATAAATTCTCTATTGGCAAGAAATCTCGTCAGGTCTCGCGATGACCAAAATTTCTTTAATCAATGTTTTTTAGTCATAAAGAGCCCCTTCTATGGCGTGGCTCTATTAGTATATTTCACTGAACATTAAGTGGGAGAATGCTTGGTATAATTATTGATTGGAAAAGCTGATCCCTCCACCATAAACGCATGTCTACATCTTTATATAAGCTTGTGTATGTTACTTTTTAAAACAGAAAATAAGTCACGCTATATTTTTGTTCATATCTAGATATGTAGACTGGATATAAGTGTTGTTTTACTTACACAACACCGATATATGTCCGAATAAATATAATTTAATTGTTGGCCACTTTCACTTGAATCTAAAGGAAACATTACAAATTTAGAATTGATCTCAGACTTTTCATCGAGAAATTGAAAACCCAATTGCAATTATTGTATCTCCTTAGAAGTTTTGATTTTAGTTTTAGCAGCAAGAAATGACATAAATTAGTCGTGAAAATCATGGAAACTTTTGCCACTTTAAGCAGAAAAATTGTTCACTAGCAAATCACTAAGGAAGGAACACACACCCTTCTTCTCACTGTTCTACAGCCCAGTTCTCTATAACCCACACAAAAGCACTCTTCAACCACATAGCCTAACATACCATCCTTGGGGTGGGTGGAAAGCTCAAAAACTTATCCAAATTAGTAGCAATTGCTTCTTTGCTTTACGCCATTTCGGCTTACAAAAGTCTTTCATAGGATTATGAGCGTAGAAATCTGCTCATCTGTAAATTAGTCATCCCAAGGATGAACTATTTGACATTTGAACACCAAATTTTGTATCTTCTCATTTAAAATCTATAGAAGCAAAATTCTTTACTTTTGCATTGAAAATTAGGGTAAGAGAAATAGTAGGTTGACGTTAAGTGTTATCCGTACGATAAGAACAGTACATGTAACTTGAAATGTATTGATAATGATTTTCATCATCAACATCATCCTCAGCAGCAGCTTTTTAGCGTTCGTCGTTGAGTATAGACCTTCCCCAATAAACGCCAACCCCCTCTAACATTCGTGTCGCGGAGTCAACCATTTCTGAACTTGTCTATTTCATTTTAATTTCTACTGGTCATAGTTTCAGATATGATCTCTGGGGATCCACGGTGTCCAATGGTTGTCTGATATTCTTGCAACTTGACCAATCCATTGTCATCTGAGATTTCTAATTGATTTTATAATGACTTCTGTTTTTTCTCTAATACACTGTGCTTTTTGTGATTTGCCTGTGTGATGTTGAGCATGATTCTTTCCTGAACACGTTGCATGGTTCTTCTGGTCAACCTTTTGGTCAGTTTCCATGCTTTTTAGCCCCATAGGTGACTCTCAGGAGGATCCATTGGTTGTATACACTTTCTTTTTTAGAACTAATGGGATTTTCTTTCTTTTTTTACAATAGAAACACAATACATTGAAAATCAGAGAGAAAGATATTTCCAGTTGTCAAGAATTAATGTTAATGACATAATAGCGCCATTATATGTATCATGTAAAAGTATTGCTGACGATGTTATTGCAGAAATTCTTTTAGATAAAGAAGGAATTGATTGTCAAGAGTCAGTGATAAGGTAATCGTCACTTCCTGAACAAGTTTTTCATGTCTAGCTTGTCAATGATTTGCTTATAGTTTTACGATAGAAATGATTGGTGTACAAGGTAGGAAGGGATTGTCAGTGGTCATGAATTGAGGCAAGCGTTACCTGCAGAATATACCCGTCAAAAAATGATGGGTTTATTCATGTATGGATCAGCAATAAGACACCTAAAGTTATTTTATTGGGTAATTCATTTTTCGATTATTCAAGTGTTCTATTTCTAAGTTATTTGAAAATTCTTTTCGTAACTCGAACTGTTTTAAAGGGTACTTGGACATAAAGCCTCAAGAAAAAATGATTTGTGAAAAAAAAATCACCTCTGATATCGTGCAGTAAGAAGAAAAAAGTCATAGGCTGAGACTTATTTTATCAAAGACATAACTTATTTCATTACGGAAAAAGTTGAATATTATTTTATTGAAAAGAAGAAAGGAAAAAGGTACGTCCAAATTTGACAAATCTAGCATACTTAGAAGTATCTTTACTCATTCTTATTTAGGTTTCAAATGTCCTGTTTTTCTGCGATGTATTCTCCATGATATACCACATCTTGTGTTATCACAACCCTATAATTGTTTTATCAGCTATGTTAATCTATTTAACTTGGAAAATCCGATATGAACTTTAGTGGTTATAACAAGAATAGGAAAAAACGTGCAACCAAATTAATATTAAACATACTCAATACTAAACATACCAATTTGCGTATATATCTTTTAAAGATAAATATACGTAGTATGCGCCTGCAGTAGAGCGATGATTTGTAAGCTAGCCATTATAGATAAGTTCAATCTTTACCAGCTGTCTCTATCTTGTTACTGTGTGTTGAATTGAGCTAAACTTATCAATTTTTTTACAGTATCTTTTAACATATAATGCACACTTCTTATCTCCCTAAAAGTTATATTGTCTATGCCGGCATATTAGTTGACCCCCAAACAAAGGTGTTATAAAGGTTTATTTCAATATTTACTGAATGTGTCGTCTCTTCAACATAAGGTGGTATCGTGTCCATCAGAGTATCATATTTATAGGGTCTAAAAAGACTAATATAATGAGGGAAATACTTTATGCTTAAGAAGTAGACTTATACACCACCATATACGGTAATTTTGAATCGGGCATTGACAAATGAGTTGAAATAACTGGTACTCACACACTCCTGTTCTCTACAACAGCTCCTTTAGACCCGACTATTCACCTCTTTTTCTAGAACTCAACCAATCTCTACTTTACGATGCAAATTTCCCAGAAAAAAAATAATACTCAAAACTTTCTACAATTTTAGCAGATGTCGGCTCAACCCTGACGTGGCCTACGCAAGCCCTTCATCCCTACTTAGGGACCATTATGTGGCCTCTTATCAAATGAACACATCAGCCATATTAGATACTTAAAAATTGTAGCCAATCATAAAATAGCTTCAAGAGCTGTTAGAAGGGTTAACGCGTATAGCGTAATGCTGAAGTCATAGTGTACATTATTTCCTGGGTTATTTGTATTAAGTTGGTGCAAAAATAATTGCAGTTTTTGTCCTTTTGAAATTTAATGTTCATATTTGGAATAAACTTTCATTCATCAATGTTCTTTGAAAATGTAATTTTAGAGCGTGAAATTCCCACTACTTTTTTGAACAGAACGTTTTCTTTTCAATATTCATTCTGGTTTATTTGAGGCTGTCAAATCAAAATGGAAAAAAAAGTAAATTCGAGCAATGTCGTATGATTTTAAAATGGAATGCAAAGCTGCTGGAACAGCTCGCAATATCAATCAAGTATTAGGCCAAGGGAGCGTCAACGAACGAACAGCTTGACGTCGGTTCCAAAAATATCAAAACGGAGACGAGAGTCTTGAAGCCGTGGAAATTCTTGCGGTAGACAGCATCCATTTGCAGGCCATTGTTCAGGCGGATCACTTGAAAGTTCACAGAAAAACTAAATGAAAAGCAAAAAAGTCGGCATATCGCGCGAATGAACGTGCAGAAATTGACCGAACTAGGCACTGAAACTCTACCTCCCCCAGCTTACTCACTAGATCTTTCTCCAAACGTCTACTACTTTTCAAGAATTTTTACCACAACCTGCAAGGGAAGGTCTCCAACAACCAGGCAGCTGCTCAAAACGCCTTCAAAGGATTCATTGGTTCCAGGACCCCAGAATTCTAAGAACTTATTTCTAGTAGGCAAAAATGTGTAGAGTCAAAAGGTTTGTTTTTTATTGATAACTTCTATTTAAAGCTGAGATATACTTCTCCAAAATTGATCTTAAGAACCAGCAATCATTTTTGCAACAACCTAATACAATGAGTTCAAATTTAGTCATCCTTTCCCCTTCAAATTTCTCCACGCTATATTGATTGTTTACACCAAATATCAGACGACCTGTTCTGTAAGTTGAAGCGTTTCATTATTTTTCAAGTTTTACTAGTTTATCATCAATCTTATTTTTCTTGCTTTTTATCACAATGCTCTGGTCGTTTAATATTTCACGATGTGATTTCGTACAACTGCAACTGAAGAAATAACAAAATCGTCAACAGATGATGGCCCTTGAGTTAGGCATGGTTTGGGAGCCGAAACATCATTCCCAATAACCGTCTACCCTCTTTCAACGTGATGCAACTGGGTTGGTTTGCTGTCACATTATGTGAATGCCAGATAAAAATGCAGTCCCATTAAGTATTAGAAACTGTCAACCAAAGCTGTAAAACATAGGTTTCTCCAGTTATCAAATCAGTCCGACTTGCTGGCTTACTGTCTGAGTATGTATGTATCACCTAGGCATGAAATTTGAGAGATAAACATTTACATTTAATCTTTAACATGTTTACAGAAACCTTTTTGTTATATGAATTCCAGAATAGATTTTAATGGGGTGTCAGCTTGTATTGTAAGTCTACGCTTAATTGGTCCCTACTTTTTGCCCATCTGCTACCATGCTTGTTATTTGGAACTTCAGACACATCACTGAATCAACAAGAGGTGAAAAAAGCAGCATTCATTGATCACCCCTTTCTTGAATCTTTTAATTAATCATCTCCAGGTCGGTCAAGCGACTAACCAGACCTGTTTCCCTCTTGTATTCATAACTTTCCAGACAATGTTCATGTTCCTTGAAGTTAAACGCTAATACAAGATTTGAATGAACTGACCGGGTGATAATGTCAAGATGCTGAGTGGCGTACATGAACTTGCGTTTAATAAGCAACGGGGATCGGAAATAAATGCTTCTTCTAAGAAATTCCGACCACTTAAGACTAGCACGCCTACGGTAACCTGATCAGGCTTGGTTGGCTAAAATCTCACATTATTCTTGAATTACTTGTGCTTTTATTGAAGGTTAGAAACCGCCAACCAAACCTGTCACCGAAGGTTTCTTCTGTTTTCAAGTTGGTTTGGCTGGGTATGTATGAATCATAGGTACAGGCTGGACCATTCAAGCTAGAAGGATGAAAGTTTGAACATTTACCCATCATGCCCAGGAGGAACTTTTTTTTATTTTCAAAATTCCCCCCTTAAATATATATTCTTTGAGGGGTTTCCAACTTACTATGTGATTTTATACTGAATTGATTCCATTTTTGGTACGGTTGTGAGAGCAGTAAATCAATCGTTGAACACCTCCTCCTCCAATTTTTTGATTGATCAGCCCCAACACAGCATGCTGTCAAAAAATGTTGGTCATACGCCGGTTTCTATTGAGTGCTTAACTAGGCCTGTTTTATTTATTTGTTCTTTTAGGACTTAGAGTTGATGGCTGAGTTTGTTTTTTACTTTCAAGTTTGATTGAAAAGAAGAAATAATTGATGTCTTGACATATTTGATTAGTTTTTAGGATTTAAATTGAATGGAAAGGCAATGATGTAGAATATTATGATACGTAAAAAAACAACAGTCTTGTAAAATCTAGCGCACTAGCTTGGATCGAATGAAAAATAGCAACACATGAAAATGGAGAAAGACATGGATACTCAATGGAAATATATCGGGCTTGAGGCTTTTTGCTACGGTTTTAAGCTTTATTGTAGGTTAGAAACTGCCAACCAAACCTCTCATCAAAGGTTTCTTCCTTTTTCAAGACGGTTCCAAGCTTGACTTTGATTGTGAGAGTTGTTTCGTGCCGATTCCAGCAGAGAAATCTGATGCTCGACGAAATTCACTTCCATACGAATACATATAAATAAGCCTTAATCTATCATTCATCCCACACTACTTTGAAAATTGGGGAATTCGATATCTTGGCTGGGAACTTTTCAGGCTGTTTGACAAGTAAAAAATCCAGAAACAGGACCACAAACGTTGCCTGAGGACCAATCATCCTTTCACTATTCATTATTTAGAATATACTTCTCCTTCTTTAGTTTGTTTGCACCGACGTGTTTGAATTTTTCATTGTCTTCTTCTGTCTACGAGGTTGGATCGATAAGTCTGTTGCCTGATAAGTAGTTCAACTTTGGTCCGAAATTTTCAATCTATAATACTTAATCTACATGATCAATATTCACCATTGAAATAAGAGCATTGGCAAGAAAGGAGATTGCGTCGGAAAATAGATATATGCTGTGTAAAATGAATGCTATTTCCATTATATGGTTATAGATCTATTGATGTGTCAACGTGATTGACTCTGTCACAAACTGGGTTGTATAGCATAATTTTATACTTTCGTTTCTAAAGAGAAGAGGTTTTGTTCGTCATCCGATGAGGACGTTTTGGCAGCATGATGTGTTGGTGTGATCAATTAGATTAAAAAATGGAGATCAATGAATAAATTTCTTCTCTTACCTTTTGTTGGACACTAAAAAGTCTGAATGGTCAAAAAATAAGCAGGAATACAGCTGGGTGCAGACTAGTCCTAAATTTTGCATAAACCTACATCGGAAATTGATCCCCCACACACACACACACTAAGAACCTATTTAGGTGGGAAATTTGGAAGGAAACAGAAAAAAAAATTTTTTGCGGACAAAATAAGGAGGTCCATTTGTTTCTTTCAACGTGGACAATAAAAGTATTATGAAATGGATATGAAGTCCGAGAGAAATGATTATAAATTGCGTTATATTATTTTGAAAGTCTATTTGAAATGATCTCCCGTTATAGAATGGTGAATGAATCGTTTGGCCTAGAGAGCAGACTCTTTTTCTTTAATTGTTTGTTTGCCAGATGAAAAGGTTTATTCAATTGTTGCACGGCTCCTGGTCTATCTTTCCACGATATTTTACTAGAAATCATTCAGAGCTTTGGAGATATTGGGTGGACAAACTTTGTTGGTTGGGTTAAAATTTTACACCTATACCAATCTGGTGAAGGTTCGTTTCTTGTTTGCCAATCAAAATTTCCAAAAGGGGTTGTAAATGATACTCACACCGGTGATTACTAATGTATCAAAAAAAATAAATGAAAACAGAAACCTTCTCTGTTTACAACAGTATTTCATTAAATTTGATTATGAATGATATAACTTAAGTTCAAAGTTGGTGGTCAGGTGTCAGGTTAGTTTTAGGATTCGGGTTACGGTTAGTTTTAGGGTTGGTGTTGAAAGTCATAGCAACAAAGAAAAACAAACAAACATTTAAACATTTTTCATAATTAGAAAATTAAACAGAATATTGAGTAAAGATAAAATTCATTGAACGACCATAAAACTTACCCTAAAACTAATCCTAAAATCAAATTATATCTTCTATAATGAAATTTGATAAAATATAACCTTAAATGGTCAAGATTCCAGCTTTCATTTGTTCCTTTTCACGGTGGAAGTAGCAGTGTCAGCTGCATAATCCAGCGTTACTGTTTTCCTCCCTTCAATATCTTTGTTTACGAACCAGTAACTAATGTTTACCTATCAATCTTTAAACCAGATATTCTCACACTTTTTGGCGTCACCGCTCACTTCTTCATGGAAAATTTTTTCCACTGCTTACCTGTATAGCAAATATCAGGAAGGGCATCAAAACATTTTCAACTTTCATAAAGCAATACTAATAAACAGCTTTCGCATTATAGGATTCAGTAATGTAAGTAATGTGAAGTAACATTTTTAGATATCAATACGATCCCTAAGTCTGATAATCTTTCAAGAGTGTTAAACTTATATATGTACCATGTACCTATCGACAAGTGCAGTGAAGACACACTTACATGAACATTTACACCTTTCTCTACGCACCTTCATAATGTGCAATATCAACAGTGCTGCTTGGCAAACGAATAATAGAAAATTATGCTGTTGAATCATTTCATACTTTAGTACTCAAAATCCTATACCGCCCACCAGCATTCAATAACATCCTCCATCTTCTACCCAATTGCCTACCGCCCACCCAGGAGTTGACATCGCCCACCGTTGGGCTTTATTGCCTAGGTTGAGAAACCCTGCTTTGAACAATACTGGCAGGATTTATTTTGGCCTGGCATGTTTCTATAAAACGTGTCATAATGGAATAAAACTTTGGTAGCCCATCCTGTAATTTTTTTAATGGGTCGTCAGATGTTTATCACAAGATATTCATGCGTATCTGTGAGAACTACTTGCATCACAAAATGGGTCTGGTTGGTTGTTCAAAAGAAACTGTCGTGTAACCGTCTTGTTTGGAGAGATCAATTAAAAAATAGAAAAAGAGATGATCAATGAATTGTTCATCTCGCCTATTGATTGATGGTGATCGCTCGAAAAAAGTCTGAATTTGAAAAAAGTCTACCGTATTAAAGGAATCGGGAAAGGAAGGGATCAATAAATAGGTTACTTCTTACGCCTTATGTTGGACAGTGAACACTAAACAGGTCTGAATTTCCAAGAAACAAACACGTATACAGCCGGAGAGGAACCAAAGGATCAACTTAGCCTAAAATTACATTGCAAATCCCCTACCAAAAACCTATGTCCAGAGGTAATTTTCAAAAAACAATAACTGTTTTTTTCTAGATACAATAAGGAATGGGTGTTGGAAATTTCAGCTCTGTTGCTCCTTATGTGTGGTCTTAACACTCGGTATATATATAGCCAGCCAGCCAGCTAGACCAACTTGAAAACTGTGTAAACTCATGTTGAAAGTGTTGGTTGAATTAAAACCCCCACTAAAAACCTTTTGTTTGGAAGAAGATTTTTAAAAAAAACAACTTCCTTTCCAGACATAATGAGTAAATGTTTGAATGTTCAACCCTCTAGCTCTATTAGTGCAGACTATATGCACAGCATATACATATATGGCCAGCCAGCCAGCCAGTCAGCCAGCAAGATTTGTTGACAGTTTTGGCAACAGATTCCGTTGACTGTTTCTAATGGAACACTTCGTTCTTTTAGAGTCTTTGTCTTTAGACTTTTTTATTCTGTTCTTGAGTCGGTCAAGGAATGACTCCTAAAGCCCCCTCTTTTATCTTGTGAACACATACGTTGCGTAAAAAGCCTGGGTTTCAAAGGGTTTCAACCCGTTTATCTTATTTTATTTCATTTTTTTTTTACCACTGAATGATGTTTCGCTATAGCCAGTATTCGAATAATTATATCCGTACCTTGCATAAATGAATCAGCATACCTGGGGCATATACTAGAACTAATAATCTAAATAATTATCTAAAATTATCTAAAAAAAAAAAATTACCGACACAAGATTTTGGTATTGCTGATCCAAAATGACCATAAAAAAAGCACTAATGTGCCAAGGGATGTACTCAAGCAAACGTTCAATGTTGTAGCTTCAAAAATGGGACTAAAAACGCCCGAAGACATTCACACCAAAGATGAGCAAAAAGAGAAGAATTTGTATCCTTCTCAACTTGTTGGTCGGATTGGTCATTTGCGGGTATTCGATACAGAGATGAATAAATAAATTCGTAGCCTGGCAGACGATTTCTGATCTGAAATATTATATTGTATAATGTCCACTTTATGTGATTTATAGTTACCACAATATCAAGTCTTCTGACAAGGAAGGAGATTATGTTGAAAAGAAAATTTTTTATCATTTGGCTACGGATATTTTGATTGAACTAAGCAGTAGACTAAATACTAAAAATACAACCGAAGAGCAGGAAGCAGGAAATAACACTTAGCATACATATATGCTTATATATATATATATATATATATATATATATATATATATATATGTATATATATATATATGAATATATGTTTGTGTGTGTGTGTGTGTGTGTGTGTGTGTGTAGATCGATTTTTGTGAAAGAGTGAATGGAATTCATTATGGTACGGACTTTTTGATGTGCCTATGTATTTCATGAAGATCCGAAATAAACTTTCGGCACATACTTGTGCATAAGTCGAAAATTTTCGACCAATTTTTTCATGATAAAAGTTTTCGGTAGACAATTAAAGTAATAAAGCACTTAACAAATTGTTTACATCCGTTTTGCTACGCTAAAGCATGAGTTCTACTTTGCCAATAGTGATGGCACTCAATAGTAGCTCATACATTGTACATCGGTGCAAAATATAGTATGAGATTCACGAGGAATACAGTATTTTTCCGGCTGATAAGGCGCATTTTTCACTAAAATACCCTAGAAAATCTCTCTGCAGCTTAGCACTGGAAGGTCTAGTTGCATAGAAGGGCTTTGCCCTCTCTCATGAACCGCCCGTACGGAAAGCTATTTGAACCTTCAATATTTTTTCCTGGAAATCATTGGGTGCGTCTTACCGTTTGTTGCAACTTATTGACTGGGAATTGCGCTATAAGATTAAGCGGGAAAATATCAAAACCTGAAGTTGGAGTTCCCACACAAATCACCGCAACCGAACGAAAAAACTGAATATGATAGTGGAATACTTGAAAATAAGGAAATAAAGACCTGTTAGATTGTAGAGGCGCCTGTGCCAGTGACTCAAAAAACGAAGATGAAAGTAAGCGAAATTTTGAAAAAGAATTCCTGCCACTAGGGTCGGGAACTGAAAAAGCAGGGAAATATGTCAAACAATATATATATATATATATATATATATATGAGAAAAACAGGTTCAGTTAGTCACTCGGTGGAAACTGTCACATGATTAACGTCTTTTAGCAGGGTGCCTTGCTGGGGGTGATCAGTTAATTTTCTCGCTTTTTGTTTGGGAGTGATCATTATGTCTCTTTTCGTAACCAACGTGAATGTTGCTTGACACAAAATGGGAGATCAATTTGGTATAAACTTACATAGCAAATTGAACAATCCCTCCCCCACACACACCTATTTTCAGGGATATTTAAAATGACAAAAATGAAAACTGTTTATAGACATAGAAAGATTGAATGAAGAAAATGTTAGCCCTCTAGCGCCACCGATTCGATATTGACACGTTATACACGCACAGTCAGCCAGACCAACTTTAAAACTGAAGAAACCTATATTCACTGTTTGTTGATAGTATTGTTTGTCGGTTTGTAATTCCAGAAATAGAAAACAGTTAATCATAATAGTGATAGACTTGCCTATAATCACTGGAGAACTAGGAATACACCCAATGAGTTCAGGTGTATTGATGAAACTTGTTATCACTTGATCTCTAGTAAAAGAAACCTTCAACTACTAGTGTGAAAATTCAAATAATCCCGAAATTATTTCTCTGTCCGTCTATCGATCTATATAAGTTTAGCTTAGTTTACAACATCGAGGAGTCAAATGGAATAGAAATTGGATTAGGAAGATTGTGTTGAAGCAACGTTCTAAGCGGGAAGAGCCTGCTTGCCCCGAAAATCAGTCTTCCAGATCTCAGCTCTCATTTAGCCCCAAACAGTGAACAGAAGCAAATATGCAACTATCTATCCTACAGCGCAGGCCCGATCCATCTGTATTTACACACTAACAGATACATACATACATACATACATTCACACACACACACACACACACACACACACATATATATATATATATATATATATATATATATATACATATATATATATATATTTATATATATTTAGAGAGAGAGGGGGAGAGAGAGAGAAAAAAAGGAAGCTGCATATCATTATATCTTATAACGTTATCAAGCTCTTACCAAAATTAGTGGTTCCCGAACACTTAATTCAAACTGGTCACAATGAGCAGCTTCCTTTGGATATTCTTTGTTTAATGTAATCAGCCTTATCCAGAAGCTAACATAAATTGCATTTAACAAATATTTGGAAATAAATAATTGAAATGACATAAAGTTAAAAAAAAAAATCTTTTACCTTTTCAGTGTTTAAAGCTATAGAGTGTTCGTGGGCACGCATGCGTGCGCGTGTGTGTGTGTGTGCTTATTTTTTTTTTCTGTTAAAAGAACGTCTTATATAAATTCGTCCGTAAAGACATGTGTTTAAATGACGAGGGAAGTAAATAATCACGACAGGCAAAAGAAAAAGCTTCTTTCATGCGTTAAAAATACAACGTCACCTACCGTCATTGATATTGCTAAAACTTCGCACGGTATCCGAAGCCGGGTGAATATAATGCTTCTGTGTAAACTTTTGGTATAACTTTAACATATACTCGGGTATCTCCCTCTGTGGCTCTTCCGATTTAGCTGTTGTCTCCTGTTCGGTAGAATGTTTGCCAGTGGCTCCTACGCCAGCCTGACCTCCATCCACGTTCATTCCGGGTGGTACGAATAAAGGCTGTGAACTCATGTCTCCAGCCCAGTCTTCATCCTCATCGTCTTCATCTTCATCTTCATCATAATCGTTGTCTTCTTCGTCAAAAGAGTCTGCGATTTTCTCATCGGTTTCATCGGAATACCGATTATGCTTATCGGTGTTTTGGTCGGAACTTTCCTTCCCCGGATTTTCGATCTTGCTGTCCGAATCTGTCCTAACCTTTGAGTCTTCCCCTGCACTGTCATCGTAAGCTTCGTATTCATCTAAGTTTTCCTTGTTGTCCGAATCTTTGCTATTTCTATTTGTACTTGGACTGCTTTCGTCACCGACGTATCCTTTGCTCCCCGGGTCGTTACCATTTGAATCACTAACGTCGGTACCATCCGAATCGACATCTGGAAAATCATTAAACGATTGATCTCCCTTCGTAGATTCCGAGGGCGGGTCAATCTTTCCGAGAGACGACACTTGTTTGTGATCAGCGTCCGTCATAAGAACATTTTTGCTCAGGCTGACGACTGCCTTTGCGTCAGCACCCGGGAAGAACCAGGAAGTACGACACCGACCGGCACCCGGGGAAGTACATTGTAAAGCACAGCCAACGAAGAAGACGAAGAAAAAAACTCTGAAATTATAGCCAGTTATGAATCGACCCAGAGACAAGAGTATGTTGTTAGCATATAAATTACTTTCTGTTTTGTAAATGGTTTTGTTTTTAGTTCCCAGCGTTGAATTTTCCCCAAAATTACTGACGGTAGTTATCTTGAGTTTATGGTTATCGTGAATATTTGTGTTCGTGTTTTTTTCACTGCCCTCTTTTCTTTGTGTTTCGCTATCGTTGCACATGGATTTGGTCCGTTGAACTGAAATCTTCCCTATACTCTTTGAATTATCATTGAGCACCGATTGTTCGGAATTGGTTTCAAACTCATCGCTAAATTCCTTCCGGGTTAAGCCGCTCATCGTACAACTGTTACTATTTTCATGCTGTGTTCTACAAGCATTACTTTCCTTGTGATTTTGAGACTCGCCACTCGCTTTCGGGTTGACTAACTCATGTGCAAACGCAGCGCTATCGACTGCCCTCCTGATTTTCCTATCACCATTTTCAAAAACAGGGTAGCGTATGTCTATGTGACCTTGTCTCGGTACGATTCGATCGTGGATTATTCTCCGGGGAAGCACTGAGGTATCTCTTCCACCCATTACGAAATCCGTGTCCAGAACTGCCTTGTCTTCATTGCTGATCCGTGTCGCTTCTGATTCTTGCCCTTGCCTTTCTTCCAGGTTCATTAGTCCGGGAAAATGACACCCCTGGTGGGCATCCCACCCGCCCCTCGGACAATCACATATCGACTGTGATTGCCCCTCGAGGGGACAGGCTCCTAGCGTAAGATTATTGTTCTTCAGTTTCGATTGTTGATGTGTACACAGGTTTGGTTTTTCCTCCGGTTGCCTTCGGGGTACTAGTCCCAAGTAAATAGAGCAGGAACTTATATCGTGTGGCCGGTAGTATGCACCCGGATCAGAGTGTTGTCTGCTAAGTCGTGAGAGGGTAAGACTGGGACGTGTTAAGTTTAACGGGGATTCCCGATAAATAAACCCGCCCCTGTTTTCCGGGTAGAATTCACCGCGGCACTGCAGTGGAATCCAACGTCCCAAACTAGACCTGCTTATCCTAATTAAGGTGCGCCGCGGCGTGGCGGACGAGACCTCTGACCGTCGGTTTGCGATCAGTGACTGTTGGTGCGTCTGACGAAGACACTTGACACCGTGGCAACTGATATTTTCACTTTCGCGGTTGTTGTTGTTGTTGTTGTTGTTGGTGGTGGTGGTGGTGGTGGTGGTAGTGGTAATGTTGGTGGTAAGGGTGCCGTTACTGTTGTTTTGTTGATTTTGTTGGTTTGGGGAGTAGTGGTAGCGATAGTGGTGTGGCTGTTGGTGTGGGGGCCGCAGGATATCAGAATGACTCGATCGGCGGCAAATGTGCCGTGGAACACTTCTCAAGTTTTTCTGTTTTTGCTCGCCCCAGGAGTGATGTCTGCGATAATGATGGGGGCAGTCCGATTCCTGATTGTAAACCTGTGTATCTGGTCGCCCCCGTCGTAAATAAGAAGGCGGTGGGTATTTTAGATTGTCCAAACTACTTTCCATTTCGTCTTTCAAAAGCTCGCTGGGTGTAATTTTAAAGCTCTTAAAGTTGGTAAAAATAAATAAATGTAAAGACAAGTTTATACAATTATTATTGTCAGCTCTTCCTATAATACTGTTGATATCGGTCTTGGTGGTCTTCTCCTTCTCCAGAGCAGTCCCATCACATTTACTATCAACTATTACTACTAACCACACTTTTATCACCGACTCTTACGTGTTTAGCAAAAGTGAAAGGGATTGTAAATCATAGAATCTAAGGGATTCCATTGTATTCATATGTTTGACGTCAGCTTGAAAGTAAACACTCGGGGGAATAAAGAGAAGTGTTTTAGTAATCCAGATAAAACAGGCTTCCTTTGGTCAACTAAGTGTAACATTTGTAAAATCCACGATACTTGTACGATACAGATATTTAGTTTTGTCTAGACTAATCAACTAATATTTCTACTTACTACAGTGACGTTTAGTGCTTTTAAACATCTGTTAAGTTTCAAAAAGTTTTCTCTCTTTACCATAAAAAATAGTGCTTGATTTTGTAACGAAGAGAGAAAAGTTTTTTGAACTTTTCTTTGAATGAAATACTCCTGCTTTTTTTTTTTTTTTTTCAAGGAAATAGGAGTCGCCAATCCAGTACACAAAACCCCAATAACAAGCATAAAAGAGGGAAAGAAAATCCGCGGCGGATGAATCTTAAACGAACGAAAAAAAAATCCAGCAGAAAAGAGTGTGACTTGATCGGACCAAAACACTGGTGATGAGTAAGAAGGAGAGAAAAAGAAGAGCTATGTCCGGTGAGAAAAAGAAATAAAAAAGGTACCAACTAGTTGCGATAGTTGCTGTTGTTGTTGTGCTGGTGGTGGTAGTTGTAGTAGTGGCTGTACTCACTTATTTCTCGGTATGACCATCGCATCCACTTGTATGACTATTACTACTCCTAATTAGAGGAATATGGGTGGGGACGTTGTGTAGTGTATCAGTGGCCTGTAGAAGTTGTTGCTATAGCAGAAATGGTGATAGACGTAGAGCTTTAACCCTGTTGGAGAAGGGGAGAAAAAAATGTTTCGGTATGTCAGACGGAGTCGCCTGTAGTCGTAGCTGACCAATGGTGTTGTTGATATTTGGGGTGCTGTTGTTACGAGTTGATACTGCTGTTAATAACAATAATAGAGTTTACTGCTTTTATTCATTAAGCGTGTAAGTTTTCTTTGAGATAGATTTCATTTTACTCGGACGTAACAGTAGAGTCACATACATACACACACATGCATATACAGAGAGAGAGAGAGAGAGAGAGAGAGAGAGTGAGAGAGGGGAATGAGAGAGAGACAAATAATGAGATAGAGAGGGAGAGACAAATAACGAGAGAAAGAGAGAGAAGGGTGGTTTAGAAGAAAGAATGAAGAGCATACAAAAAAGCTTGATAATTTTTGTTTAATATTGAAGTATACGGGTTGGTAGAGAAATCGTGTTTTCTGAATTACCTCCCTTCTTTTTGGACAGGGGTATCTCTTATGCCATATAAATATATATATATATATATATATATATATATATATATATATATATATATATATATATATATATATATATATATATATATGTGTGTGTGTGTGTGTGTGTGTGTGTGTGTGTGAGAGAGAGAGAGAGAGAGTGATTTTTATTGTTTTATTTTCTTGGAAAGAGCTGAGACTAACAAATCATCGTAGCCCCATACAGTTTGCACGTATAGATAGCAACGCTGGAGAGGTAATTGTGCATGGATCCGCTCCAAAATGGTGTCTGTCTTTCCATTGTCAATTGCCTTCTTTTTCACGAAATATCGTAGAAATCCCTCGATAACTTTCGGAGATATTCTGGCGTTATAATGAATTTAGGACCTATAAATACTATGTTTGTGTATGCGGATGAGGGGAGGGAGTAATTGTGCCTGGATCTACTCAATATTATAATCAGTTCTCTCGTAGCCTATTGTCCAAAGGATCTCATTGAATTTCATCGAGAAAATTTGAAGATATTGTGTGGACAGCCATGATCATATACATGAATGCATTGAAAAGAAAACAAAAAAATGGGAAAACGTCTCCACATCAATGATCCACCCCAAATTTTCTTCATCCTGTCTGTCGCCCACGATTCCACCAAAAACCGAGTGAAATACATCGAGTAACAAAAAAATGGGAAAACGTCTCCACATCAATAAAGAAAATTCTGGATCCGCCCCAAATTTTCTTCATCCTGTCTGTCGCCCACGGTTACACCAAAAGTTCCAGCCTCCAGCGACAACGATCTCTTACGATATCCCCCCTGCCTCTTTACGTTCATGCTCAGTGACCTCATGTCTCTCTTACAGCCATCTCAGAGGCGAACAAGGGGCCACCCGTGAGCTCTCTTGCTGGAGACCAGTTCTCCAAACGGTGAGGTTTAGGCGATCCTCCCGTCCAGCATATACTGTGTATGGCCCAGCCAGCGTAAGCTAGTGTTGCCAGAGCAGAATGAAGAGGTTCAGATGTAGGTAACTTGTTAGTGTACAAGGATGATTCTCAGTGTCACTTTCTTCTCTTTCCCAAATACAAAATAAAGTTAAACTGTGATTGGTGCGCTACCCGCGTTCCTGAAAAAACAGTATTATACAAAAGTAACGCTATGTGTGGTCACTATAACTATAGATTATCATTATGTTCATCATCATCAGTCTTTTATCATCCGACGTTGGACATATACCTTCCCCAGGATACGCCACACTTCTTTATCATGGGTACCTCTGAGAGAGTACTTACTGAATTTTTCTAGTTCATCTCTCCATCTTATATTCTATTGGCTTTGGTTTTGTTTGTGATCTCTGGGGGATCCATATTGTGATATACTGATATACTGTGCTGTCTTGTGATCTCTCCATGTTAGGTTGAGCATGATTCTCTCATGTGCATGTTGTATGCTTCTCAGTTTGCTGGTCTGTCTCTTGGTTAGGTTCCATATTTCACCTCAGGAGGATGCATTGGCTGTATACTTTTCTTTTTAGGATTAATGGAATCTCCTTGTTCTTGAAGATTGAGCTTGTTCTGCCGTAGATTTGCCATCCGAGGGAGATTCTTCGCTTGATTTCTCCTCTCTTTGTTGGTTTCACGGGGATTCGTTGTCCTAGATAGATGTAGTGGTCTACTTTCTCCAGTTTTGCATCTTCGATTTTGATAGTTATGTCCTTATTTTCGATGTGATTGTTGCTCATGACTTTTGATTTAAAAAGAAATACTGAACAAGAATATTTTTACATGAAATAAACGAAAAATATTAGTACGATACACAAAATAATTATTCATACTGTCGTGTACCCGCATGTGTCTGAACTTCGTAAAAAAGATTGTTCAATTTTGTCTGTGCATTAATATTTGTTACAATTATGATAGCACATTAGGCAGATAAGCATTTTTCTTATTGGTCCTATTTTCTTTGAGATCAATATGCACACACGATGTCCTCAACTATGAATACTATTGTTCGAAAAAAAGTAGTTGTCGGATGTATTCGACCTTCCTATCTCACAGTGATGAAATGAGCACACTGACCAATTGTGCCACTAAGGCATACACAACTGGAGTTCTTCATTTTTTAATATAATTTTTTTGTACCTGACTTACAAAATCTTTTTTTTTCTTTTAGAAAAAACATTTGCAGGGTCAAATTAAGTGTATATTGAAAGTTTGGTGTGTAAGCGATTAGTGCTGTATATCCTATTTGGTTGGTACTTTCCATAGTCGGTGAAATATCACTACATTTCAATATACATTGCAACGTGATAAATTATCGTTCATATGTCATGTATTCATCTTGACTCATGGCACATTAACGAAAGTATTCAGTATACAATTGATTTGGGGACTACCCCTGATGCTAAATTATCACGAAAATGATACTTGAAAACGAGTACTGTAATGAATAAACTCTGAATGGAGCATCAATTGATTAGGTTGTTGCACATAAGATGTCATTTTTTGAAAGCAGAAAATGTTCATTTTCAGTGAGTTGAATCTGAACATATTTTCCAATGTTATTGTATTTGGAGTTAATCATCTCCTGGGGCATTGTTTGGCATTCTTGTAATATTTAGAATGATTGAATCTGAACAAAATGATCTATAGTGACTTCCTAGGTGCGCCTTTGAAAGTTTGAATTATGTTGTTTCATTTAATGTTATTAAGATAAACCTGATTACCGGAAAGAAAATCATGCTTATCGATCTGAGCACAAGTTGCAATATCATCTTAATTTTATTTTTCACAAGAGGAAGTCTTATGAGCAATTATGAAAAATTATTCAAGCATAGATTATTTCACTTTCAAAAGTCCTTCCTAGTTGATTTGAAACTCATTTTTCATTGACTGTTATTAACAGAAATGTAACCTTCACACGTCGTAAACATCAGGAATGTTCGATACACACGAAGTCTGGCACAAGTCATGAGCAAGAATCTACTATTCATATTTCACTTAATAATTCACTTGTTTTTTTTTTTGTTTTTTGTTTTTACTATCATCGTTTACTTTATTTAAACAATTTAATGACTGATGTCTTCTGGAGAAGGACGAAGAATATATCCATTAAATCAATGTCTTAAAAAGAACAAAGACGAAAATGATATCATAGTGTAGTGCTGTAGGAACGTATTCGTCCCCTTGCTTCTTAAAAATAAAGTTAAAGAGTTCTACTTTAAAGAGTTCTACTAACCTTACAAGTTTGAATTAAAATTACAGTGTTTCAGTCTTTTACAGCATTCAGCTCTGCCCACGCAATAGTCAGGGGTAAGGGGTAATTGTGCATGAATCCGCCACCAAATCTAATCAGTTCTTTCATAGCCTATCCCTACCTTCCCACAAAATCTTATTGACAATCATTGAGAACTTTTGCACATATAATATAAACAAACGTGGTATGATGGCAATATTACGTGTTCCGGACATTTTACATTACTATGACGTAAGGAGGTAATTGCGCATGGATCTGCTTCAAGCTCTGAACAGTTCCCCGATAGTCAATTGTCCTCCTATCCACAAAATCTGTTTGAAATTCATACGGAACTTTTGTAGATATCGTGTGAATAGGGAAATATGGCAATTCTATGTCGTTCTGACGTATAATAAAAAAAATAATGCCCCAGCCAATACATCTTCAAGAGTACAATCAATAAAAGAGAAAGGACTCTTTTTTTTTCTTCAACTCCGATCCAAGTCAACAGTCCTGAGAACGGGGAAAATTCCTTGTTAAGACTTGATTTGAATTGATCCGTGGCGATTGTAAGGAATTAAGTGATCTGAAGCGAGATAGACAGCTTTCATAACAAGGAAAGAAAGCTATTATCTTAATAAGAGTGGGGGGGGGGTAATACGAGAGGGTGAAAGAAAAAGAAATTATTTCTTTTTTACGTCACACTACGTCATATTATTCCTTTTTTTATTCAAATCTCAAGATACAATTTGAAACATTTTTTTAATATCATCGATACTTTCATAATAGAAACAAATGCTGACAAGTGTTGCCACATGCTATCAAAAATTGGGAAGAAATGGTGGCTAATAACCCGAACGGCTTGGCTTATTCCCATTCTTAGAAATCTGTTTAGCACAGGTGATTCCGTATTAATACTGGGGGAACGCTCTCTGATTTCCTCCCTGCTGAACAAAGAAATCCAAATCCTAATCATATTCGTGTCTCTACGACAGATTAAGCAAGAAAATTGGATTTTCTAAAAGTTTGGTGAGTAATTTACCTGCTTACGCATGAGGGTTTTTTTTCTCCCGGAATGTATCTTGCCATTTTGAATATCCTGAGGACCGGACGTGTTTTGATGTAACAGCAACTCTCCAGGGTAGACCCTACTGCGTATCTGTGAACAGGCACTTGCCTATGGGGATACTAAATCGGCAGTGTAGCGACATTAAGTGAACTAGTGTACTGTGTGGTGGCCGCATTCACAATGCCTGAACTCACCCATTCTACACGCATAGTATAGTGTTTTTCTCTTTTCTCTTGAGGACCAAAGATCTTGGACTTGGTTCCCAGTGACTTCTGGCTTTCCATTAGTCAACAGATCAGCAGATAATGAAGGTGGATACTTTTGAACTGATAAATACACTAATTCCAAACATAGGAGAGCAAACCAGAGGATGGGTTGGTTACCCCCCCCCCAACAATAAAAAAAATCAATTTAGGGGAAAACGTGTTAAAATTTTGGCCAAAAAATATCTAATTAGACTAAAATCCCGGCAAATTTTCGGGCAGAGCAAGCCCTGTGCCATCCTTATAGGAGGGGTGGGGGTGGGGGGGTCGTACGCCCTACGATTCAAAGAAACAGATAAGCTCGAGAAATGCTATAAAAAGATGGCGGAAACAGAGATTTCAATTGATTGATAAAGGGATGGTACATCGTAGGCGTTTTTGTCGTATTACAATTTATTTGACTCAGTTGAGCAATTATGTTTTATTCAGTAAAATCCTTGATATGATTAGGGTTAGGCATCTCAAGTTTCGTTAAATCATTGTATCGGTTTAATGCATGATTTCGTGTCCTGGTGATGAAAAATATTTAAAATACTGATGTGGATTAAGGAAAGGCTAAAAACGGCAAGGGTTAGGCATCTTTACCTAAGATGGAGTTGTAATTTTCAAAATAACTAGAATGATTTTGCTTTCAATTTCGAATTGAAATACGAACGAATGATAAAAATAAATATTGGATTTCCTCCTTAGTGATGCTAAAATATCATGACGAATTTCGGAAGCTTTTAATGCAGATCCCTAAACCTCCGGTATAGCTTTGGTGTCGATGGGTACATACCCGTCATTGAAATGTTTAAACTTACTGCTTTTTTATGTTATCTTTTTCTCTCTTTCATTCATTCTTTCTTCTTTTTTTTTTTCTTAATTATGTTTTCAGTTTTTTCTTTCTTTTTTCTTTTTCATCACATTCTATGTGGCTTCTTCATTTTTTACATTATTGAGGACGTGTTCAACGTCATGACAATTCCATCCTCAATCTCTTTTTAATTTCTCTTATCTCTTACGTTTCCTGTTTTATCCTTGCACAAGAAAATCATTCATTCAATTTCTATGTTTACTTAGTTGAAGTAATCTTCACACATTCAAAGTATGTTCACGCATAGGATAAATTTATTCGTGCAACCAACAGTGGGAAGAGAATCATGATCAGAAAACCAAGAGAATGATTTTCTTAAGAAAGAAAAAAAAACTGTGAAGGAATCGGGAAGAGAAAGGATGAATGAAAGCAAAAAATGTTACATGAAGACCCGTTCAAAATTGATTTATATCATATAATATCTAGCCCGACGGCAACTCGTTCAACTTCAATGCAAAAAAAAGATGGTTGGGCTAAGGTCAAACACACTTGCTTCATTAAAATCTGAGAAGTAAACAAAACAAATTTCCTCACTCCGTACGATATTGGAGGAATACTCCAGAATCACGGACGAATATCAACACCTGTTTTACAATTCTCATGTTTCATATTATTCGATTATTCTATCACCTGGTTTAATGATATCATCATCATTATCATCATCAGTCTTTTAACGTCCGTCGTCGGACATTGACCTTCCTCAGGATTCACCACAGTTCTCTATCGTGGGCGTTGCAAAGCTGGTACTTTCTTAATATGTCTAGCTCTTCTCTCCGTTTAATACTCGATTCCGGGGTCGATTGCGCATGTGATCTCTAAGGATCCATGTTGTGAGTCACGATGTCCATCAGTTGTCTGCTATTCTTGCAACATGGCCAGCCCATTACCATCCGTGGTTTTTAAATGGATTCTATGATTTCTCTGACTCAAGTCGTCTCTCGGATGTATCATGCTGTCTTGTGGTTTCTCCATGTGAAGCTGGCCATGATTCTTTCATGAGCACGTTGCGTGGTTCTCAATTTGCAGGTCTGTCCCTTGGTTAAGTTCCATGTTTCAGCTCCATAAGTGACTTTTGGAAGGATGCATTGGTTGTATACCTTTCTTCCTAGGATTAATGGAATCTTCTTGTTTTTGAAGGTTGAGCTTGCTCTGCAAAAGGCTTGCCATCCTAGAGTGATTTTTCGCTTGATTTCTTCTATTTTCTCCAGTTCTGTGTACTCGATTTAGATCTCAATGTTTTTATTTCCTATTTGGTTGTTGCACATAATCTTCGTATTGCTGAAGTTCATGTGTAAGACAACTTTCTTGCTCTTTTCATTTAGTTCATCTATCATTAGTTGAAGGTTGTGTAGATTCTCTGCGAAAAGCGTAATGTCGTCTGCAAATCTGAGGTTGCTCAGATATCCACCACCTATTCTGATTCCTGTACTCTCCCAGTCTAGTCTTCGGAAGGTCATCTCGAGACAGGCTATGAAAAGTTTAGGTGAGCTGATATCACCTTGACTTACCTCTTTTGGGGGCTGAAAGGGCTCCGAGTCTTTATGTAGCCTGATAAAGGAGCTGCTGTGATTGTATATATGTTTCAGCACTTCGACATATTCTGGATTTACACCTTGTCGAGTGATGGCCTATATGACCTTAAGGATTGCCACTGAGTCAAAGGCCTTTTTAAAGTCGATAAATGCTATAGTGAGGGGTAGTTTATATTTTGCTGCTTTTTCTTTCAGTTGACTTATCAAATGCAGGTGGTCCATGGTTGAGTAGCTTCTTCTAAAGCCAGCTTGCTCTCGTGGTTGGTTTTCATCAAATGTTTTTGTGATTTGGTTGGTTTTGATTTATATGAAAATGTATATGCATTTGCGTAGGCTTATAGGTCTATAGTTGATGAGATCTTTCGGGCTTCCTTTTTATATAAAAGCATTATGATTGCATTGTTCCAATCACCTGGGACTTTATTCTGTTTTAAGCACCAGTTGAAAAGGACGGCCAGTTTCCTGATGATGATTTTACCTGCTTTTGGAGTAGGTCGATGGTGATGTTGTCTGGCCCAGGGGCCTTTCCTTTCTTCGTCGATGACATCATTAAAAGTAAGGTAGTTTTCACCTAAAAGTATAAATGAAAAAAATATATGTTCTTGTTATTGTAGATTTTTTTTTCCATAACAGAAATACGATGTGTTCAGAAAAGAAAACTGTGGATTTGGAAACATGAATTGACATTACATGACGTCACAGAATCGATCAATTGCTCTTCCTTTCTTTTTTTCTTTCTTTCCTTCTTTCTTTCTTTCTTTCTGTCCTTCTTTCTTTATTTCTTTCCATCTTTCTTTCTCATGCATGTCTTAAATTCAGACATCTTAAATTCCAGGTCTGACTAATTGCAATAATACAGTCAACTCACTGAGAGCTTGACAATAAACAAACTTGGCTACGCTAAGATCAAACTCCTTTACTTCATTAAAATTTATAAAAAAGTAAACAAAACAGAATTCATTTCCCCATACAAGATTATTTCAAAATTATTTGTTCCATTTCAACTCATTTATTAATAGCTCCGATAAATAGGATTATTACAAACGAAAATAATGTCAAAACTCAATAGTAAAGGTTTGACAAAAAAAAGAAAGAAAATACCTTCTCAGACTAATAGCCAGATCGCTACTGACCCCCAAAGCAAGGAAAAAATATTTTGCACATTGTTTGATTTGATTCCAATATCTGCTGATAACGAGCAGAACGCTTTATACCATTAGTCCATGAAAATACAAACGAGAAGTGAAATTATTTGTAATTATATTTTGTACGGATGAATACCTCAAAATTACGGACGAAAATATACAGCTTTTTTTTTAAATTGTACCAATGACACCCTCATCGAAGCATGAAAATAAGATATACATGTACTTGTTGTAATACAAAAATAACATTTTCCATATCAGAAATTCAATGTTTAAAATAAATAATTCCGAAAACTATACGCAAGTTGACACGACATCATCGAATACTTTTTTTTCACCCTTTATATGTTGAAAACAAAAAATAAAGTGAAATTTCTGAATTGGATTTTTGCCAAGTCGACAAGATATCACTTCGTCAAAATTTGTCTACGAATCGGGTGCTCGGGGGAAACCGCCATCGGCGAATGGGCGTTCAACGAAACGACCGAGAATCTCACAAACGAATTGTCCAGCTTTCTAGCATCTTCCTGACATTACGATAAAAAAAAGCAGGAAGTATCATTGTCAATATCATATTTATTAAGCTTAATTAGCATTCCACAAGTGAAAAGAAAAAAATTCCTCCATTCTTCTAAATAGGAAGGGCTTGTCCATCTCAAAAATCAGCATTCATGGACTGAGCATTTCAACAGGGATTCAATATCAACTGATAACGGAAGTGGGTAGATACGCTGCAGTCTAACCAATCCACTAAGCAATTAAAAACATCATTAGCAGAATTAGGGATTGTAAAATTGGTATTCAAATTTTCAGTAGAATCACTTCTGATCAGTCCAGTTAATGATAATTTTACTCAATAATGATTACTGACAATTTAGATTGGCCTAAAAATATCTGGGTAATTCTAGCTATATCTTTTTCGTGGAATTGTGTTATGCAGTTGATGAATTTGTGGTCATGGCAGAAGAATTTTGACTCGAATTTAGCTGATTCATTTGTGGATTTTTTTTATCTACGTCACAACTCACACGAAACCAAGATCTTGACTTATATATATATATATGTGTGTGTGTGTGTGTGTGTGTGTGTGTGTGTGTGTGTGTGTGTGAGAGTGTGTGTGTGTGAGAGAGAGAGAAAGGGTGTGTTACATACGTATATTATACACACATACCTCACTCAGAACTTCATTGCAGATTTGGAGATTATCTCTTAAAACTGAAATGATCAATCATGAGTTCAAAGTATGAAAGGAAACCAATGTATTATCAGTAAGGAAAATCTTTTTGGACTTAGTTAAAAGATACGTCTCACCGAACAACAGATTACACCCAATTTTAAACTGAAACACATTAAAATTGTCGCTGCATGGTTATTATTAAAAGAATCATTTGTAACCACAATAATAGCATTTTGAATCATATAGATAATTTTTAAAATCGAATAGAAATGTTGATGGAAAATGTAATTGTAGAGAACCCGAAAAATTTGCGCTACAAATCAAAAACCAAACACAAGAATTCGTATGTAGTTAACAAGTATCAACACATGCTGATAGAAATGATTCTAAATTCCGCATAGGAATTTCTAATTTAAATGCCAAGAGCAAACAAGCGAGCCATAATTCCCCATTTGATTTTGCAAATTACAAAAATGATACCCAACCCTCTGTTCATTTTTAGAAATTCAGGGATAAAGCAAAATATTTCAAGGATAGAGTGGATCTTGGAAAAAAACAATAATGTGTTTTAAAAGCTTATCTGGGAAAAAACTTAAATTCAGGTATAGAGATTAATTACATAATCATATGACAGAGATCGGTATCAAGTGTCGACGCAGGAAGAATTATGTTCTAAAAACTAAAAAGAGTAAAAAAAATGTATTGTTACAAACATCCCAATAAAGCTCTCAAAAGTTAAAACAACCATAATAATGAAATAACGAAATATGAATTAAATAATCAGGAACTAGCTGTTGATTTGATTTGAACGTTGGATAACCTAATCAGACCAAATAATAACTTTGCTCAAAAATGAAAAAGAAAACTTTACTGCAGTTCAAAATAAAATAATGCAATGTGATAACAAACTTTAACAACCCCAGAACAACAAAAAACAAATTATTGGAAGTCTGTCTTTTAAAAAGAAACAAAATGTTGAAAAAATTAAAAATATGCTTAAAACTAAAAAAAGAAGGAATTAAAGATAAAATTACTCGATCAAATAGCAGTTTTTAATTTTATAAACAAATTAAACTGAAAAAAAAAACTTCCATAGAAGAGCTGAATGCAGAAACAGCTAATTGTAACGTAGACAACGTTAACAAACCCTGACAAAATAATATCATATAATGCTTGGAAGGTATATGATTAAAACTAACTCCAATCATCACATTTCAAATCATAGCAAAAGGATTTCCCTACAGTATTCAAAGAACCTGAAGGCGTAATTTCATTGTCTATCAACTGAGATGAGGATAGCAAACTATGGTTACAGACAAAATTTATGCATCTAACAAACACACACACACACACACACACACACACACACACACACACACACACACACACATATATATATATATATATATATATATATTCTGCTGAATCAAATGTATTGATTCTGTCGGATCAAATGTATCCATTTCTCAATACATAAGTGTCACGATAAAAGAAGTGGATAGACCTTCTAAAACAAGACAATCCCATGAATCCTAAAAAGAAGAGTATGCAAGCAATGAATTCTCCCAATAATCATTGCTCGAGCTGAAACATGGAACCTAACCAAGAGATGAACCTGCAGAATGAGAAGCATCCAACGCATGCATGTGAGAATCATGCTCAACCTTACATGGAGAGATCACAAGACAGCACAATATATCAGGAAGAAAACAGGAGTCCGAGACAATCTATTAAAAAAAAATTAAATAGCAATAGGCAGGCCATGTTGCAAGAATGGTAGTCATTTCTATCGCAAAGCCACTACTTTTTTACTTTATTTGTCTAGTTACACCATCTAACTTTCTGTTGGACACAATTTCGCATATGATCTGTGGGGACCCATGTTGTTAGTTGTGATGTCCTGCAGTTGTCAGACATTCTTGCAACGTCTCCATTCTATCGCAATCTGAGGTTCCTAACTGTTTCTATAACATCTTAGACTCCTGTCTTTTCTTTAATATACTTTGCCGTCTCATGATCTCTCCGAGTGAGGTTGAGCATGATTCATTTGTGTGCACGTTGCACGGTTCTCTGCTTGACGGGTCAATCTTTTGGTTGGATTACATGTTCCATACTGTGTTTCATCCCCAACATGCGTTTCTCCACTCTCTCCTGGAACTTCATCAGGCCTCGACGGATGTTTAGGTCACGTAAATTCTTGCATATCTCCCTACAAATACATTCTACATTCGTGATTTGTTGGTCAGTAGAGATCGTAACCCATAAATCCGTCCTGTTTGGCATAGCACCCCCTATCCTCAGGACCCCCCGGGATGTTTTTTACGGAAAGTCCACTCAAGCAAATTCGGGTGCTATCCCAACTTGTCCCGTTCGTTGTCTTCCCAGGCTGTCAATTGTCTTTCTGGTCGTCACCAATTCACTTCCAGTCTAATTCCAGAGATCACTTATTTTCTCAAAGGTACATTTCGATTCATTCATCTTCTGGATGCACCGGGATACGCCCTTATTGATGTTATATGCACGGGTTCACAACATCTGACCCCCTTTCCTAGGTGAAAATATGAATGCTTTTACCAAGATAAGCTCATAACACCCCAAGACCATAAGCCAGGGGCATCTGCTAACAATTGAACTCACTCAAAGACTTATGATCTACAAAGTTTGGTTTAATATTGCACAAGACTACAGTAGTGGTGTAGATTATTTAATTATTTTTCCAAACAAACTGGTCACCCATCACGCACACTACAGTCCCTCGCATTCATATATATATATATATATATATATATATATATAGAGAGAGAGATAGATAGATAGATAGATAGATAGATGTCAGATAAACTTATGGAGCCTAAGGAAAGGATCTTTAAGAAGAGGCCATCTTGCCCATGATTACCCAACCCTTTAAACCAAGGGTTAGCATCTAGTGGCCCACTGAGGTGGAACAGATAGGAGCGAGTTTGACAGGAATGTCCTCTTGACAGATACATGCTTGTTGGATGAATTAGCCGTCCTTTTGCGAGACTATTCTGACTGGAGGGCCTGCCTGTGGTTGGACCCCATGGCGTGACCAATCTGCAGTTGGTGGTGTAGGAATATGGCGGGGTGTGATTTCAACTTTCGATGATGCTCTTCAATGTTCTTTGCGTGTATTCGTACCGCGACTGCAGCAAGGGAAAAAACGAAAGATGCAAGATTAATGTCGGGATTCGAAATCGAAACTTTTTTCCTTCTTAGGTCGAATGAAAATATATCGACAGTCCTTGTTTGAAGACATTACAAAACTCTGACTCACATAATGGGAGAGAAAGAGAGAGAGAGAGAGAGAGGGGAGAGAGAGGGGGGGCTAGCTTTGTCAGTCGCTGGCAGCCCGTAAATCGTCCGAAGACATTCAACTACTCTACTCTTCAGGCCTTCTACCCATCTTATTGTCACCAGCCTTTGGTCCTCCTAACTCAAAGGCAAGAATACTTTTTTTTATCGATATTCTTGTATTGAATTAACTTATACCCTATTCTTTCATCTGAACAAGGACTCAATGACCATTTACCCTTTTTTTCCTATTTAACTACTGCTTTCTTTCGTTTCTCGCGCCACTACACTCACAATCTTGTCTATCTTCCTTACTTCCGCCGTTAGAACCTTTATACACCGTCCTTATTTTATCAACCCCTTCTCATTCTTTTTCTCCTTATATATTCTTTATCAAATGGCTATGACTGGCTATTTATCTTCCGGTAAGCTTTATCTTGTCAATTAATCTACTTGAGATGTTTTTATTATTCTTTTCGGGGCCTGAAATTGGTTATTCTTCAACTATTTTTCCCTTAGACCAAGTTTGTAAAACACAGTTAACTAATACCCACGCAGAAATACCTTAACAAAAGTGTTATTCAAAAATACACAAAAGTATTTAAAGATAAAAATGAATTATTCAACTTGACAATCCCAATCAGTATAATAGTGGATACCAAGCAAGCTACAGAGTTCTACCGTCCCTTTGAAGGAGAATCGAGACAGTACAGATGTTTGCAACGTCAAGAACCCCGGGATAGTATGGCTGCCTGTAGCTTCAAGCAGAGATGACAAACACTCCGTCAAACAAGACATGTGCTTACTTCATGATTATTAGAGAGATAAGCTATATCCATCATAATGATGAAACTTTTTATAGACAATGAGGAAAACACAGATTGGGTGAATACACATTTTTTCACGTACGTTTTGCAAGGAGTGACCCGAACATCATTAGCGAGATGGAAAAAGGATAATAGTTTTTCCCCTCTTTGCTGCCTTTTTGTTTCTCTTTTCTTCTTATCATTGAAGTGTTCCTGTTTGCAAACCCCCCTCCTCTTTCCTTGCCTATTCATCTATCTATCTATCTATCTATCTATCTATCTATCTATATATATATATATATATATATATATATATATATATATATATATATATATATATATATATATATATCCGTGTGTCTGTCAACCTATCTCAGACCGTTCATATCTATCTATCCATCTATCTATCCATCTATCTATTTATCTATGTTCATAACTCTCTCTCCCTCTCCCTCTCCCCTCTCTCTCTCTCTCTCTCTCTCTTTCTCACTCTCTCTATGAATCTCAGTCTGTGTGTATTTATATATATATATACAGGAGTGACTGGGGTGACAGGGATGAAAAGTACTGTCATGAAAGAATGACCTGCTTTTTCTTCATTTGCATTCAAGTAAATAATTATTTAGTCCAATGGTGAGGCTGTCTACGTTCTCTAGAAACAGATACTCCAGTTGCCAGAAGCTTCGAGCAGTGATCTCAGATACTCCATCAAATCACGTGTACGCTGACTAAACGATTATCGGATACATAGGTTATATCCAACAAAATGATCAAAATTAACTCAATATATATATATATATATATATATATATATATATATATATATATATATATATATATATATATATACATATATATATGTATATATATTGAGTTACTCTTATTTTTCCTTTTGTTATCTATTTGTTTACTTTTTCATATTTCATCTACCAGGCATCTGGGGACCATATCCTATTTCATGGAAGCAGATGACGGTATCATTGAGGCTTGTCATTACGTCTCCCTCAAAAGTGATAATAATAATAATAATAATAATAATAATAATAATAATAATAATAATAATAGTGACAAATTATCGATAACACCTTCCTTGTTCAAATTTGGAAAAAAAATGATTAACAACACTTTTATTTTCAGATTATTTTAAAACATTGTATTATAAATATGATAAAACAAGATACGCTGTTTTCATAATGACCTCCAGCTACATGTCCTAGAGAGGGCAGAGGGAGGCCTTTGTCGATCTAACACACTAAGAGAGTAAGTGGGTGTTTCAAACTCACGAACAAGGTGGCTTAAATAATAATTTCGGGGAATTGGTTCGTATTCCAAAATACACCACGTCTTTCCTAACATTGACGAGTGACTTTCAAGGCCTGTCTTGTTTTCATTGACAAAACACAAATTTTCACCTTTTCATTCAACTTTTTTCGAACCATTCTAAAAAAACACAAAAAAAACACCACGTTATTGGAACTTTGATGTATGACGTTCGAATCTTATTTCGTTTCTCTTTGCACAACGCACCATTTACGTTTTTAAATTTGTTTTACATTTAAATTCTCCCTGAAGAAGATATACAACGTACTGAAAATGTTCTGTTTTGTTATATTATATTTATTATATCGTACTTTAAAAATTCAAAACAGCTTAGTTTTTTTTAATAATAATAATAATAATAAAAGTAATAATGATAATGATAATTATAATAAGTTAGTTTCCTTTGTCTTTGTAACTTATTGTAGTCAATGTAGATATTTTCCATAGATATTGAATTACCTTAACAAAATCATATACTTTAATTACAATGATATATATGCGACATTAATGATGATATATTAGTTGTCAAAACCTGTGGAATTCCAAGAGCATCAGCGAGTTAAAAACGAATATAAATTACCTCGATGGATAAAGACAAGTGTAAGACCGACTGAATCAAATATTTATTTCTAATCACCAATTGAAAAAGATTGTTCTCATAACTACAAAAAACGTTTTCGCTATAGAACATAATCTCTGAATTATTTATCGATAAATTTCTTTCTTGTAATGCTTGAGCATTTTCAAGTTCTTCAGCATGTGAATGGTGAGCATTCAAAGTTTTAAACAGGAAATTTTGCTTACTGAATGAGAGATTTTAGTGGCTGTCTCAGAGTAGAGTAGCAAACATCTGTGTCTCGTCAAATTCATTTTCTCTCACGCTGAAACAAACAAAATATCATCAATTTTGTCCTTTGATCTTCAACTGAAAAACACTGACTGGACGAGGGGTTGGTGAACCATGGAATACGACAAAATGTTCTTGCATGAACCGAATGGGAAGGTTGCGTGTTCCATTGTAGACGACTCAGTGTTACCAAATTAACCAGTTATCGGATAGATCTGGCTGATTTTATTTCCAATTTATCCGATAAAAGTCAACAATAGCCAAAAATAATTAATAAGTTTGTAAAAATAAACATTTTCTTTCATTATTAATTTGTCTTGGTTATCGTATTCGGTAAGTGAACTTCAAATGAGTTTATAAACCTTTTTTAGCCCTAGAGTTTGCTGGAAATAAAAACTCTAGTTGATTTTAGCCATTACGATGAAAAGCTGCCCCTGTCTCGAATTGCCTCTGATACCCGTAGGAATACGAGATACTAGTTCGAATCTTGTCAAAGGTTACTTTTTTTTTTTTCTGAGCCATGATGTTTATGATAAGAAAACAAGCTTGGCTGTGCTAGCGTCAAACTCCCTCCCTCTCTTCAAATCTAAAAAGAGTCATTCCATATCAAACCAAGTCATTCTCTCTGATTCTGCAGAAAAAATCATCGATGGTCCTCTACCAAACATTTGGAGAATCCAAAATATCTAGTCTCAATATCTAAAATTTTGAAATTGAAAATCAGTGAAGTTTTATACATTTTGCCAAACGAGCCTTTTCACCCAATCTCCAACATTTACAGCTTTTTTGGTTTGGCATGAACAGCTCTGAAACTTAGTGAGTAGGTCTAACGTTCCAAGAAGAATCCGGAAATGTAATAAGATCAAGTACGTCTAATGTTTCCCTTCTACAAGGCCATAACATCAGCCGAAAATCACAAACTTAGAAATTCAATGCCCACTTCGAGAGCTTCTCACTCGAACAGTTTTTTTTAGACAAAGCGCTCATAGTTTTTTCCCCTGTCATTTATAACATTAGGTCATTTGTATTTGTATTACTGTTTTTAGGGGTGTCAGAATGATTGTTTGAAATGTACTCAATTGTTGGGTGTCCTCGAAATTATCTTCAATTTCAGAACTATCAGAGACAAAGGCCTAATATTTTGGATTTCTCCATGAATTTGGTATGGGAGCAATTTTACAATAAAACCTATAAGGGTGACCCGTGGAAAGTTCCGAAAATCGAGTGAATCGAGAGGAATCCCGAACGTAAATAAAACCAAAATCGTTTCTCCTTACAATATCATTCCCAAACTACATATCCCATTTCAATTCATTTATTTATTAGAAATTCAATGTTTACGAAAAAAATGAAACACCTTTTGACCTCGAAACAGAAAATATACAGCTGGTAAAAGTACAAGGATTATTTGGTAAAATAAAATGTATTCTATCATATTCTATTTAATTTATTGTGTCGAGTGTACACCATGGTTTTACTCGTCAGATTTTACTCAAAGTCTACTCTAGAGTTTGACTATAAAATGAAAGAGAGAAAAGTCTAAAATTGATCGTGAAAAGCTTTATATTCAAGTGGAATCTTCATCATACAGCTTTCCTGTGATGTCATTGTTTACAGGCCAGCGCTTCCTTTTTCACTCCAGAGGGTCATACCCGATGCAGAGCCTCGTTGAATAACTTCGTCATCTTTTAGGTTTTTTCCCCACGCAGGCCAATAAAATAAGCATCGTTTGCAGAGCTCTTTAAAGAAAAAACAAAAACAAACAAAAACTCTGTAAACTTAGCATTTCCTGTTGATATCAAAAAGATTCAAATTACTAAGCAACTCTGTGAGACACAGATTTCAGTTACCAGGATATGTCTTTCAATTGCTAAGAACAACATTGAAAATGATCAAGAGGTAATTTGAATATGATGGTAGGAGTCCCATTCCTACAAATAGGTAAATTTGGTTAAACGGTCTTGCCTTGCAGGCTGGGTAGTTGATAAGATTCCCACTACTGCCCTTGGATTGGTATTCGAGCCTAGGTTTTCAAATACAGATTTCCCATGCTCTCCGGAAGTAATGTTTCTAGAAAAAAAACTCTCGTAAGCAGAAATGGCCTGAATTGAAGTAATTACAATTAATTTGTATAGATGAACGTTTTGAGCATTCCAGAACCCCACAAATGGTGATGATGGTATGTTACACTGAGTACTTAGAAATTGAGGTAGTGGTATGTAGAGTAGACTGGGAATGTGGGACAGAAAGAAAGACAGACAGACAGACAGACAGACAGAGGGACTGCTTATTACTACTATAAGAGTACGCTGCAGAGCATAGTGAGGACGCAATTTTCGCTTTTTGAATTTTTTTTATAAAAGAGAAAAAGTAGCGTAAAACAAACTTTACATTTTAAAGTAAGCAGGGCCCCCTCATGGAATATAGGCGCCTCAAAATCTCCCTACGCACTCATTCCGAACCTCTTTGGGTTTGTGTCGTGTCAGGCTAAGCTTATTAAATATCGTAGCGATAGAAATCCAAATTGAATTAATGGATTACGAAGATTGTTACGTCGAGTCCGTCTTATGGTTGAAATGTTTTCGTCTTTCGTTTTTCGTTCCCTCGGTTGTTGTTCGAACACTGGTAGAAGCAAGGATTATGACCATCTTGCTTGAGATATGGGTACAGTCTATGGGTATTCTCTCAATTTTTCGCTTTCTTTCCGTTATAGACGGTAGTTCGTTAATTGAGCCTAGTCTTAATTTCGGCAGCCCTCCTTCCCTTGTCCATGATTATAAAATCCTGTCTTCTCGATTTGATGAGGAGATCCGTCTGGATAATAAGAGTTCCACAGTATCTTATTCTTTTTACCTTCAGTCTTGGATTTATATTAATGCTAATTTGTCTATACTGTCGTAACCAAATATTTTGCACATTTCCCAGGGTATAACCGATCCTATTCTGTCGTGCCCATTCTTCTATTCTTTTTAGGCCAACTTGCTACACTCTCTCATGATATACTTTATCGTTCAATCTTTTTTTCTCAACGGGGGCAGACTCCCTTTTTAGTTATTCTCGGTGCAACCAAGCCCATAATCTTTCATCTGCTATTGTTTCTATTCACATCTGGAATTCTCTTTCGAGAAACTAGAAGCGGCAACAATAAAATACGAATAAAATAACTGTTATTTGTAAAAAATCAATACAACTTTTAGTTTTATCCCACCCAACTGTACATAGATTCTGGGATTTAAATAAAAACAGTTCAGTCTGAGTTAAAATAGTTAATGGAACGGCCCCAACTCATTTAAGTAGTGATATGTATGCATTCATATAGTACTCATATAACAGACATCCGGAAGGGAGGTTACTCGTTATTAGAAGTTGTACTTTTCAACAGTTTTCCTTTATTTTTATAGTTATACCTCCTAATGGTTCCTCGAACATCCGGATATGATTATCTGCTCTTTTGGCACAAGTGGTTTATCATTTTCTTTTTTCCTGAGTGACAGGTGATTGTGTGGTTGTGGTGTCTAAATCTGATGATAGAATTGTACCATTCAAGACTTATCTAGTTTAGACTTGTGCCAGACTCTACCAAGTTTGAATTGTCTTGCACAAGACTAAAAGAGGCTGAAGCAGAAGCACAAGATCACGTGTGCTGGGCTCCCAGTGAGGATAGAACTCCTTACAGTAGCACTGGTCCGCATGGAAAGCTTGGTAACAATTGTTCTTTCTGGCTTATTCCTCACTTGCAAGGATCATTGGAGAGTAGTTTATCTTCTGCAGTACTGAAGGTGGCTATGGAGCCAATACTGTGAGGCGCTGACCTCTCCGGACTTAGAACAAAAGGAAGTCCTCAGCTGGTAGATGTTTTGTTTTCACACCCACGGCCTGCACTGGTTGTTTTGTTGTTTTTTTTTCAAGATAGGGATTAGCTTCCGCATACTGATTCTAGTCGTTAAGCTTGGTGTCCCTTCTCAGTAGTTCAGCTGGTCAAGACGACCAGGGCAACTGCCAAGCAGTGGTATTTTTTGCCTTCTCTTAGATGAAATACCTTGTAGGAATTTATCTACCCTGCTATTTTCCTTAAAGCTTTGGACCAGAGAATAGATTAACATCCTTCTCAAGGGCATTAGGGTGACGCAATCACAAACTACTAGGCTCGCTGGTACCATTATCTGTGCTGTCAGGGTGTGAATAGGCGTGGTAAAGCATGGCCCTTACGACGCTCGCCTGTTCATAGGGAGGCTCAAATGATCAAAACAACAAGTGGTATGAAGGTGCAGCGATCTAAATCGAAGATTGCCGTCATCGATTCCAGTTGGAAACAATGTGCAAACGTGTGTCTTTAATAAAAAGAAAATATCGTAAGCATCCGGAAGGCCCAAAATCACTTTATCTCGCCCTGTTCCACACGTCCATTACTCTGAGACAAAGTGGCTTAATTGCAACATTTTTGATGTCCAGTGAATTGTGAATCCAACATAGCTCTTTCTTTTGCTAGTTTTGACCGATATATATATATAAATATATATATATATATATATATATATATATATATATATATATATATACACACACACACACACACACATATATATGTATATATATATTTATGTATGTATATATGTGTGAGTGTATATATATCTCTCTATATATATGTGTGTATTTATATATATATATGTGTGCGTGTATATATATATATATATATATATATATATATATATATATATATATATACATATATATTACACGGGCTAGATCCATTTAAATAACTACAGTAGGCCATCCCCGACTATTCTGCCTTTTTGCAGCAACTCCACTTACAGGAGGACAGATACGCTACAGTGACTACATTACAACTAATTAAGACGGTTTCTCGCGGTCAGAGACTCAAAAGAAATTGGGTCATTAAAATTACATGTCTCTCTACTACCCCATTAATAGGAGTTGGTTTATAAATACTTGTATTAAGCATTCAAGAAGTCTTAAACAAGGAGACAAAGCCAGTTGATTTGTCTCCTGTCAGGGTTGACAATGGTAATGTTGACAATGTTGCCTTTTACTGCTACTGCATGGGCAGGTAGAAAAGCTTGTGTACCATCTCTCCATTATTGCCACCTTGTGCCAGCATGAGCTAAACTTAATTATCGTTTAGAATGTGAGTAGAGCATCATTTTTCTTTAAAAAAACATGTCTATTTAGTTGCAGAATAGAAAACGTCTTTTGGCAGCTTGCTTTGTTCGAGGTGATTACATCAGAAGTGGAAAAAAGGGTTATTGATGAATAAGTTACACCTGTAGCCATTTTTAGACAGTGATCATAGAAAAAACTGAATTTAGAAAGAAAAAAACAAGCAGATACAAACTAAGGGATCAATTTAATAAAAGCTTACTTTTTAAATTCACCACCACATATTTGGGGTGAGGTTGAAAGACCCCCACAAAAGTCGTTTTTCAATACATAATAAGAAATGCATGTTGAAACTTCCAGCCTCCTAGCTTTGCTGGTGCAGCTTGCACACCTGATACATACATACAGACAGACAGTCTGACAGACAGTTTTGGTTGACGGTTTCTAATTCTAGTGACAGAAATCAGTAAATCATGAAATTGATAGCCATACCCATAATGCCTGGAGCACTAGGTACACATCTAAAGAGTCCTGGAGTATTGAAGAGACTTGCTGTCATTTGATCTCCAGTAAAAGAAGAGAGTGACTACTATGGAGAAATTTATACTATCAACATATATATCTATCTATCAATGTAAGTTTTGCTTTGCTCAGTACATCGCAAAACCTAGTGGGATAGAAAAAGAATTTAGAAGATTATGTTGCGCCAATCTTCCAATGGAGAAAAGCTTGGTGGCCTTCAAAATCAGTACTCCTGATCTCACCTCTCACTTAGCCTTAAGCAGTGACCAGAAGCAAATATGCAATTATCTTTCCCACCGCGGGGATCTAATCTACCTATTTACACCCCCCCCACACACACACAGACACGTATAGGCATAAAGTCAGAGAATCACACACACACACACACACACACACATACACATATATACATGTATATATACATATAGATATATATAGAGAGAGACAGTCAGCAGTCAGGCAGAGAGACAGAGAGTGTGTGTGTGTGTGTTTGTGTGGGAGAGAGAGAGAGGGGGGGAGCCTGCATTATTGACTTACCTTGATAGGGTGTAGAGAACAGAATCTAGTTTAGTTTGATGCGTGTGACTCCAGCCCACGCTCAAGGAATCGTTGTTGTCGCTTTTGCAAGTGACTCCACAACAATTACGAGGACATGAAATGCTTTAATGGGTGCATACGTCCCTATATTTGAAACGAAAAAAGCTTCATTTAAGGTTTGTCATTGCACGTGTTAGTCGTTATTTTTTCGAGGACTTAAGTGGCTGAGGAAATTTTTCAGAAACATTGTTAAGCCTTGATGACTCTTAGCAAATACAAACATTCGCCAGTTTGAAAAATCACCGATTGCATGACGAAGCAAGCGAAGTTGCAGTAAGTGCTTTTACTGCGTTTTTTCTACGATATAATAAGGCCCCCACGTTCGTGCTGCCGTTCAAATATTCCAGACAGAAGGCTTTTGTGCGGAAGTTCGCAAGATAAGGGCTCTGGGCTAGGAAAATGAGCACAATCCCTGATGGTGTACTAATGATGTGGTCTGGTACCAAGCTAAAAAAAAGTAACGCTTTAATAAGTGCTTATTAAAAAAAAAACAACAAGGAAACTACTCCCAAAGAATCAATGTATCATTTAGTCATACGAGCTTATAAGAATTCCGGTTACTCAGCTAGATGTCTACTTTATACAGTTAAACATTATAAAAATCGGTTCAAATTATCCGAGCGATAAAAACTGAAAATTCAGTTTAACGTTATATTTACAGTGCAAATCGCAAATCGTAAATTACATTGTGAAGTCAGGTGTGGAATTTCCCACGTCTGACCTTACGTTGGCTTTTAAAAAGTTTCGGATTTCGGAACATTCGGTTTGGGGGAGTCTCAGACATGGGGTACTTCACCCGTATTCATAAAACTTGGTTTAGTGTAGCATGGGGAAACGAGTGTGAGACACCACTGGAGATTTGAACTTGCTATGAAAGTAGTTGCCGGTTAGGCTAGCTTACTAACCAAAATACCGCACAGAGGCACCCCAAGCTGAGCTTAGTACGAAACAAGGCCACAAGAGAGACGTGCTGTGGAGTTTGAATTCTCTTCAGTCGTAAAGGTCCGCGATACTAGCTTCCTAACCATTACACAGGGAACCATTTTGTCATAGTTATCTGAGTAAGAAGCAAAGCCACGACTACTAGAATCCCAGTGAAAACAGAATATCATCATCATCATCATCATCGTCATCACATTAGTCTTTCAACGTCCGTAGTCGGACAGAGAACTTCCCCAGGATTCGCCACACTCCTCTGTCATGGGCGTCGTGGAGCCAGTACTTTCTGAATTTGTCTAACTCGTCTCTCCATCTAATATTCTGCCGGCCTCGGTTCCGCATGTGATCTTAGGAGACCCATGTCGTGAGTCGCGATGTCCATCGGTTGGCTACAGAACTAATAGTCTGTGAGACTACGTTGATAACCACGATTCAACAGATGTGCACATTTTTAATTTTTACTATGATTACCTCGGTAAGACATAAAGTCACAAATGTTGGACACTTAAGGAGGATCGATACCCTCTTCAGTCGCAATGGTCTGTAAGACAGGATTGCCGAATACTGAAAGTCAGGGTTGACAATTCAGATTTGATTTTTCTATTTTTCGATTCTAAAAGTCACTTGCAAACTTGCAAAAAACATCTCAATTGGAAACACTGGTCTTTAAAACAAGAAAAAAATATCAAATCTAATCATTGTAAATATTGGACTCCAAAATTAGAAAAAAAAAACAAAAAAAAACATCTACACTGGTAACCGTGCCGAAAGGCGAGGCTCCCATTAACGAACTGATTCCCAGGAATACGTCAAACATTAGTCACCTACGATTTGGCCAAAAAGACTGGAGGAAATGAGTTAGCAATACCAGTGGTGGAAAAACAGGGCCGTGCCCAGCAAACCAAGCCATACTGGCGAGAAATCACAGTGAAGAAGGCGAAGAAGAAATTTGGCTGACATACGACATTCCCCTCGGTCTTATCAGTCGTTTGCTGACCCTCGATGCGATACGGCGTGGAGGAATTTCAATTTCCCTGCTTGATTTTAACAGATTTGGGGCATTCTACACAGACGTATTAACCCTCTGACGCACCTTTGGAATTACGTGTTTTTCTTCTTTTATCTTTATCTGTAAAGCAGATCGGGGTCAGTCTCTTCTTTCTTTTTTTTCCATGACTCGAATAAAATTTTGAAATAACCACACGAAATCCGGTAGACATAGATGCATACTGTAAGTTCCCTCAAGTGAGCAACGTCAACAAAATGACCAACGTTCACAAAGTGACCAACTTCCTTGGAGAGTTTACTGTTCAGCCTGAGGAATATTCTACCTCCATTCGTTTTTACATTTCTATCATATCATTGTTTTATTCCTTTTGTGTTTTCTGTTGTTTGGTTTTGAATGTTAATGTTGCTGAAATTCTGCAGATTCTACTTAATGCTGCTTTGTTATCACTTTTTAATCACGCAAGCTAATCAGCAGTACCTGCATCGAACAAATTACATGGAAAATTCAATTAAAAAAATACGATAAAAATCAGCTATAGTTGTATTGAGAATATATTACAAATCATAAAATCACAGAAATCACCAAAACTCCACAAACATCTGCAATCACCACATGTAGCTGCAGAAATAAAACAAAATGTCCATTAAATGGTAACTGCTTACAAAATAACGTCGTATACCAAGCTATCAAAAAATCCAAAGAGAAGCAAAATGAAAGGAGCTTTGAGATGACCGGAGCAAAGGAACTATGCACATAACCCACCCTTTAAGAACAAAAATGATTGCATATTGCAAAACTATCAAAATACATATGGGATCTAAGAGATGACCAAAGCATGCCAGAAATAACATGGGAAAAAAAGAAAGAAAAGACAAGCTTACAGAAACACTTCAAAACATTGCACTCTCTGCTCAGAAGAAAAAACAGCTATAATCACCTTGAACAAATAAGACAAACTGGTCAACAAAAAATCGGAGCTCATTTCAAAATGCAGAAATTTTGACGTGTTGATGAATCTCTTCTATGATACCTACTCTACGACTCCAAAGATTAAACATCCGTAGAGCATAAATTATCAATACTTTTAGTTGAAAAAAGCGTTTTCCTATAATGATAATAACAATAATAATGAGAAGAAGAAGAAGAAGAAAAAGAAGAAAAAGAAAAAGAAAAGAAACAACTTGACCCAAGAAAATATTTCAAAAACATAACCCTCCCTAAAAAAAATTTAATAATCAAACACTCTGAAAACTAATTTAGCAATCATTAGTCTAAAATCTACAATAATTGAATAATCTTTTTTAATAAAAGTTGTTTTTTTTTTCAAAACTTTTCAAATTTCAAAAGCAAACAATGCAAAAATCAATAAATGAAAAAAAAAACATTTCATGGAAACATATTTACGTAACCTGTCAGCACATGCCCTCACGTGACCTTGAACACTCTATAAATAAGGAATTCTTTAGCCGAAGTAGTTACCGGTCTGACAATTGCACTGACATAAAACTCGGAGTCACTGTGAAGCAATGAATCTTCTATGTACAACTATTTACATATGCTATATCCCTGATATCGAGCACTGTCTATTCATGGATAACTCATGGCAAAAAGCAAAATGAATATATATATATATATTTATTATTATTATTATTATTATTACATTTTCTGAAAAAATATACACATATATCAACACTCATGTGTTGCTTAATGTCATCATCAGATCATTCATTTTAGTCACGTTGTCTAAATTGAATGATATATTAACCGTGAAACGATGGGAAATCATTTCAGATGAGTTTCTATACAAATAATGCAATTAATAATACATTCTGCCAGATCAAATACGTCCATTTCTTCAATACATATTCATATTACTACCTTTCCAGAAAAAAATATTCATACATACATACATACATACATATATATATACATATATATATATATATATATATATATATATATATATATATATATATATATATAAAAATTAAAATGCGTGTGTGGACTAATGTCTTCATCAAATCATATCAAATTATCCCATCACCTAGTACATTGTTGAGGTACCATGTTGTGTCATTCATTGCATTTCTCGGAACAATCACGGGATAATATCCGGAATTGGGAGAAATGGATTCCTGCCTCCCTCAAAAGTGAACATAGATTATCTTAACTGGAATTTGAACTCGATTTGTCAGTTACTTTTTCCATGCTGTCCAAAGTTTTGGTAAGTCCACACCCACGTAATGATTCTTGTAATTGCGATGAAAATGACATTAGGTCTTCTTCCGTAGATGATTGCTGTAATTTAAGAGGGTTACATTATGGATTTGTTTACTGTAGTTATTATCTCTCATTTGCTGAGCTGCCCAGTCTTGTAAAATACAGATTAGCCAGTATCTATCAATGCCATATATTTTTAGGGCCCTTTTATGCTCATAAATTCTCAATTTATCCATCTAAATTTATTGCATATTCTGATCTATCTGAATATTATTAGTATGTTCTTATCCATCTAACTATCTAAATGTATTTCATTTATTTCATCTTTCAATCTATCTAGATAAGTTTAGTCTATTCTCGTGTATCTATCTATCTATAGATTTACATGTATTCAGTTTATTTTATCTATCTATTTAAATTTTTAGTCTATTCTTATCTATATATCTAAATTTTATTCTAGTCTTATCAATTAGTGCTTAATCTATTGTTATCTATCTACTTATCTGTCTAAATGCATTTAGACTATTCTCATCTCAAGTGCGTGTGTTATTTAATCTCCCACCAGTGCAAAATTTGACACAAGGTCTGGGCTGTACTTGGGGAAAAAAAGGAGACACCCATCAAAAAGTGGCTCAAGCCGACGCGGCTTTGGTTTGCTAAGCAATCAAAGCAACCGCCGTCACGAAAGCGTTAGGACTAGCCTGATCTGTTCCGTTGAGTGCAATGCAACAGTTCTAACCCAGGGTGCCGTATTCCCTGCAGCTAAGCGGAGTAATAGAAAGGGAACCCGAAGGTTCCCCTTGCACGTAGCAATGCGCAGCCTCAGTATAACCTCATTGGCTGATGCAATGCACCGACGCACTCGATCTTTGACACACACCATCTCCAGCCTATTTGGCAGGCAAGTGTCAGTACCGGCGTCTAGGGCTCTGCCGTGGAACAGATACTACACTTTAACCCATGCCGAAAAGGCCAGATAAAAGGGGTCCTATTTATCTACTCTCCCACCAGAGCAAAATGTGAGACAAGGTCGAGGCTCTACTTTGGAAAAAAAGGAGAAACCCATCCAAAAATGGCTCCAGCCGGCGCGGCTTTGGTTTGCTAAGCAACCACCGCCACGAAAGCGTCAGGCACGAGCCCAACCTGTTCCGTTGAGTGCAATGGAACAGTGCTGCCCTGGAGTGCCATATTCCCCCAAGCTGGGCCGATTAATAGAAAAGGAGCCCAAGGACGGATCCAAAGACTCCCTATGCGCGTAGCAATGCGCATCAACAGTAAAACCTCATTAGCTAACGCATTGCACAAGTGCACTCGGTTTTTGACACGTACTTTCTCCGGTCAATTTGAAAGGCAAGTGTCAGTACCGGCGCCTCAGGCTCTGACAGGAACAGATACCACACTTCAATCCATGCCGAAATTTCTGTCTATCTATCTATCGATCAATCTACCTCCAACCAGTTGCTCTTATCCAGCTCAACCTGCCTACATCTATTTTATCTATCTTTTTAGTTCTTATGTATCTCTTTTCTCTTCCCCTCTCTCTTTATCTTTCTCACATACGCACACACACACACGAAAACACACACACACACACATATATATATATTTATATATTGATTGATCGTTTGATTAATTGAAGATCACCTTGCCAGTGAGCTAAAGCGTAAAGTGTACCATCAATGCATGATAGCCACTATGAAACATGGAAACTAATGAAATGAACTGAAAACCAACCTGAAATCGTCCATATCACCATGGAAAGAGCCAGGACTAACAGAAAAGGTTCAACTTGGATCAGAGCGAGGACAAGAGTGAGGGAAACCAGACAAAGAATTAAGCAAGAAGAATGGAGACTAAACATCTAAGAATATCAGGGAATTGGGGAAAGACCAGACACAAGATGGATAAATAGTGAAATAGAAAGATATGCCGGTAAATGTCCTCACAAGTCTCGTTCTAATCATATCTATCTTTCGATCTATCTTTTCATCTTTCTGTTGCATTCTGTCACGTAGTCTGATCTCTTCACCCTGTACGTGTATTTGTGTTTATGTGTGTGTATGTCTGCGTTTGGATGTGTGTGTGTGTGTGTGTGTTTGTGTTTGTGTTTGTGTGTGTGTGTGTATGTGTGTATGTACGTGTGTGTCAGCTTGTTGTATTTTTTTAATCGCACATTACAATCTCAGGAAATCATCGTGGGTGTTAAAAGAATATATATATATATATATATATATATATATATATATATATATATATATATATATATATATATATGTGTGTGTGTGTGTGTGTGTGTGTGAGAGAGAGAGAGAGAGTTTGTTTTCTGGTGGTCAATCAGTGTTGCCAACTCAAGTGATATTTTCACGCAAAAAGTACTTGAAAACATCGAGAATGACCGAGACACATCGAAAAATTCTACAAATGACCTAAAATTGCTAAAAAAAATTGTCCAAAAATGGGAAAAATGTTGGCTAGAATGTATTAGCACCTCCAAGCTAATTTAGCGGTTTTCGCACTACCGAAATAAGAAACGCGTTAAATCTAGCAGAAAACGTGCTAAATTGGCAATATTGCAGTCAATGCCTCCTCATTGTCTTATTGTTCTCTTGAAGTTTCTTATCTAATCAAAATGGCGAAGCATTTTTTGTTGAATCATCTTCATTGAAAGATTCTGCTACACATTCCGCCGACCCAAGATAGAAAAAGGAATTATTCTTGGACGAAAACAAAAGAAGGAAAGAAACTTCCAGCATTCTTTCTTCATTTTTCAATTTATTCTTTTAATTAATGCTCTATTTCTTCTCTTCTGCTTCTTTACCTCTTCTTTCTTCATCTTCTCCCCTCAATCTCCACCGTTCTTTTTTCTCCTCTTCTTCTTCTTCTTCTCTTGTACTATTCTCACCTTCCATCTCTTCTTCTTCTTCTTCTTCTTCTTATTCTTCTTCTTCTTCTTCTTCTTCTTCTTCTTTATTGGTAGTAGGAGGTTATTGCCATTTTTCTTCACTCTCCTCCTCCCTCTTTTCTTCACTACTATTATTATTAGTTGCTCAATGAGGAGGAGGATGAGAAGAAGGGTGAAGAGGAAAAGGAGGAGATGGAGAAGAATGAAGAAGATTTTGCCAGCATTCAATGACAGTGTGTGGCTCAAGGCTACAATTTAGAGAAGGATTCTGTATACCAATCTGATACAGAACATCAGCCCATGATATAATTTTATGGTGGATTTTTTCCAGAGATTCCCGGATACCCTTTGATATACTCACCTGTGTACCTCGACCCTATCTTTCTGAGCGCAATCGAGGAGAGCTGTCTAAAATTATAATTATCTGATGACATTTAATTTTGATATTCCTCGTCCGAAGACGAGACCAGAACAGGCGGAAGCTGAACCCAGTTGACATCCGAAACAGGAACTCAGATATGTAAGGAACCTTTTGTTCTTTCAGTTTTAAAATTTGGGGAAAAGTTGTAATGAACTGTATCTCGGTTGAATTAGACACCACTTCTTTTAGTTAAACGTGATTGCACCTGATTGATTCTGTAACAGAGAATATCTGGTTATTTGAACCGTAACCACTGTCTTCCCCTATGTGTCAGTGTCAACGACTTCGACTTGACTCACTGATTCCAGCCGACTGTTTATAGAAACTTACCTTCAGGCGAACAGAAACGACAGGAGATGACATCACGATAGCTGTACGAATAGTCTTCATTCAACTATTCAGCAAACTGTTAATAGCTTTGCGTCTTGTTTATTCATTGTTGCTTCTATGGTGATGAATGGAGATAATGATAATCTCCTTTTTATTGATATTATTCTTGTGGACGTTTCTTCAAACCTCTTGTCTACATTAGCAACTAGTTTTTCCCCTGCCTTCGTGTATTTCTCATCATTCAATTTCCTCCACAAATCTATTCTCGTCCAGCAAACAAAGTCTTCTTTGATTCAGTTTAATTTTACCCATCAGAGACCAACGGTACGCACTTTTGCCCAATTTTGTGTCCGTATACCGGGCTTTAGGAATGACTTTGTCTACAGACAGAGAGAAAAGCCACTCTGTACAGTATCATACAGTGCTTTTCATTCTCTATTTTCGACGTTTTTCTTTTTCTTGAGCGTTGAACAAACAAACCTGCCTTTGTCTCGGAAGGGGAGGTTATTGTTACCCCCAAACTAATTTATGGAAATAATCTTTTACTAATATAATCTTGACTTCTCTATTTTTGCAGATGAGGCAAACGTTTACGCAAACTGCAAATTCATGTGAAAAAGTATAAGTTTTATTTGCCAGTTGGTTCTGGGATGAACTCGATTGAAAGTAGAGAGCTTTCATGCAGTAATTTTTACTATAGTTATTACTACTTATATCAAAAGGAAGGGGACCCATTCCAATAAATACCATCCAAGGGGGTGACACCAAGATGAATGCCTGAAAATCACTTTTTTCATTTTTTTTGTCTGTCCACACAATATCCCTGGAAGAACTAGATAGATTTAAATAAAATTTTGTAGCAGGGTAGGTCATTGGGGTAAAGAGTAGTTGCTCAAATTTGAGGGCTGAACCAGGAATACTTTTCGAATAAGTGATATTTTTCGGTTTCTTTTTCCTCATACTTTTGGGTATAGACTCATATATATCCGTACGATATTCCCAGGTTTTCAGAAGATTGGGTGGGGGGTAGGCCATCACTTTCAATAATATGGGAGAAGTATGATTAATAATGATTAGTATTATTACAATAGATTACCAAAATTCTAGATATCCTGGGATGAGAGCATGACACCAACTATGGGCCCACCTTTGTTAAATATATATTTTTCCCTTTATACACACACACACACATATATATATATATATATATATATATATATATATATATATATATATATATATATATAACGCAAGCCAGTAACCTATCTTCAAGAGAGTAATCACCATCACCAATCCAGTTTGCTGACCCACAGTGGCAGGGTGGACTTTTAATGAAATGTCTGATTTTACGGATCTTACATCTACTGCTCTACCAACACTGTAGATGTTTGGCCTTCCCGCTGGAGATCAAGCTTTTTACTTCAAAACATATTTGAACTCTTCGTAAATGAACAATTCCTTGTACCAAATACGCTCTGGCTCTGTCTCTTATGCAGATACAGTACATCTCTCTCTCTCTCTCTCTCTCTCTCTATATATATATATATATATATATATATATATATATGCGTGTGTGTGTGGTAGTAATATGACAATGTGAAATTGAATGATTTGAGAAAAAAGTGTTTTACATTTCAATTTTATTTTCATCATACTCACATCTGGGATAATTCAACACTTTCCTCTCCACCAACTTGTATATTTTCTCCAGTATAATGTACCATCTGGACATGTGAGTACTCCAATCGTTACTGTGCTTCTGAAGACACCGGTGGATCTTGGCGAATTGCATCGAGCCTTATCTTTATGATAAAAACTTTTGAGATGTAACACACATTTTTTTCAAATCTGTCACTTCCACATTGTCAACCGCTACCATCATTCTTTCGGATTACTTCCCATCCACAGCATACACTCACTGGACCTGTTAAGAATGTAGTGAATCACATCAATTAGCACGGTTTAGCAACTTGCTATGAACAGGTCACGTGAGACCTACTTTCTAACCTTTGACTCTTCCCCTAGCCTCTTCAAATTTCGATGATGCCATATGCTCAACATTGAATTGTCCGCTAAGTTCCCTGACTTAAACAGCAAGATAGAAATAATATTCCAGCTATCTTGCACAAGCACAACCGGAAAAAAAATGGAAGGAACTTCCGTTACAACCTGATAGAATATTTTTTACTTTGTCTCAGGGGATCCAAATTTTGTCAAATTTCTCTGGTTGTACTTAATTAATTGTCACGTTTTCTTCAAAGAGGTTTTGAATAGAAGAGAGAATATAGAAATTGCTTGATTTAAAAAAAAAAATTGTATTTTTAAGGATTTAGTCTGGGGCTCGTGCCATCGATATTGTACGTTGTGTCAGAGGGTTAAAGTTTTTGATCCTATAAACGGTGATGCGTTGATAGATCTTGGAAGCTCCAAGTAAGTCAAATAGTATCGATATTTTTCTTGCCCATCAACCTTCTTGCTACTCAGATGCAGTTGACATGCATTCAGATGTGTCTGGATTCATTTGAGACAATAAAATGATACGGGAAATAGATGAAAAGATTATTTTTAAATAGTATTTTCTCTTTAATTGATTGAATTATATAACCGATCTCTTTTTTTTTCTTTTGATCAATTACTTCATGAAGATATAATCGGTGAAAGTTTTGTCAAAAGAAGATTTTTTAGAAAACTTTAGTCAAAGTCTGGTACAGACTTTTTTTTCTACCGTAACAATAACAACAAGAATAATCTACACTAAATCTAAAAGTGTAAATATTTATTATCTCCCTAGTGATTGGTTGCCGGATCTTTAACCCACAGAACCAAATTGACAAATCTTACATACCTACAAAAATCTATATTATAGATATGCAAATGCCCAGTTTATTCTTAAGAATAATGAATGGATCTATAATACTAACAATCCTTACTGTGATATGAAATCATGACTATGTCATTGGTAGCTGGATTTCTCACCAACTGAGCCAAATTGACAAGATCTGCATATTTACTAATTTTATCTAATGAATGAATCGCTAAATACGTCGATACTGGAAATATATATTTCTATATCTTTTAATCATATATAAAATACAAAAATTGCAGTAATCATTTTCAGTCAGAATAGAAGCAAAAGGAGAGTTTGACCCTACAGCAACCAAGTGTGTCTATTTTCAATGTCTTGCATTCAATTGCTTCCTTTAATGAATTCTAGCATCTCACATGTATTATCCTTGACAATAAAATATTTATTTTTGTGACAGTCAAGATATTCCAAGTAATTCTAGAAAGCGTAACCACCATCCCATGAGTTGTAGTGGATATGAAGCTCGTTCTTTGTGTTGTTTATTTGGCTACCACAACATTTCTGACGATCCATTCTACAGCCTTGATATCACGTGATGAGGAATCAGAGTGATATTCTGAAATATTTCATCGAAGAATCACTCCAGGTTGCCATTATGACTGACAACGTAGATTTAAAAAAAATGTGCGAAACTGAAAGTACTGAAAGTACGCTCAGAAAGTACTGGATCCGCAACGCCCATGATCGAGAGGTTTGGCGAAGTTCTGTGTCCACCGACGGGCGCAAAAAATTGTTGATGCTTCATTCTATAATCAAACCAGTCCGATCGTACAGATCTTTTCAGTCAGCTGGTGGATGTACCAAGATTATACATAAGTATAAATTCGAGTCGAGTGGCTGATAATAATTTACCTGACAATGAGACGGATGGTTTACAAGGATATTGCATTTGCTCACTGCTACTCATCCAAACCCCATAACTGTCCATATCCAATTTTGATCAATACCCCCTTTGTCACGCCTCCATAAATACCAGTTTGACCTGTTAAATGTCACAGACGAGATAGTTCTTTGCAAGTTGCTAGCCTAGTGCCCCGGGCAAGATAATTCGTTTCAACAAGTCGTCGGTCTAGAGCTTTAGACGAGATAATTCGTCTTAGCAAGTCATCAGCCTAGTGCCACGGACGAGATAATTCATCTTAGAAAGTTGTCTGTCTAGTAACCGAGACGAGATTACTCGCTTCAGTAAATTGTCAGTCCAGTGCCATAGATGAGATAACTCGAATCACAATAGTGTGTTATTCTTTTACAAGATGACAAAACCCGGACTAAAAACTATAGAGTACGTTTTACAAAAGGCAAAACTACGTAAGAGTAGATATGAATGTATTAAATGTAAGATGGCTTTAAGGGTAGATTCATGTTTTTTTTTAAAGATATTTCATACTCGTTTAGATAATTGAAATATTTTTAACATATCTATGTATACTTAACATTTATCAGATATTCTGCTGCGCATATTACTTGATTTGTATGGGAAATGAACTGCATTTAGTTTGTCAATGTCGACTTATATTTTCATCAAATTTTTCAAGAGAAACTAAACGTCACTTAAGATATAACGTCAAGAAATATATTTGGCAACGAAAAGGGTAAGTATTTAAGCTTTTAAGTATGAGAAGTATTTAATCTCATAGGAGATAACAAGTAAGGATGGTCAAGACTTGAAGTCAAGTGTGATGTCCGGTGGGTTGGCGAGAAATTGATTGCCGGTGTAAAGCGGTCGTGGTGGGTTAGAATTAGCTATTTTTGACGATGGCCGAGTGAGATTTTTAACCCAGTCAGACGAACAATTACACGTCTCCACCCATCTTTCTTTGAAATCAATTGGCCTCGGTTCGTAACTGAAAGAACAATGGATACGTATCTTAGGAAATGGTGAAAAAAAACTTATTCATAAGTATATCAATGGCCTATTCTACCCGTGATATCACGGAGTACGTGAACAGCTAATTTCGTGATGATTGGCACGCCCTAAAATCTATTTTTAAATCGAACTCCTACTCACAAAGCATACAATGTGTTAACTTCAACGTAATTCATGTACTGACAGATACTTACAACGCCTACTTTAACTTCTCTGAAGGTCCTTATTTGTTGCTAATTAAGAGATGCTTATAAGACAAGTTTGAGGTTCATGAAATGTTCTTCAGATAGATAGATAGATAGATAGATAGATAGATGAGAACAGATTTCCATCGAAAGAACATGCATAATACATACATACGAAGGAAAAGATTTGAAAAGATTGATACAATCCTATCAAAGCAGGTAAATAGACAAGTAGATATACGGATGGAGAGATTATGAAGTATCCATGTGACTCATAGTAAAAACTATTTCAATATGTTCCTCTGTTTTGCACATAAAACTGGAAGATGAAAATGCACTGTGTAAGCATTGACGTTTCGTCATGGAGTAATATTCAGCAAATAGTCACACAGATCCTCTCTATTAAATCATGAATTCGATCCTAACAGAGTGTTTCACACTTGGGATTGTGTGCCAAAGCAAAGCCATGCTTAGTAGACGAATTAAATAAGCTTAGTAAATAGGTCTGGTCAATTACTCAATAGGAACTGTCATGCAACCTACGTCTTTTGGTAGCATGCTGTGATATGGGTGATCAATTAAAACATCGGAAGATGGGCTGATTAGTGAATAAGTTACTTCTTTCGCCTTTAGTTGGGCAGTAATCACTAGAAATTCAGAAGTTTCCAAAAACAAGCGAGAACAATAAAGGATCCAATTTAGCAAAAAAATACCTTGCGAAGTGCTCCCCACCCCCGACTAAAAACCTTTAAAAAGTTTTTTTGCTGGCATGATAAAATTTTCAGAGCTCTAGCTCCATTGTGCGCATGACACGTACATACATAGCAAACGACCTTAAAAACTTAAGAAACCTGTATTGACAATTTTAATGACAATTTTCGTTGGCGGTTTCTAAAAATACCTACTGTTCAAATATGATGAATAAATTAAATTCATGTGACTAACATAGATAACGAAATATACTTCTGAGGCTGTAAAGTAGTATGATGCTTAACTGGCTTGTCCCACAGAATATCACAACTGAGTAGCAAAATCAGCCCGCAGTGGTTGGCCCACGTTCGTAGCCTTGTGTCAAATCTAAGCAAAGCTCAGTAAATAACCCCGGGCATCTCGTCGTAGAGTAATAATTAGCTAGCTGATTTTGCAGATTATATAGCTGAGTCGTGAGTTCAGTCCTCACTGGGTGCCCCACGTTTGTGGTATTGTGTCAAAATTAAGCTAAGCTTAGTATTGGCGGGGTAATAATTAGCAAGCTGATTTTATAGATCATTCCAACTGAGTAGCGAGTTCGATCCTCACTGGTCGACACAATACTATAGCCTTGTCCCAAAGCTGATTTAAACTTGATCGATGTTGACCAATATTGAGTTGATTTCTCACTGGGGGTCCAATATTAGTGGCTTAGTTCCAAACTTGGGTTAAACTTGGTAGATTACCCTTTATTTCATTATACTAGTGGTCACAAATCACATTTCATTCAGTGTTGCTAGACCTATGCGGTACCCCCCCCCAATAATCTGTCACTTACTCCTAGCCTCCGCCTGTTCAGTTTTGTCTTGTTTTTTTGTTTGTTTGTTTGTTTGTTTGTTTGTTCCTTCATGGAACTGTCCAAGACGTTTATCACAGTAACAGGAACAGACAGCAACGCCTTTACACAAAACGGCCATTTTGGTGGCGAAATTCCTCGCGTGTAGCGATAATATCTCTCGCTTTGAAAGCGTTGTCGTTGGGCGGGGGGCAAGGGTAGATAACCCAAACTACACCCATTTAGATTAATCATCATAAAACAAAAAATACTATAAAGCTGAGAGGAAGGCCAGACTAGGTAGGTGGCAGTGACATAACAAAGGCAGTAGCAGACAAGGATTGTCCATTATTGCAAAACTAAAAGTACAACGCTAGCCATTTGGCGTAAAGGAGACATGATTGCCGTTGACAAGCCTTGAGAATGTATGCAAATAACCTTACATACTGAACCCCAGATAGTGATTATTTTTCTAAGTCTTCGTGCCTTACTAATCTAAGTTTGCTCAATAGTAAGATGAGAACGTGATCTATCTCAGTTTCGCCTAATAATGGACATATCCAGTTGATAGAGCTGAAGGGATAAGCAGGAAAACAAATTTTTTTCTCAACAAAATTACAAGCCTGTTCGCCATCCCCTGAAGACAAATATTCCATTCACGAGCTTTCCAATTGAGAACCTCCTGAACCTCATTTGAACAGTACATGGTCATTATCTTCAGTGAATATTCATCTTCGCTAAACGCTGTACATATTTCGGTTTCGAGTTGTTTTTATTCCATGTTTGATTTTGTAACTTAGACTGACTCATGTTATTAATTGATTTCACTCGTTACTACTGTTGGTATACTCTTCTGAAGTTGGCTAAACTCGATCAATTTCATTCGGTCCTTCACCATCGTGTGATGGTCAGCAAGTTGGTCTTGCAGATCAATTGGGTTGTAGGAGGAGTTTGAATCCAAATGAGAGCTCCATTGCCATGGTCTTGCGGCAAACTAAGCTTAGCATATTTAAGAACAATCAGTCTCTTTCTTTTCCTAAACCTCGGATCTCTAAGCCTTTTATCATCCCTTCTTCCGTTTTTTGTCCGATCCTCTGTAACATATTGTGGATATTGTCGACGAAAAGAAAAACAGTAAAAAGAATGAAAAAAAAATGAAGAAATAATAGATATGAGAAACAATCTTAGACTCGGGTCTTTCGCCTCTCGTCTATCTACCCTTTTTTCCCCCTTCTTTCATTAGAAACCGTCAACCAAAAATGTCACTAAAGCTGTCTACATAGATTTCTCTGAGTTTTTAAGCTGGGCAGGCTGACTGGCTTGCTACGTTGGTATCAAATGAACAGGCTGCACCAATGGAGCCAGAGGACTGAAAGTTCAACCATTCGCTCCTCATACTGAGTAGAAAAAAATTGTTCTTTCTTTGAATATCCTGTGAAGTAGGTTTTTTTTAGTAAGTTCACTTGCAATATAAGGGTTTTTTTGAACTGATCCTTTCGTTGTTGTCCACCATCTTTTTTTAATTATGACCTTTTTTTTTAGAGATTACTGCCCCAAAAGGACAAAAGGAGTAACTTATTCATTAAACACCACTTTTTTGCAATTTTCCAGTTGATCACCCCCAACACGGCGTGCTGCAAAAGACATCGGTCGCATGTCAGTTTTCATTGGTTGACTAAGCAGACTAATTTTCCTTCTTTTTTTTTTATTTACGGAAGATAAATTCTTTAAAGATAAACTTCAAACGAAACCATGAAGTTCAAAAATATTTGCCAACGAACAGAGGAGAAAGAATGGAGACCGATCCATGTTTGGAGCTGTGACGTCCATTGCTATCAGGGCGAAAAAGTGGAAACGCGATAAAAAGAAGTCATAGTTGTGGCGCAGTTATAAACCATCTGCCCCGATCGTTCTTATCATCGCCACTAATAGTAATCGTGAAAAGAGACCTGTCCGTACAATAAGCTTAGCCGCAGAGCGCATTATAATCTCTTGTAGTTTGGGCCAGGAATGCGAACAGTGATGTATGAATGGCAGTGTTCTGAGTGTGTGGGTGCTTCGATGCGGGAGTGCACATGTATATTTGTGTGTGTATGTGTGTGGATATTTGGAATGTTTAGCCTAGTCAAGTGATTCCCGAATTTCTAAAATTTCCCAAAAATTGCAGAACCTTAGACTATATTTCACGGACAAATCTCACCGTCAAGAATTAATAAGACATTAAATGAGAAAAGAAATGTTTCAGATAGATTATTCATTTGTATAAAAAATACATTCAATAAATGAAACATCAACATCAACTAACAATTCTCTTTTTAATCATCATAAATTTGTAATTGTTATGGAAAAGATCTGTTAAAACCAGATTAATATATTTTATTAAAAAAAGAAAAGATGCCTCATATCGCGAAGTCCCTGTGGAACCCACTATGGGAAACAGTGGCCTAGTCTGCCTAAAAGCCACTGTAGTATATTACCTTGTGAGGATCAAACTCACTAGGCTAGTCAGAGTTCTGCTCGACAAACTTACTAATACTCCCACAAGAGGCATCCACTGATATTCACTAAGCTTAATTTCGTCTGACATGATTTTGTGATTGATCATCCCCAACACAGCATGCTACCAAATGACATCGGTCACATGACGTTTTCTATTGAGTAACTAACCAGACCTGTTGCTTTTTTTTCCATCCACTTCCGCAACGATTACCTTTAAGTAGCACACGGTTAACATAGAACCAACTACCCTATTGATATTTACAAAGTGTGATATAGTCTGACATAAGGCCAAAATATTAGGAAGTTCAGTTAAGATCGAACTCATTACCTTAGCGAATGGCTTGGTAAACCAAAATACCTAAGAGTATAAACGTTTTTGAATCAGAGTTGTCCTTTTCCTAGATTGGATGCCTTCCCCAAGCTAAAGCACCAATCAGCCCTACTATTTTACCATAGCTGGGGGAAAGAAGAGATGAATTCATGCCTTTCGCAAGGGCATTAGTGAACATGATCAGCCCTGAACAGAATATGAACATACATGATGAATTAAGACATGTAAGTATATAATGTAGACTAAACTCTCAAGCCATTGGTAGAGAGTTCACTGCTAGACCAAATTCTGATACACCCAATAAAGGACGTTTTGACTGCAAAGTTTATGAATGGCTTGTGAAATAGAATTGTTGACTATCAAACTGTGGTAGACATACTGTTCAACCCAATAAGAGTGTATCTCTTCATGCATGCTCAGTTAGGTCCTCTCTGATTGATGGCCATGTTAAATCAATGCCGTGCAACTAGTTCAAGACATCTTCTAAACTGGTTTGCTATGTTCCGGACATACCACCTTGCAACCGAGTATTGGTTGCATAACTGGCCTATGTATCAGAAACTATTAGACATAGAAGCATCCAATTTTCAGCATTCAATAACAAGTGTTTTGAAGAGTCATGCAGATTTTTTCTTCTAAAATGATTCGAAGAGGCCAGACCCAGCTCTACGCATTTGTCCCGCATGTTCAACCTTAGAAATTAGGAAACTAATGAATATAGAGACAGTGTGTTCTTTCCTCTCCATGGGATCCTCGAAAGAGGAGGAAATCAAGCGAAGATTCACTCTGGGATGGTAATTCGTCGGCAGAGAAAGCTGAACTTTCAAAAACCAGATGATTCCGATAATCCTAAAAAAAGAGTATACAACCAATGCATTCTCCTGATAGTCACTTATGGAGCTGAAACGTGGAACTTAACCAAGAGACAGACCAACAAACTGAGAAGTATGCAACGTGCACATGAAAGAATGATGCTCAACCTTACATGGAAAGACCACAAGACAGCACAGTATATAAGGAAGAAAACAGGAGTCCGTGAAATCATACAAACTATTAAAAAACTGAAATAGCATTGTGCTGGCTATGTTGCAAGAATGGAAGACAACCGATGGACATCACGTCTCACAACATGGATCCTGAGAGATCGCATGAGAAACCAAAGCTGACAGAACACAAGATGGAGAGATGATCTAGAAAAATTCAGGAAATACTTGCTCGGCGACGCCCATGATAGAGAATTATGGCGGATCTTGGGAAGGTGTATGTCCAACGACGGACATTAAAAGACTGATGATGACGATGTTCTCTCCAGATGATAGTCTATCAATTCAAAGTGTATTAAGTCATTTTTGATTGTCTGTGCTTATACGGATGTAAGATACGATAGCTAGACACAGAATACAGAAAACTTTTATATTCGTACCAGCATTGATTGCCTCATCTTGGGAGCAGATGATTTTTTAAAAATATATTTTCGCCAAGCAATGAAGCCTAAAGAAAAAACAAACAATTTTTGTGAGTATTTACAATTTTCGAAGCCATGAACTGCCTTAATCATCACGTTTAGTTTTGTCTTGATCAAAGCCAAGGATGTGAAGCATCTTGCAAGGATCAAACTTATTGCTTAAGTTTAGGGACCAATGGGAATCCCCAGTTTGACTAAAGGGGTAACAACTTTTTGCAGTCACTACCCTTTGCAATTGTGAGTACTTAGAATGCTCAGCCTTGCCCAGTGGTTTCAGGACTTATTCCGTCACAGAACCCTTACACGATTACCTAAAATCCACGTAACCCATACTTATATCTTACAGACCAACCCCGCCACCCCAATTTTAATAAGACATTAAGTGAAACAGAAATTGTTTCTTGAGGGAGAATTTATTCATATAAAAAACATATAATAAATGAAACTTCGAAAAAGATCTGTTTCTGATTTTTATAAATTGTTCTGGGAAAAGAAATAGCAGACTAATGTCCTCTTTATTAAAAGACCCCTTTATCTCAAGGAAGACCAGATTTTTTTTGCAGGACGCTGGGGTTACACGGAACCCACTTTGGGAAACATAGTCCTAGTCTACAACAAAGCCATATTAGTGTGTCCCCCTGCATTCACTACACTAATCAGAGTTCCGCTCGACAATTTTGTGGACTAATACTCCCAGATGCAGTGCCCTTTACTGATATTCACTAAGCTTACCTTAGTCTGACACATGGCTGCAGTTGTAGGGCACCCAGTTAACATAAAACTAATGATCTAAGGCACAACTGACCTGTGTAATATAGCATGGTACCTGTATTCATATTTTAAAAGTATGCTAGTTTGACATAAGGCCTAAATATTGGGGCATTCAATGGAGATCAAACGCACTGACTTAGCAAATAGCCCGGCAAGGTAAACTAATAAACCACTGCACTCTGCAAGGTGATCTAATATAAGCGTATATGTTGGTATGAATATCATAATCATCAGTCTTCAACATCTGTCGTTGGACATACACCTTCCCCAGGATTGGCCACAATTCTCTATCATAGGCGTCACAGAGCTAGTATTTCTTGAATCTGTCCAGTTCATCTCTCCATCTTGTGCTCTGTCGGCCTCGGTTTCTTATGTGATCTCTGGGGATCCATGTTGTGAGACGTGCTGTCCATCAGTTGTCTTTCATTCTTGCAACATGGCCTGCCCATTGCCATTTCAGTTTTTAAATAGTTTCTATGATGTCACAGACATCCGTTTTCTTCCTTATATACTGTGCTGTCTTGAGATCTCTCCATCTAATGATTCTCTCATGTGCACGTTGCATACTTCTCAGTTTGCAGGTCTGTCTCTTGGTTAGATTCCATGTTTCAGCTCCATAAGTGACTATTGGGAGGTTGCATTGGTTGTATATTCTTCTTTTAGGATTATCGGGATCATCTGGTTCTTGAAGGTTGAGCTTTCTCTGCCAACGGCTTGCCATCCCAAAGTGATTCTTCGCTTGATTTCCTCCTCTTTTGAGGATCTCATAGAGAATGTGAGTATGAATATATAGGATTTCGAACATGTACGCCAGCAGTAGCATCCTCAGCGTCTGTCATAGGATATAATCTTCCCCCAGGATTACCATACTTTCTGAACTCATCTAGTTCGTCACACCGTCGTAATTCTTGCCTGGCGCAGTTTCGCAATTAACTCTGGGGATGTACATTTTGAGTCATGATGTCCATCGGTTGTCTAACATTCTTGCAACATGACCACTCCATTCCCCAATGGATTATATGATATATACTGTGTTGTCATTTGATCTTCCAATATGATGTCATACATGTGATGACAAACACACCGAGGATTCAAATTTCAATCGCACTGAAAACCGATAGGAAGCAACCATAACCACACTCTAACACAAGTACCTATCCCCCAATCTAACTTTGATAGCTTAATGATGGATATATGATCCCTCATTCGAACACGAAGTCCGGCTATTCACCAACAGATAGCCCCATGAACACTCCGTACCCATTCACTCACAACACAGAACAGTCCTGTTCTCCTCATTCCGTTCTGTTCATTTCTCCATCTCGTTGATAATGTAGGGGTCACTCCCTACGAAACGTCCGTGAATGAATACCTATTCACTCAATCTATGTTTTCCTCATCGTCCATAAAATATCAGATATAACCTATCCATCCAATAACTATACATATATATATATATATATATATATATATATGTGTGTGTGTGTGTGTGTGTGTGTGTGTGTGTGTGTGTGTGTGTGTGTGTGTGCGTGCGTAATTCTTAAAGCCTGGAACTATTCTTAATGATAAAACATTGTTTTGTCTTGGTCAAATACAAAGTTTTGGGGCATCTAGCAAGAAGTTTTACTAAAGGGGTAAAAAATCTTATGCATTTACTGCCCTTCCATGTAAGGTATGGGAGAGTGGTTTGCCCAGTAGTTCTACTCACTCTATTCTCAATCAATCATCATGAGATGACAGTGACGAGATATTTTGTCAAGATATCTGGCGAGGAGAGAAGTAGATCTGTACCTCTTGCATGACAAGAACATAAACAACCTCAGCCAGAAATTGAACTCGGTTTTGCAATGCCGATAACTATATCGGGTGCTTGGCTCAAAGACTGTTTCGATTCCTACAAATGACCTCAGCAACTCTTTCATAAAATTGTCAGTAGTTTTTTTTGATTTTCTTAAATGTATTTTCGAGTGATCTTTTTGTAGCTGACTCGATTAGTGTTATGTCAATAATGTTGAAATAAAAAATTGACTTGAGTCAATTGAATCGAGATCCGATTGAGTTACAAGTTGTTTTTCTCCAATACGGCTCTCTGTGATACCAGCAATCCTCATAGCCCGACATGCTTTGAATCTGTCACCCTCAGTTTGGGATCTATCAAGAAGGATCTCCGATTCAGATCCACAGATTAAATTGTGATTTAGGGAATGATAAACCAACTAGTAAAACCGAATATCTAAAAATCTAACCACAACAACTTTCGATGCTTATTTAAGTATAATATTGGACTCGTATCTATCTATCCCTGGATGTGATTTTTTTTCATATTATTAATTAAGACGTATAAGCAAAGATAGATGATTTATAATTTATATCAGATAAACATCATTGTGACAGCATCAATGAGATATCTGGATATAAACATTGTATTTTATTTGCATTGCAATGAGATTGAAGAATCACGTTCAGTTGATCACAAAAAGATTTTTTGTTTTTGTTTTTATTACTTCTCATAATCCTATTATTCTTTCTATCCAGGATTTTTATTAAGTAATCAGATCGTGAATATAATTATATTTTACTACGCCAATTACGTCCATCAGCGTGACAGGACACCTCTGTACATTGGTAATATTTATATGCATGTATTGTTTCAGTGACACCATTGTGAGACCAGAGATGATATTTTTCCTTCTTTACGGCGAACATACTATATTAAGTATGTTAGTACGTTCACCAAAAAGAAATATATATATATATATATATATATATATATATATATATATGTGTGTGTGTGTGTGTGTGTGTGAATCGTATGATTTTCCACATTATCAGAAAATTCGGTAAAAATAGAGTAGCCGATGAACATTATTACGTATTTGCCCGAAATTATGGCTATTTTTTTCGGTATTATCTGTGATCTCATGGATCGATCAACTATCGAATTATCACCGTTGTCCTTGGTAGATGTAGTGGTCTACTTTCTTCAGTTCTGTGTCCTCGATTTCGATGTTAATGTTTTTATTTCCAACTTGGTTGTTGCACATGATCTTCGTCTTGCTTAAGTTCATGTGTAAGCCGACTTTCTTGCTTTCTTCGTTTAGTTCATCTAGCATTAGTTGGAGGTCCTGCAATGTTGTCTGCAAATCTGAGGTTGCTCAGATATTCGCCGTCTATTTTGATTCTTTTATTCTCCCAGTCTAGTCTTCTGAAGATTATCGCAAGACAGAAGAATCACCCTAGGATGGCAAGCCTTTGGCAGAGCAAGCTGAACCTTCAAAAAACAAGGAGATCCCATTAAAAAGGAGGGTATACAACCAACGAATCTTCCCAATAATCACATGGAGCTAAAACATGGAACCTAATCAAGAGACAGACCTGCAAATTGAATATTGCAACGTGTACGAGAGAGAATAATGCAAAATCTCGCGTGGAGAGATCACAGGACAACCTAATACATCCGGAAGAAGACAAAAGTTTGGGACATCATAGAATCCATTGAAAAACTGAAATGGCAATGGGCTGGCCATGTTGCAAGAATGGCAGATAACCGATGGACATCGTGACTCACAATATGGATCCCCAGAGATCAAATATGCAACTGAGGCTGTCATAGTATTAGATGGAGAGGCGAGCTAGACAAATTCAGAAAGTACTGGCTCCGCGACGCCTACTTTAGAGAAGTGTGGCGAATCCTGGGGAAGGTGTCCGACGATAGACGTTAAGAGACTAATAATGATGATGATGATCTATGATCTACCCATGGCCAGGTCCTAAAGTTAGCTGTGACTACTAAGCAAAGCTCGGTTGGACACATAGGTGGGACACCCAGTCAGGATCGAAATCATTATATAGTGGAATCGATATCCACTATTCATTAGAGACACCCCTTCGAAAGAGTCGTTTGGCGCGAGGCCACGAATATAGAACACCCAGTGAACATCCACGTGTGTAGTGCTTACTGAAGATGGAACTCACTATTCTATTGTGATGATCTGTTACACTAACTAACCAACAATTTACTTATGGTGAGATACCTTTTTAGACTAGATCTGTCTTTGTGAGAGTGATGTATGGGAGGTAACTCTGGCCTATCTTTTTAATTTGATTAGTGTTATGTACCTTGCATAAATTTTGATGTCTATTTCTCAGAGGGATATCATCATCATCATCATCATCATCATCATCATCATCATCATCATCATCATCAGTCTTTTAGCGTCCGTCGTTGGACATAGACGTTCCCCAGGAATAGCCACATTTCTCTATCATGGGCGTCGCGGATCCAGTACTTCCTGAACTTGTTTAGCTCGTCTCTCCATCAAATATTCTGCCGGCCTCGGTTGCGCATGTGGTCTCAGGGGATCCATGTCGTGATGTCCATCGATTTTCAGAGGGACAACTAACATTCAAATAGTCTTTGTTTGTATTGTTTACTCGACGTTTCAGCCAATCCATTCTACGACCTTCTTCAGGCTTAATATAATTGTGCTAAACATATTTTTCTCGAATGGTAGCAACATTAATAATGTTGGATTAAGGTGATATCTTTTCCTTTCTTTGTTAGGTCTGAATTTTTACACCTTGTTCCTTCTGAGCCGGTCCCAACGATATAAGCGTCGCTACCATTGGAGAAAAATCACATTCGAATAGTATAACTAGAGAAGGCTGTCGAATGAATCGTACGAAACGTCGTCTTAACAACACGTACAACAAGAAGGTGTCCAATGGCCCGAAAAGTTATTTGAATTTGTTTGACTGTCAGAAGATGTAACTTGTTCACTAAGAATTGTTTTTCAATAAGATAATTTTGAAAAAAATTCAATCCAACCATATAATGATCATATATGTAAATTTTTCAGTTTTTTATCTATTCGTTTGTTTGTTTGCGCTCAAATGGGACAATCTCATTGATTGATTTACCTCCCTATTATGACATAACAATGAAAGTTACGTCATAGAAACTCTTAACACATCATATGACATAAGGAGAGACCTAAAAAAAACTAGCATAAGGATACTTGGGTAATTAGAAATAAATCACCTAATAAAATAGATTTAGGTTCCTTAGTAAATATGTAAGGACCCCATATGTTTTTTTACGCGTATATCTTTGTAATTATTTATTTTTTTGAGTTGGGTGATTTTTAGGATTTTTTACTGTATTCTTCAAAGTTGATACTATGGTCTCTAATTTAGGTTGTAAAATGTGATTCCGACCTGAACGATGTGGTAAAAAAACAAACAAGATAGGGTGTGAGAGAAACTAGTCAAAAAATGAATGATAGCATGCATAAGATGTTAGCATATGCTAAAATTTCCAAGATTTATTTATCCTGTGAACAGATATTCCGGATATAATGGCAATAATTCGATACTTGATCAATCCAAGTTCTGACAGGTTGTTACTCATGAATATCGTTTTCTCCTAACCACCTACGTATGAGTTGAGAAATCTCCATGCGAGATAATTTTACGACTGACTATTGTACGAGATTGATAGAGTGAAAGAGATAGAAAAAAAGAAAGAGAAACCAGGGTTTTCTTTCTGTCGATCTTTTCCCTGTAGAACGAAATTAAATCAAATTATAATTGAATGACGTAACGACATCTTTTTTTTTTCCAATTTCTGTTTTGATCGGTATTACTGTCAGCGTTGATATTTCTATTTTGATAGTTGTTATTAACGATATCATAAACAAAAAAATGTCTCACGCACCTTTTTGAACTGGCATGCCCTACAAGAACAAAAGCTAAAAGTGAAAATTCTACTAACGTAGTTGAATCATTTGCACATTTAAAGTAAGTAAAGGTATATATCACTGTTATTAGATGGTTTTGAGTCTTTAAACGCAATTATTCTAGCCTAAGAAGATTTTCAAAGCATTTTGGATGAACACAACTATAATGCAAACTATTCAGCGTTGGTTCAATAACTTCAGGTCTAGAAACATGGATACCAATAATGAACATCACGGAGGCCCAAGCCTATTCTTAAGAATAGAGAATTATCGCTTGTGCGTGGGTTGTTGGCCACCAGCTATCCACACACAGCAGTTAAAGTAATTTCTGGAAACTTTATGGTTTGAAAAGGTGGAAAAAATGCCCCCCTCCCTGAAGTGAATGAAATGTTCTATGATAGTTCCAGACCCCTCACCTTTCAGCTGACTGAATCTAAGCTTAAAGAATTGGTATACCAGATGTTGCAGTACGCTTTGCAGTCACCTGACATTTTCCCTACTAATCATTAGCTTTTTGAGCATTCGAACCTTGTTATGAAATATTCAATAATAGGGAAGCTATAATTATTTTTTATCACTGAATTTTTGACCACAAAACTCAAGTTTTATTGCGTGGTCATATTATTATTAGAGAATCGTTGAAAGAAGACTATTGCTTTCAATTGGCCACATTTTGATAAATATTTACCATTTTCTCAATTCTATTTTTCAAAAGGTGATAATAACGGACCAAGTTGGATTATAAGATACATTTTGCCCATTTTTATAAAGATGCATTCGTCTGAAGATCATTCCTGCTGATCCAAGGGAGATAATCTCATGATGACATTTGAGAGTTGTTCCCCTTGCATCACTCATGACCGAGCAGTATTTCTAAAATATTTTTTATGTATTTACCACTATGCAGAAATGATTATTCCATAGTGTTACTTAAAATGCAAATTCATGTATTAATTTGATAAAAATAGAAAAAATCAATACGTTACTGTTTTACTTAGTAGTTTATCTGAATATGATAGAAAATCCTGCATGTATGTATCAACTTCTGAATTGCTTCCTCAGTCTCAATCTTTTTGTGAAATGTTGGATGCTGATTATTTGTTTTCAAATTTGGAGGCTTTTAATATTAAATTGAAATTTGAATAATCAAATTAAAATGGAATAAAAATGTAATATTATTTCGAAAAGAGTAAGTGTTTAATATAGATATTCTTCATTTAATTCCATTCGATAAAGTATCATAATTTTTATTAAGACCGGTTACAAGAGTTAAGCTGGAGGTAAAATGTAGTCAAAAAATATTAACAATGGTTTATAACACTTCATCGGATTAAATTGAATTAAAAATATCTTTATTTAACGCCTAGTTTTATTGATCAAACTCAGAACCCTTTCGAAGATGATTGTTTTCATGCACAGCCTCAGAAATCTTTTGAAAATCATTCAAGAGGAATAAGTTTTTGTTTTAGTTATTGGATCCCAGTCTTATATTAGCCCCATCCTCCAGAAAAGCCAATAGCATTTCTATTGATCCTTCTTCATTGAATATTCTTAACCAACACGTAGAGCATAAATTTGTTCTTTAAAATGAAATAAAATCACAATTCATCTTTTATTATTTTCTATAGTCTTATCAGATGACGTTCAAAATTATGGACGTCAAAAGCGATCTCGTGAAAATTAGAATGTGTCAGTCACCCGATAACATCAGTTCTTTTTTTGTCGTTAGATGGCATTAGAAACGTTCAGTTTTGATAAAGTTTTCTCAAAAAGACAAAAAGGCCTGGAGGATGAACTCAGTGAGTTGAATTTTAACCCCAGCGAAAACAGTTTGTGATCACTTTGCACTAATGCCCTGAAATAGTTGCGTTTCCAGCAGTGTTTAACCCCGAAACAGTCAGCCTTATTGCTTTAAACTAACCGATATACAAAATTAACATTAGCTTACTGTCATTTGAAATCATGACCCATTGATAGGTAGGCAGCTCTCTCACCGACTGAACCAGATTGCAAGTCTTACATATCTACGAAAGGCCTTATTTCATTTTAATAAATAGATACATTTCTGAAAATGAATATTCCTGCACCCAGACCGATTGATAGTCTGGTAGGCGGCCCTCAGCAGTCACACTTGTTCGTTTTTTTCTAATATCAACGAAGTTGGTATATTTTATTGCTTTTCCTTACGTTGAAGACGGTATAAAAACAAATGCTTTTTTATTTGTTATCCATGCAACAGGTGAAATTTGAGAGAGTCAAAGGTCGATCGTGTCATGATTACTGGTTGAACGATGTTTCACGGTCACATAGACGAGATGTGGTCGATTGTGATCAAATATTGAGAAAAAATATCGTTAGTCAATACGGAACGTTATCAACATACTAAAATAATCCAAATCAAGTATTGGAGATCACTCAAACCAACTTGGTTATGTCAATCACTTTGATGTGTGGCTTCCAAATAATGAAACGAGCAGAAAAAAGTGATACTTTACAAAAAAAATACAATGCAAAAGATCGCAGTGAAAGCGAAACGAATAACCAACAACATACAAAAAGGATGGTTTTCATATTTTGAAAAAATGTGATATTGTGTATGCAGTAGGATTAGAGGGGGGTCTTCTACTGAGAGCTTCTCCAGGGTATGCAAACGATTGATTCGAGCAAGTACTGCTCCTAATTACACCTACCTGAGATATTGATCAACAAAAAGCGTCAGGAATCATTTAACATTTAAGATGCATAATATTGCATATTGATAACTCTATACTGCATATTTCTTTGGTGACCAGGCAAAATTGTTGCAGCTTGTCTGGGAGATTTTCACACATCCGCCATGAAAGCTATATACTGCATCTTCAGATAACCATTCATAGAATTATTTTTCTGAAAAAAAATTCCCCTTTGAAACTGCAAAAGGCGCATAAATCAGTTCTTTGCAGGGAAAATTGGAAAGTCGTGAGAAGATAGAATTGTGATAAAATATAAACAGGTCAAAAAAAGTTGTTTTTTTTTAATAAATAACAAGATGAAACAGCTCAAACTCTACACCAAGCATCTCTTTATCATTCAACACTTATTCATTAAGACCAAATACTATCTCTTCATTCAATCTCCGCTCAAAGTCCACGGTGACAAAAAAAATATCAAATGGATAAACTTATATACTTAAATAAAATTGCTTATCAAATGGATAAACAATCCGGCAGAATAATCATAAATGCATTATTTTCATTTGAAACTCTATTTGAACCAACATCGTGTTTTAAAATGTTTATTCTATTTACGATGTCTAAACCAACTGGTGAAATCACCTTGTGAGAACGTGATGTCGGTTCAAAAAGAGTTTCAAATGAAAAGAAAAAAAAACGCATTTATTATTGATATATCGGTTTATACATCCATTTCCTTATAATGTAATTGTCGGCATTGGGAAACATAAAGAGCAGATATGGACAGTGAATGAACAAGACAAGATTAAGGTATGAAGTTGTTATTAGGGCTTCCAATTTACCTGCGGTTCTAACAGAGTTTCTAATTTTATAAAAATAGTGTATAATTATTCAGTCGGATTATTTATCAATTTCTACATTATATATATATATATATATATATATATATATATATATATATATATATATATATATATATATATATATATATATATATATATATATATAATCGAGACATCCACAGACTGCTGTTTCGTTGTATTACAACTCTTCAGTATGGCTTTCCATGATCCCGTCCAGAACCACGAGGTAGGATCAAAAACTTCGCTTCTGACCCAGAGGCTGGCATTTTACCCCTGCTCTACGCAGGACTGGGTGGTCAGTGATTTAAGCAATATATTTACTTATGCACAATTCCCCATTCGAGGGTTGGAAAAGCATAGCCAAATAGCTTATAAAGAACGAGTTGCCTAACTTAGTGCTCAACTCTAAATAAGGGGACGTTGATATATATATAATAGTTTCAACTCAAATTTCTCATTTTCTTTATTCACGGTCTATATCTGCACTATTTGCTTCTTTCAATGCAGACAATCAATCAAGAAACAGATTAATGATCAGATAGAATGAATATAAATTGTGATTATATATATTGAAATTCTATTTGAGATTATCTATCGTTAATCAAGCAACGCTGCACACACACACACACACACACACACACATATATATATGTATATATATATATACATATATATATATATATATATACATATATATATATATATATATATATATATATATATATATATATATATATATATATATATAGTTAAGGTGGGTAAATACGTACCGCAAGTCGTATAACATTTAGGCAAAAAAGTATACCAATAGTACTAAATACGTCGATCAAATTTGGTCTATAACCGTGGTCAAACTTTTGTTTCGCTACTTAAGCTCATCAGATAGACAATGTAGAAAGAACTGCATTATTAAATATTGCCCCTGCTACTTGCTAAGGAGGTATACCATGAATTTATGTCGGAAGAAATTTTTTGAATAATCTTCTGTAACCGTGATCGAGATTTGATTCTTATTTCGACGTAGAACGGAGAAAAAAATGAAAAGAGATTAGGTTCTCTTATTTCAACAATGTGTTCTTAGCACTGCATCCACGTGCATTAAGACGCTGAGCATCGAAAAGCTGTGACCTAGCTTGAATGTAATCTCACTTTTTTCCTTCGTCTATAATTCAGTCCGGGTCTCTGTCTCCCTCACTCATATGAATGCTTACGGATCGATTTATACATGCAAGACCAAATCGACGAAATTGCCTACTTGGGGAATTTAAACCTTTTTTTTTACGTAAAACAAAAAAAAATGTATTTTGATTTGATCAAAATTACATGTAATTAAAACAAGGATTTGAAACAACTACTTTATTTACAATAGAAAATCAAGTAATCGAAATAAAATCAAATTGAAATTGTTCTCCACATAGTTATACTGTTTCCATTCAATCACATCATTTTACAGAATACGAGAGGGTGTTTTTAAATACCAGTATGACTTTCCTGGATGATGTCGTTGCTGAATGTTTCACATGTTGTTCCTTGTAAAAAGAATCTGGGATTCTCGACGAAAACATATGTCACATCTTAAGCAAAGCTCCAACCCTGTAAGGTCTTGGTAAACAGTCAGCGGATGTTTTCACAGTGATCAGTTCTTGGAATGAGTCAAGACTATCACAACAATCGGTTGGCAAGAACGAGCGAAAAATGATGGTTAAGGCAGAAAATGCCCTGATTTTGTCAATAAAGGGTGCACCATTTTTCTACAGTGAAATAAACTCTGAGGAAGATCAAATCGCTAGGTTGGGCAGACCTACCCCAAAATCTTCATTCGGTTGCACCAACACTTTCGATTTTCCATTTCTTTAGATCCCAGGAACACTACGTTATTGGCCAAGGCAGATAAGAGATCAATTTGGAATTACTGAAATTCTTGTCTATTGATACCTCTACCATTTGAAAATGGACACCGGGGTTGTGGCCTCTAAGGTCAGTGTTTTTAGGGTTATTTTTTTTTAGAGTTACGATGAGTATTTTTAGGGTTAGGGTTAGGATGGTTGCTCTCTGCTTTGATGTACATTCGCCATCAGCACCTGCCACTCTACAGCTGGATCAGCAGCCATTTTGGAATCGGAAAGGTCAAAATTGCAGAAATATCTTCATCCAGAATCCCTGATTCTCTTAACTCTTTAAAGACCAATCGATCAAGGTGCTTTAAAGCTTGAATAAAAATGTTCCAGTAGATCTATAAGATGTATTTATCCTATAATTCATAGAAATCTCATATATATATATATATATATATATATATATATATATATATATAAGACTGAAATGACAATAGCAGAAGACTTGCTATTACAAATGACTATTTTCGATGTTTCTTCCATTAACAGAGATTTCTCATGGCTGGGTTGTTAACAAGAACCTTGTATTCTTGTAAACTAGTGTTTAGTTATATATATATATATATATATATATATATATATATATATATATATATATGTATATATATATATATATATATACTCTGAAGAGCTTTACAGCTCTAAACTGGAAAACATTTTGAAATTTAAAAAAAAAAAAAAATATATATATATATATATATATATATATATATATATATATATATATATATATATATATCCCAGGAGTCCACAGTCATAGCACAAGAGGGGTACAGAAGATCAAATGAGAGGTGCCGTGTATACTTATACTTAACTAAGTCTGGAAATCAGACCATAGATGTCTAGTTTGATCTTGAGTGCCTTCAGGAACCCTGTTTTTTTAAGCGCATTACGTTCAAAGCTCCCATCTTCAAAGGTTTTTGAAAGCACTTTCATTCAACGCTAATATCGTAATAAAAAAGAATTCCATTCATGCCATCGACCAGTGGTTGTCTCTGAGTGCAGTAAAATAGAATTCCATGTTCTAACGATGAAATGATAGAATGTCATTTAAGCGACATCAGATTCAAGGAGTAACGGGACATGATGCTTCGTGGAGATGTGAGGTGTTGTTTACGTCGAATTGTCAAACAGTGAAAGCAATTGCTGCAATAAATGCTTGCACCTCTAAAAACATTCTCTACAAAGCTGACCAGCGATTTACGAAGGGGTGGGAGCAATTTGCTCCCAGTGAAAAATTACATAGGGGCGTGGGTAGCCAGAGAGGGATAGGGGATGAATGTCAGTCGGGGGGGGACGTATAATGGGTAATATGACAGAGAAAAGATTACGGTAGATTTCAAAATGGGGTAGGAATTACATAAGACCTAGGATCACAAGGGAAGAAATGTCACCCTGGACTCTGGGAACCACTGCGATAGAAAATGCTAATTAGATTCAAGAGAAAGAAATTATCGCCCTCAGAACCGAACTTTTTCTATATGGTCAGTTACACTCGATATCATATTTTTGCAATGAGATAATCTACTTAAAATACAACCGGTTGCTGCAAGGGCCAAACTGTATCCCTACCTCTATTCCAACTGAAGCTGATTACTGCGACTTTTCATTATTGTTTATACGACAAATAAATCGATTTATATATATATATATATATATATATATATATATATATATATATATATATATATATATATATATATATATATGATTGTATCATTCACAGACAGCTGTTCCGTTGTATTACTTCTCTTCAGAGGGGCTATGAATAATCCAGAATCCCTTCCAGTACCACTAGGTAGGGTCTAAGCCATCGGCTGGTAGGGGAATTGTAATTTTATATATTTATTTGGTTCAACTTGACGTGATGGACAAATAATGAGCAGTTTACTCTCCTAAATTTGGTGAGGATTGTTCATGTTATGGGGGGGATACAGTCAACTCCAACTTCGACTGTACTTTGACAATAAACAAAGCATTCTTTGTTGCTTCTTAAAGATCAGTTTGTGATATCATGCTCAAACAGATATGCTATTAGCGTAAATTAATACCTTCAGGACGATTTATTGATTGGTTCATGGATTGTCCGAATCATTTAACTGTCTGGGGCGATTATAAAATGATATATTTAACGCTAATCAATAGTTGGCCACGGGGAAATTCAATTGATCTTCCGTTGAATTTTCTTGCCTCAGAACAAAGAGTGTCTAAAGGATATCGACCAGATATGGAAATGAATATCAACACTATTAACTGCGTGGTCGATCATTATTGATTAATGAAAATCGTCTGGGCTGTTATCAAACCGGTACAAGGTCGGGAGGATATGTTACCGGATTGCGGACCGATGCCAGGGCTCAAAGGATATGTTATCAGACCGGGAAGGATATGTTATTGAGACGCGGACTTGTACCAAACGGTGAAAGACGTGTTACCAGGTCGTGAAGAAACGATATAATTTAGCAATTAGACGATAAAATTAAGATAGATTAATTTCCTTGGTTTTAGTGATCCGGTTGGAGATGATTTTTGTGAAAGGTTCACAGATGGAGTTTAGTAGGCTTATAGGCTTGTAGTTGTTGGGGTCTATGGGGTTTCCTTTTTTATGTAGAAGCATTATGATGACTGTGTTTCATTCTTCTGGGACTTAACTCTGTCTTGGATACAAGTTGAACAGATAAGTTAGCTTTTTGTAGACGATTTTACCGGCTTTTTTTAGTAGATCGGCAAACTGAGAAGCATGCAACGTGCACATGAGAGAATCATGCTCAACCTTACATGGAGAGATCACAAAACAGCACAGTGTATTAGAATGAAAACAGGGATCAAAGACATCATAGAATCTATTGGAAAACTCAAATGGAAATGGGCTGGTTATGTTCCGAGAATGAAAGACAACCAATGGACATCACGACTCATAACATGGATCCCTAGAGACTACATGCGAAACCGAGGCCGACAAAAAACAAGATGGAGATATGAACTAGACAAATTCGGAAAATACAGGCCCCACGACGCCCATGATAGAGAAATGTGGCGGATCATGGGGAAGGTCCATGTCCTACGACGAACGTTGAAAGACTGATGATGATGTCGATGAGTTTCCTTGGATCTTGATTCTGAATTCGTTGAATAACGCCTTTGGGCGTATAAGTGACTTGTACCTTGCTAATTACTTGGATTCGAAGGTGAAGAGGTGGTCTCCGTGTACTACGATATACTGCGCATGTTCATCGAGGTTTTCGTGAGTCAGAGAAGAAGTCCACCACCATCAGGTAGCAATAAACGCTTTTTGCCACCACTGCTATCGGAAAACTCACTGGGTTGGGGAATAGAAATAGATGTAGACAGAGAATATTCAAACTGTAACATTATGATGACAAAATGAACTTAGTTAGAACAAATTCTATACATAACAACACTGGTGGAAGAATCATCTGGTATACACGACCATTCAATCAACAAGTAATCCTTACTCCCCTCTTATTCAGATTACAGATTTCTCTCTGTATTTCTTACGAATGCTGTCTATCTCTCTTTATCCACTCTCTCTTCGTGTCACATAATTCCTTACAAGCGCTGTTAACCGATTCAGATCTGGTCTTAGCATGGAATTTTCTCCATTCTTAGAAGTGTCGACTTACGTCTCAGTTTAAGATTTTTAAAAAAGATATTGCAACAAAGTGAACATTGAAAAGATATGTACAAAAATCAGAAACTTTTGGTCCAAATTCTGTCAATTTTGATGATGTATGATGATGTTAAAAAATGAACTTTTACGTTTGTTAAAGTGTAGTGATACTTTGTACATTCACTGTATAGAATCAGCGTTGCATAATTTTTTTCCTGCGTTTCCTTCGTTCCATGCTATTCCAAGGAATGAGAGAAAAAGATTCATTCTGAAAAAAACATTCATTATGTGAGTAATATTTTACAAATTGAAAATCCAGACGCATTGAACAGAAAATCCACCAAGCGAGAAATTTTATGTTTGAATGACATGAGGAATATTTGCATTGAAATTGATATAAATATTCTGATACTCAAAGGCAAGATCTCAGAGTTCTGGGAGAAAAGTAATTGATTGGCTAGTTGCCTCTTCCATCGGTTTTGGTAATCTATCAAGAGTAAATTGATATTCTTCCAAAACATTTTATATTTGTGTCTTATTTACTTCATTCATGGATAGAGACCGATGTGATGAATTAGTTTAGGAGCCAGAGCCTAAAAGAACATTATCAGCAAACATTGGATATATATATATATATATATATATATATATATATATATATATATATATATATATATATATATATATATATATTTATATATATATAAGTATCCGAAACATTTCAAAAAATTCATTTCATACATTTATAGATGGATGGTCTGCTGGTGATAAATAGTAACGATTAACGTAATCACGGTCGTCATGAAAGGAGATCGAAAAGGCCTTGGTTGAGCTGCAGACTTATAATGGCTTATAATGACTTATTGTGATTATCTCTCTCCACCCCCCTCTCTCTCTCTCTCTCTCTCTCTCTCTATATATATATATATATATATATATATATATATATATATATATATATATATATATATATATATTGTGTGTGGAATGCTCTACCGACTCTGGAATGGACCACTCTGGTAGATGGGGAAGTATGTGTACGTAAATATATCGCTTAAATCGGTCACACTGACCATCCAGTTCCGCATAGGGCAGGGTGAGGGCATCTGGGTTTGAAGCGAAGGTTTCAACCCTACCTAGCGGTACTGGAAGGTATACTGGATAGTTTATAGCCACACCAATGAGTTGTAATACAACGAAACAGCTATCTGTGGATGACACAACTATATATGTATATATATATATATTTCATACAGAAATAACAAATTACGAAGTTTATGTATCATTTAGATTCTTTATTGCATGTAAGTGGAACTGAAAATTTATACATGCATAGAAAAGTTAAGCGAGTTATATATCTAAAGTAAATACTTGTATATATTTAAATATTGATAGTATTTACATACTTGAATTACTGTAGATCCGACTTACAGCAGTAATTTTATTGGTTCAGTTAAAACATTGAAGACGTTAATAAAATATCTTCTTAAACGAATCGAAAATCAAAATGTTTGCCGACTCGTCAACCTTCAAGAAAAAGAAAATCCCATTATGTATGAATATATGTATGCATGCATTCCGCCTGTAGGCCGTATAAACAGAGCTAGAGGGCTGAAAATTTCAATATATACTTCTAGTTATGAACAGAAAACAACTTTAGGTGGGGTTCGAATTTACAATCCGAGTTCATACTAAATTGATCCCTTAATTTGTGTCCAGCAGCACTAACGTTTGCTTTGTTGTTTTTTTGTTTGTTTTTTATTCAAATTTGTTAGTGACCAAGCAATAGTCGAGAGAAGTAACTTATTCATTGATCACCCATTTTTTCCAATCTTCTACACTGCATGCTGCCAAAAGACGTTGTCATTTGATGGTTTCTATTGAGTGATTAAACAGTTTCCTATCATTTTTATCTATTTAGGCTTACAGTGCACTAATTAATTAATAATCTTGCATTCATGTTGATTGCTATTGACCCTAGGTTGTATTATCAGATCGGATATCGATTTTTGCTTGCCTCAGAGTTTGTTTGCCGATGCTTATTGACCATCGCCCGGGGGGAGGGGCATGAATAAGTGGTTCCATGATTTGTTCTGTCGCCAGACGGCCTGAGGCGTTGTTTACTTGCAGCTGAGAGAAAAACGAAAGATATATTTCTGTAATGTAATAATTGAGAAAAACTATTCAGCATGCCGAATCAACGTGGCTACACAAACGGCCCTTTGCTTGTGTGTGTTTGTGTTTGTTTTTGTTTGTTATTGTTTTTTGTGTATGTGTATGTGTATCTGGGTGCTCCTAGTCACATTTATTGAGGCCCAACCTCGTAAATGCGCAAGATCACACCACTCGGCATCACCTTCCTATTTTTCCGAAAAAGTGCTTTTAGAAGTTGTCACTTTGAACCAACAATCCTCTAATCTTGTGCTGGTATTTTTTTTTCAAAACTTCTGATGAGAGATCTTTTTTTTAAAGTAATTTTAGATACATTTTTTAGATAATTACTTCTAGTACACGCGTGGCCTACAGTGATTCATTTTATCGATATTCTGTTCTTATTTCCTTTCATTATGGTCGGTCTTAGATGCTGAGGTGAAAGAAAGAGATTTTGGCATTGGCCAAAAATCTCCAGTTCGTCAAGATCTGCCACAAAAAACACTGTCAGGATAGAAGACACAAAGAAGTACAAAAGTATTTTAAAAAGTCTTGTGATGACAACAAACCCTCTCCTCTGTACACACACATGCACACACGCATGTATATACATATATATATATATATATATATATATATATATATATATATATATATATATATATATATATATATATATATATATAAAGAGAGAGAGAGAGAAAAAAATTGGTGGAGGGAGTTTAGAAAGCTTTAAAGCTTTAAAGACTAAACATTGACAACCTTTTTCATTTTTTTCTATCACTTCAATCTCTTATTCCCCAGTATTTGTCGATATAATTTTTTCTAATGTTTTTTCTTCATTTATATATATATATATATATATATATATATATATATATATATATATATATATATATATATATATATATAAAAGAGTTGTAAAGAACGAAACAGCTGTCTATGGATGACACAATAATATATATATATATATATATATATATATATATGAGGTAAACAACTGATGATTGCTGGAAGACAAAATTCACACATAATACCATAACAAAGTATATGCAAAGTAGGGGAAAACACAGAAGAAAACATAAGAATGCATAAATTACATTGACAGGTATTGGGAAATAAATGACTGAAATGACACAAAAAACTGAAAAAGTCCTTTGAAAACGTTTTTTTATGTTTAAAACAGCAAGATTTTCTAGATTATATATATATATATATATATATATATATATATATATATTGAAAGGATCTCCCGTTATTACATGATGAATGAATCAACTGGTTTTGATAACGTAAAAAGAATAAAAAATCAAAAGAATTGCAAAAAAATGAAACTTTTCATTTTCATGTTCAAGAAAAAATTCCATACGTGACCAGGTCAGACAACATCGGTAAAAATGACATTAGGCAGCGAAAAATTCAGTTCCCTGCTGAGTATGTGACCAAGAAGATAGGGCTAAATCGATCATAGCATGCGTTGGCTATAATTACCTATCCTGTACCAAAATGGCCACCGCTCAAGAGTTTTCAGGGTCTAGTATATTTAGGATTAGTGTCAGGGTTATTTTTAGTTTAGGCTTAGCATTTTTAGGGTTAGGGTTAAGTTACTGTCGTTGGCTTCTTTGACTTTAAATTCACCATCTGCACTGGTCTCTCTACGGTCGGAGCGATGGCCATTTTAAAAAGGGAAAGGTCATTATAGCCCGTGCGAAACTAAAGTGGAACCTCCAAACAGGAGAGAATGGTCGAAAATCAGCACTCTGCCCGGAATGAGATCAAGAAGAGAGGATTTGACTGAATTCGACATAACCTGCAAAAGCTAGCCATTAACAAAACGATACACGACAAGCCATTGCATTCATCGGAGAATAGTGTTCTGTTGACAACAAACGGGTGTTTTTGGTAATTTCATATTTATTACTTTTTCCATTTTTATATTACTCTTCAATACAACGTTTTTATTTCGTCGCGTCATTAGAACCTGAATGAAATCCTTTTTCCTACGTCCGTTACATGAATGGGATTGTTATACTATGTCAGTTGCGTCCCTTTGTGCTAAAACAGATTTGCAAATCGGTGATTAAAATCTTCAACCTCACATGGAGAAACCACAAGACAGCACAATTCATCTGGGAGAAGATAGGAGTCAGGGACATCATAGAATCCATTATAAGTCTCAAATAGCAATGGGCTCGCCATGTTGCAAGAATGACACTCAACTGATGGATACTGCAACGTACGACATGGATCCCCAGAGATCACATGCGCAACTGATGCAGGCAGAGTATTAGATGGAGAGACGAGCTTGACTAATCTAGAAGGTACTGGCTTCGCGACACTCACGGTAGAGAAGTGTGGCGAATCCCGAGGAAAGTCTATGTCCAACGATAGACGTTAAGAGATTGATGATGATGATGATGATGATGATGATGATGTGTTGCGTGGATTTGATTTTATCTTCCGCTTGTAATGGTTGGTGTCGTTGAGGAAGCAGTGATAGCGATAGATGGCTTGGTGGGTCGCCTCTATGACGGACAGGCCATTCAGGTCGTGTCTTGCCTGTCCGATTGTTTTTTTTTTTTTCGAAAGCAAAAATAAATTACTGACAAACCTGAATAGTGTTAGAGAAAATCTTAATGAGAAGTGAGTCAACAAGAGGTCATTGTTTAGAAAAGGCACATCAAAACTCTGTTCCTATGTTTTGAAAAGGGAGATCACTTTTCAGCCGAAACAATTAGCTCCTGCTGCTGCTCTTCCAGGAACAAATGAAAGCAGAAAACACTGAACATTTGAAACAATTCTTTTTTTTTTTTCAAATTTAACTACAAAGAATATAGTTTAGGGTCAGGTTTTTGGTTGCAATTAACTACATAAAGTGAAACACTAACCCTAAACACCAAACCTAACCCTAATATTAAGCCTAAACATGACCTATAATACTAATCCTAATGCTGATCCTGACCCTAGATAATATCTTTTTCTGTCAAATTTGATAAAATACGGTTTCAAATGTTCAGATTTTCTGCTTTCAGTTGTTTCATAATAGTTAAACAGCAGCAGCTTATCGTGTTTACTGAGAAGTTATCTTCCGTGCAAAATGTAGCAGAAACGTTTTAATGTACCTATTCCAAACAATTACCCGATATGATATCGATTTTAATGTTATACATAAAAAAAACATGGCATCGTTCTAACTTTGAAAATAACCCATAAAAAGGGAAAATATTCAAGATCAATAGAATTTACTTTGGTGATTTGAGATCTTGAAGTTATTGACAAAGAATATTATGGTGATCGATTCATTTTTCAATTTTTTTAGATCATCAAACATTTACATCGAACGGTTTATTTGTTTTCTCTGTTCAGAAAGATAAATTGAATCCGCTCTAGTCATACAAAGAGAAAAGCAACAAGAATATAATTTCCAAACCAACGTCATACCTTCAACAAAAATTATGACAAAATGTGATAGAAAGAAAGAAAAAAAAACGTCGAAAGTGACGTGGTAGAAAGAAAGGATGGGACAAAGAAAGAAGGAAAAAAGGAAGGAGGGAAGACGTGAAGGAGGTGACATGAAAGGAAGACAAAGCGTAGAATGCGATAAAGAAGCAACAAAGGAAGTATAAGGAGGATAGAAATAAAGAATAAAGAAGGAGAAAAGAAGGAAATATACAACTGAAACAAAGATTTTATCATTTGTCCGACCACAGTGAACCAATTCTGAATATTAATTCTATTCGATCTGACAGAAAATGGAACGTAGATTTCTATTCCAATGACAGAATAAGCAAACGTCCATCAAAGACAAAATTCCTACTTCACTGCCATGCATACGCACGCCTATCAGGGAATTGTTTTTGAGCTTGAGCAGAGTTTCTCAACCTGTGTGCCGAAGCTCATTTGTTTGCAACAACCATCTCCCAAGTGGGTCGCATGAATTAGTCCAATTACGCATATCTGTCTTGTTTCCGCCATAAAATTGGCAAACTACTAGTTTTATCGCTAGGTTTTATGAGATTTTAATCTTTTCAGTAGCAGATGAAAGGATTGCGGCCTGTTTATAAGATCAAAACAGAGCGTCAGAGGTTAGTTGTGAATCAGTTGACTATGCTAGAAATCGGCTTCAAACTACAAGTCAAGGCCATCTTTTAGGTCAATTTCCTTTGAAATGAATTTATTGAATTTTTGAGTGTTGCACTATTTTCTATACACTTACGATATTTATATTTATTTACACTAGCTTAATCGTCATTACATCTTAAACTTTTTGATTAGGATGGAAAAAATGGGAATGGAGTTGCACCCTCCCCTAATCAAAAAGGATCATCATCATCATCATTAAGATTCGTCACACCTCTCTATTATAGGCATTGTGGAGCTAATTTGCTGTCTCATGGTCTTCCCATATGATGTTCAGCATGATTTTGTCATGTGCATGTTGTAGGGTTCTCATTTTGCTGATTAGTCTCTTGGTTAGGCTATATGGTTCAGCTCCATAGGTGACGATTGGTTGGATGCATTGGCTGTATACTCATATGTAATCAATTAGCTGCTTAGTGAACTGGGAAATCTGTCCGAATAAAGCCCTATTCTACACTTCATGCTCGTACCAGGGATTGAACCCAGATCCTTCTGCATATAATGCAGACTTACTAACCATCAGATCATCTAAGTGATCGAAATGTTCTGATATATCAAGTGAAGGGCCGGGCATAGAGACCATTGCATAAGATGGGCTTGTGTTTTCTTTTGTGCAATTCGCTATAAAATGAATGGCCTTCATCTCATCAATGAAACAAAAAAAATGACAAAGATTTATTTTGCTTTTTCGCAACTGCTGCAGATCACACATCAATTGATCCTCTTCCAATGCAGGACAATCGATCTGCTCCGACGTAGACAATCCAAAATGTTCTCATCGATCGGCACTGTGTTCCATATTTCCGAACTGCCTTGCTCTGTCCTTTGTTGTGGTTGCTTGTATCAATATTTGATATCATTTCAAGCGGAATTTCAGTCGAACAACAATACGCTGCAATACGACGTTTTGTTCCATGTCCCGGACAGGGTGAACATGTCCGAGCAAATATAATAACACGCCAGTATCTACTGAGTGAACCAACGACTCCATACATCGCAAACACTCTCTCGATCTGACTTTGTGTGTCTCTCCCCTTCCCCCCTCTCTCTCTCTCTATACATATATATATATATATATATATATATATATATATATATATCACAAACGTGTGTTTATGTATTGATGTATCAAGTATATGTAATTTTTTTAAAGTGCCCAATACCATCAGTACAGCGGTTATAAAATAAGTAAATCTTATTGTGAAACAGAATGTACAATCTGTAATGGAATATTAAAAAGAAATCCTTACTCATTTAATATATATATATATATATATATATATATATATATATATATATATATATATATATATATATATATATATATATATATATCATTATTGGTAATATTGCTTAGAAGTGAGGATATGTAATCCGACGGAATAATTACAAATGCGTTATTTTTATTTGAAAAATATTTTAACTGACATCCCATTAATACAGGGTGAATTCGCTAGTGGGACTGGACAGCGTAAATAGAGTGAACAATCAAAAAATGGGCTGTGGCAGGAAATGAACCTGCGTCCGATAGGAAACCATCCAAATATTGTCTTGCTCATTCAGTGTCCTTATTTTCTGTTTCTGAACACGAACAATTATATAAACAAGAATTGTATACATAATCCAACAAAATAATTATATCAGCGATAGAGGTTTCTGTGGGACGATTTCGTTTCGGCAGCTCCTGCAGCCAAACTGATACTCGACGTATCGCTCTAGCTTTCATTTGGACTACATCAGCGAGGTCGAGGGTTGGGGATTCTGATGGTTGGGCATCCCAGGATCTCAATACACTTCGCCCAGAATGCGCACCGTGGACTTGGGGTGTTCCACTGTCTATACAGACTGAACAGAGGCAGTCATACATATATTTATATATGTATATTTATAATTTAGAATAAGTCAGTGTCCTATTAACAGCTAACTCTCGATGAAATCTCTAGAATGGGTGGCTATTTAACCATTGCTGGTTTTCTTATAGTTTGGATAGATCTATTTTCGCTTTATTCTGAGTTTTTTTCCCCAGTTTTTATTCATTGCTATTGGGTGTTTCTTATCGGGTATTTCCTGTAATTTTTCTATCGTTAATGTTTTCGATGTCATTGGTATCTATATATCTTATTTCCCAGTTTTAGACTTATTCCAGTTTATCTCTCTTCAAGTTTTTAGGAGGTATTTTATATATTTTTTCTATTATAGGTTCCTGTATAGGGTCTTACGTTTTCTTTCTCATTGTAAACATTATTTGGTTTGTTTATGGTTGTAATCTGGTTTTTTGTATTCGCGTAACTCTGTTTTCTTTTATCTCCATTTTATGCGTGTTTAAGGTTTTATCTATATATTAGGTTCACGATTTTGTATATTCGCTCTTTTTTTACAAATCAGAATTCATTGGCTCATTACTTAGATGAGCCCAGATTGGGGTTTGTTTGTTCAAGTGTTAATATAATGTTTCTTTTAGCTTTTTGAAGATAAATTCCGTTTTGTGTCTGTAGGTTACAGCTATTTCTGATTTTGATTTTATGAGATTTTCTTTGCGATTGAATGTTAGCAAAAATTTCTCTTCAAGGCATAGTCGACATTTTGAACGTAGATTTTTTTCAGGTTATTTTTTTTTTTTTGATTTTACGGTAGGTGCCTTCATTATATTTTTTAATCTCCAGTAAAAATTGTTGGAAGAGGTGTCATTTCTATAATTTTCACGTGTCCATAATTTTATGTGACTGTCTCGTCAAGGATTACAATTTTACACTTACATATCACACACACCATTCAAAACATAACCAGACGCCCCTTTCTACATCTCAGTCTTCCAATCCTCACATCATCATAACCTCTGACCATTCCAACGAACATATCATTTTCATTAATATTTTGGCTCGGGAAAAGTTTTTTTCCCATACATTAGTGGTAAGTGCTTTCTGGCTTTGCGCCATATTGACTCAAGAAATTTTTTTTAGAAACACTCTACTTTGGGAGTATTTGAATTTATCATTTATATAAGCCATTTGCTTATGTATGAGATTTGTTTACTGAAGTTGCAGGTTTTCCCTCAAATCTCATACATAAGCAAATGGCTTATATAAATGATAAATTCATAAGCGAAAAAAATAAATCAGCTTTTAAGATATATTCACAAACGTTAGTTTCTGTTTAACACATCAACTAGAACAAGTTTTTTTTATTTCGATCGAAAATGATTACTCCAACTTTTGTATTGTTTATATGATGAATAAATTCATTGGTGCATAAAACTTGGCTGTTTAGCTCAGTCAGTAAGATAGCTGTCTTCCATTCACACGAGCGTTGTTTCAAATCAAGCTAATGTAAAAAAATATGTATAAATTTTGTTTAGGATAACGTTATAGACAAACAAGGAATAGTTTACACTCCTAAATTTGGTGGGGATTGTACTTATTGTTACAATACTGAAGAATCAAGAATTTTGTTCTCTCCTAACTGGATCAAAAAAAAAACTATTTGCCCTTCTTAGTACATTTTCCAGGTTAACTCTGCACTTTTCCAGTTACGGCTTTAAAAACACTTGTATGTTAGTCAGAGATTTTAACCATTTTCGGCAAGGGTTTCCTGAGTCTTGTGCAACAAACCCCCTAAGACTGCAAACATAGGTTTCCACAATTTTGCCCTGGTTTTAAAATGTCATCAAATATTTTTCCAGCGTTTTACAGAGTGACTGCCTTTTAGGCAGAAGGCTCTGGATTTGATTCCCGCTCCGAGTGAAAACCGTGGAAAACTTTTCATCATACAAATTTCCCTGAGCACTCAGCAGCTAATTGAGTACACTCAAAGCTGTGACATTAGGGTCGAAGATATTCATGAACTGTGTTACGGTTGTGTCCTCCACTGGACGAAAATCGAACATGCTTTCGCTCATCTTCCAAGATGTCTGGCCGAGATAGAAATTAATAGCCAACTGGAAACCCAAATGGGTTGTGCATTCAGTAACGTTACGGATGAAGCGTTTATGATATACGATGTGGAGCAAAAGGGGTTTTAAATATTCATATCCTTTTAGTATTAATGATTTTTCAAAAATAGTTTTTACGAATGAAATATATAAACAAGGGGAATTCAATTAACCTTTGTACGGAAAATATTTCCCTCCAAATGCCAGCCATTTCCAAGTTAACAAATCTTTACTGCTTCAGTAGCATTTCGTATAACGTTTCGAAGGATATTTACTTCTTCTAACTTGTTTTATTTTTAGCGTTTCAGACTAAATACGGTCTCCATATTCACGGGTGATCACCAATTCTCGAAAAAACAAAAAAAAAACAAAAAAAAAACAAGGAATCATGGATTCAGATAGCGATTTTTGTACGTTCAAATGACGAAAATATACTCCTTTGGTTAACCTTGAATGTATTCAAAGTTAAATTCAATTATTTTAGACCGTTTCTCGGTTGTGTACTTCGCTATGATGAATTCTTTAGAGTTCTTTCATATATGATGAAAAAAGAACGGAAATAGAAAAATAGAATGTTGGTAAATTCCTTCGTGACTTTTGTGACACCCTGTACTTTCCATTAAACTCTCCACCGCAGACAGAATTTCCTCCCCCAAAGTCCCTCCTGACTAAATTTCATCCTCTGTGGATCTCATCCCCCACGATCCATTTGCCTCCGGTTTCAGAATTACAAATTTTCAACCATGTCCATTTCTCCAAGTAGAAAGCCACATCCGCCGCACAGTCTGTGCTGGTTCATCTCCCGCCGGCCATTAGTTTCCTGAAAATGAATATTGCATAATGGTCAGTAGTAAGCTGACTGATTCAACAGGCCGAACAGATTGAACGCAAAAGAGGTGAGCGCGTACTGAAACATTGTTGGAAACTTTGGTGAGTATGATTAATCACTTTGCTTATTCAGACATTGCCAGCCTCGTAAAAAAGAAATGCAATCTCCGGTGTTTATCTACAGCTTTGAAAGAAAGGAGGAAAAAAAATCAACGGAGCCCGCCGTGTATCAGAACTAATTATCTAAAAAAATGATTCAAAATTTTCCTCACAAAATGGATTTTTTTATCTAAAATTATCTAAAACAAATAACAGCACAGGATTTGGGCATTGTTAGTCATTGAAACCCCAAAGAACACTCACTAGAAAAAACAAAAAGTATGTGCCTAGTGGTGCATTCATGCAAATTTTCAAGGTCGTAGCCCCTAAAATGTGACCTGGAGCTCCTGGAAACACACACACACACACACACACACACACACACACACACACACACAAAGAGAGAGGAGAGTCTATATATATATAACACTCAAAGAGAGGAAAGTCTATAGCCCACTTGGCTGTTGGTCGGACTGGCTATTCTGGGGGTTACGGTAAATCGATGAAAATATGTCTGTCTGCTCCAGGTTCAAAGTCCTCTCCTGTCTCTACTCAGACTGAAGATGATTACTTCAACTTTTTCGTCGTTTATATCATGAATAAATATGTATTCATGAAATGCGTTTTCGTAGACATCCAAGACCTGGTAGTTTGGTTCACTGAGACGCTAGATCACGATTTCAAATCAGGGTAGGAAAATGCTAATTCAATATTTTCCGACTGAGAATGATTACTGAAACGTTTGTATTGTCTAAATAGTAAATACATTATAACATAAATATTCGTTGGTAAGACTTTTCAGTTTAGTTCAGACGGTAAGAAAGTTACCCATCAATCACTTTGTCTTGATTTCAAATCATGGTAGGGGAAAATTAGTTTTATATACGAGTTAGCTTTGATGTGGCTGGACCAACCAACAATGGAGAGTGTACTCCCTTAGCATTAGACGTGGATAGTTGTAGAAACAGTAGTATTAGCCGTTGTTGTTGTTACGGATTCAAAAGAATTATTGGGCCTGAGTTCAACAAGAAATTAATTTAATGATATTGCCATATGTGGTATCATATAAGGTATTCACCTCTGCCTTCTTCGAATTAGTTCCTTGGTTGTTGATGCTCATATAAAATTCTGCTCACAAAATGTAGTTGTACAAGTCCATACTATATCCGGTTCCTGCGTGCTGATCAATTTCCCCAGAATTTCAGGGAGCACCTCATAAGGGAAATAGCCTGTTACGTACAGAACCTGTGATGTTATTCGAATTATTTGTTATTATAAAAAGTCTGAATTTTTTTGAAGAAACATAATCATTTTAATTACTTATTACCTTCCGAAATATCATTAGTACCTTTAAATGTTCAGATGAGCTTATGTATGCTTATTGTGGAGTGGTGTAACGACATGGGTGGCAAAATTGGCTGAGTTTGGTTTCGTTCATTTGGCATTAATGCCGGATTTGAAAGCATGAACCGAATTTTCCATGCACTCTGTCCAATCCTCAGGTTTCTTGTCGAAATGTTTCGTCACCGGCAAGCGACTAATTGGAGAGTGTGTGAGTGAGCATTTGATTAATCGTTGCCTCTTTAAAAAGTTACCGTCAGAATAAATTCTGTATTATTTATAACACTTGTCAACTTTTTCGTCACTTCCTTGGTCTGGGGCAATAGTTGTTATTTTGTAATCTAAAAAGTCTAGAAAATGTCACTTATTCCCTGAAAACCTTGCTTTTTTTCGACCGGGAGAGCGACAATTCAGAATCTACTTATTTTCAATTGGACGTTTGCACATTCTAAGCCAGATAAAGTAAAAAAAAAAAAACGATTACATACGAAAATTACTATCTTGGCCCCAAAAGCGAAATGTCAAAAGAATGTTTCACCTTTTCTGCATAAACGGTCTTGAAATAATACTCACTACCAAGGTACATAAATTGTGCTGCCCTTTCTGATGGGTTATCTTATAAGATACTCTGACAAAGCAGCAAGAAGCAATAAATCGCTGGTTTTAGATCATTGGCTTTATCATGAGACTCGTGAAAATGATCTATGGTGAAATCACTTGGCTAAAATCTCGGAGTCAAGCGAAATAAGAAATGATGCTTGCATTCCTAGATCCAGAAAGGCTCTTCAGATTAACTTACATTGTTGTCTTCTTGGTTTTCCTTTGTTTCAGCTTGTATGATCTATGAATGAAACACAAATATCATTATAGATAATCAACCGTACAAGAATGAATCATTGTCTATGTTTGTATGTGTGTGTGTGTGTGCTGAGATAGAGGGGGGGAGACATAGAAAGGAATGTACGACGAGCTTACCCAAACGTTTTGGGAATTTTAACTGACTTAATAATCTCTGTGATCTGTCGAATTACGCTGTATTTCTCGTATCTCGAGAAGTGTTTAACACAGGATAGGGAGAGATCGTTTGTCTGCCTTGAGAGTGGAGATAGCCTGCCCGTCTGCCAGGAAAATTTGCGTTTGAAATTTTAGCTTTTATTGGTGTTCGAACACCGTTCTCTGCTTTCTGTTTTAATTTCTGTTCCGATTTTCAAACATATTTTTACCAAGCTCATATATTTATACACACACATACACAGGCATACACACATACACATGCACACACACATATATATATAGTGATAAACTTTACACTTTAGCTGAAAGAAAAATTTGAGTAAGAAATTTCGTAATATCAATCCAAATAATCCTCAAAATCATCCTACGATGTCTAGTCATTAGTTACATTCCGATTCTTGTTAATGTACAAATATTTTGCATCCTATAAAGTATATTAAATTCTATAATTGTTGTTTACATTTGGATTCTAATTTAACTATTGCTATTTAACTACCGAACTGTTTCGGGGATTAAAAACAATACAGGCATTTTACCGTGGCCTGGACTAGCTGTGTTGATCGAGTAGAACCTATACATAGTTACATGTGTCATGTGGAAATAGATATATAATCCGACTGAATAATCAAGACAGCGTTAATAGAATAAACAATTAAAGACAGTTGGGCCTTTCACATAGTATAATGCATTTATAATCATTCTTTCTTAATAGCATCATTGTCTGCGTTAAGAAACAATAGCACAGATATGGACAGCGAATGAACAAAATGAGAACATCAGGGTAAAGTTGTTATTTAGGCATTTGCCTTTCTACTGGACAATTTAGCTAATGGTAAGAGCAATGCCACGTTAAAGCAGTTACCTAATCGGTTGCAAAATTCCCACAACAGCCCCATTTTCTTCTATTGTTTCTTCAAATTACGTTGTCCAGGCCAAGTGAAAATTTTCTTGTGTAATAACGAAGGTTGTTTTAAATAGTATGATGCAGTCAATATATATATATATATATATATATATATATATATATGTAAATACATGTACGTATGTATGTATGTATGTAAATATGTATGAAAGAATGAATGTTTCAGCTCCATAAGTGACTATTGGGAGGATGCAGAAGTTGTACACCCTTCTTTTTAGGATTAATGGGATCTTCTTGATTTTGAAGGTTGGGCTTACTCTGCCGTGGGCCTGCCACCCTAGTCTGATTCTTTGCTTGATTTCTTCTTCTTTTGAGTGTTTCATGTAGATTTGTTGTCCTAGGTAGATGCAGTGATCTACTTTCTCCTAGTCTTTGGACTCGATTTTGATCTTACTGTTTTTATCCCCGATGTGGTTGTTGCACATGATCTTCGTCTTGCTGAAGTTCATGTGGAGGCCAACTTTTTTACTCTCTTCATTTGGTTGGATAATAAAGAATTTAATTTTTTGATTCGTCTGGATAGCATCTCATACCTGGTCCACTATGGTCGTTTCGTAACGCATTTCCTTTCAGCATAAATAGTCACAGTAAGCTCTGTGGTAAAAGCCACTATTTCATATGCTAATTTTCATGACAGACAGGGCCTCCCCAACTTTCAAAGTGAAAATATTAGTTCGTATATCTCGTAAGCGGTGCATTTTTTGCCCTCCAAAGGTCAGTGTTTGTGTTTTACAGCTTTTATTCTTTGGTAAAAGCTTATCGCTCTATTTTACAAGTATAAACATGAATTGAATTAAAGACTACTTGTTATTCTTCTTTCACCTCTACCTTCTGGTACGACTATCACATATAGTGGACACATCGTTGAACTTATGGTTCTTGTTTTCTTAATTGATTCTGTTGTTTGTCCCTGACAACTAACTGAATTATTTCATGTATTACGAATCAGTCTTTGGCAGCAAACATCAGATGTGTTTCATTTCGATTGGTGGGCGTCGGAACATTAATGACTTTGTCGCCTCATGCCTTTCAAGCTGCAATGATTTACTTGCATAAAATTCCATGCCGTCGGGAATTCCTGCTATACATATCTGATGGCTGACCTCCCAGATCAAAGCAGTCCAGATTGTTGTAACGCTGAGATTATAAATGAATGACACCCAGGACTGCAATCCCGGTTCATATTACAATTGATCGTTCCCGATGGCGAATGGAATCCAGCCATGCTCTCATAATTTCCTATTATTATTTATATCAAATTTACCCAGTTGGCTCCAAAGAAAAACAATTGTCAATGTCATGATGTAAGACGTACAGTGAACGTGTGCTAATGTAAGTAATCATTTTTCATACTAATCTTAGCTAAGTCTGGCACAAGACCATGTACACGTCAATATATTTGGAATATATCATGCTACGGAACCAACCCTTGACTGCTTACTAAAAGTTGCTCGACAGCGATACAAATTCATGGTCGTAGCACAGTCTGGCACAAGGCCGAAAGTTTGAGGTGCGAAAGTCCGTGACAAGCGCGGTTGTGCTAATCACTGACAGATCTTAGCATTAAATTGCTAAATCTTTTATCCTTTGATATCCTTTGATATAGCTTCATGTCCTGCCCATATCCATGTTTTGCTGCTCGAACACTTGTATGATATCCTTCCATGTTGCACTCTCTCATGATGACCTTTCTCGATCGCTAAAATTTATTCCTAAAAGTGATCTTTCCATTACTCCCTGTACTATTCTGAATTTGTTATGGAGTGGTTTTGAAAGAGTCCAGATTTTACACGAGTACGTCATGGCTGTTATTATGCATTGATTGTATACTTTACGTTTTAAGCATATTAACAATTTGCTTTTCAGTATGTCTCTATTTATACCAAATGCTATCCAACCAATTTCAAATGTTCTTTTTCGAGTTCTTTCGCCTGATCTAGTTGAATGTGTTCTACATGAATAGAGAGTGAAACCGAAGAAAAAAAATCAGTTTTGGTTAGTATCTCAGTAAAAACCGTCATTAAACCAATGTCTTTTCGCAGCATGCCTTGTTGGGGGTGATCATTCGATAATTATTGACTTTTGTTTGGGTTGGGATCAATAAAAAGTCTGAATTTTCCCAAAATAAAACTCTCAACTAACTACATCGGTGTGACCTGTACACATGATACGTACATAACCAGGAAGCTGGACGAACTTTAAAATTCATATATGTAAATATACATATATATATATATATATATATATAGAGAGAGAGAGAGAGAGAGAAGGAAGGAAGGAGAAGGGGATATATATGTATATGTGTATTTTTGTGTGTACGCACGCACCTTTATGTTTCTGTATGTGCGTGTGTAGCTTACATACATGAAACATCCATTCGCCCCTAGCGAAATCTTCAAGATGGAATTCGTTCAGTGTGTAAGGGATCTTCTTCCTACATTATCATTTTTTTCTGATTCATACCGATCAAAGAATACGAATGGCTTCGTAGATACCCGAAAAATCTAATGCATTCAGCCGCGGTAGGTAAGAGAAATCGTTTCAATAATAGAACGCTCAGACCTGCCTGCCTGATTACATCAGAGACGCTTAGTGCCGACGGATAAGTTTGTTTTTTTTTTGCATCATCTGCATGATACAAAAGATCAACATGAAAAGACTGAAGTGAAACATACCATACAAATAATTAGCCAACAAAAATGGAAATGGGATGGACACATGGCAAGAAGGATGAGGACAAATGGCTCAAGAGGCTAACTGATGGGAGCGAATGGGGAAGGCCTTTGTCCAGTAGATGATAATCATGTAGTTTGAATATGTTCATTTTTTGCCCATGACTCGACAAGCATATATATATATATATATATATATATATATATATATATATATATATATACACGATGTAAAAGTTTCAAGCATTGTTTACAACATGATTGATTCATACGAATTAATATTAATCAATCCACAACATATTTCCGAAGCCTTCCGTGACTTTACCCGGGCTTTCGGTTGAATTGTCTATTAATTTTTCGAGGAATAATTCAATATCTTTCTACTACAGAGAGAGAGAGAGGGGGGGGGGGGAAAGATGAACAGAGTGATACATACGTACAGAGGGATAGAGGGGGACAGACAGACAGACAGACAGAGATATGAAGAGACAGACAGATATATTGATAGGTATGAACAGGCTGAGATAGAGATGAATATATCCAGTGAGATGGATAAATAGATCGGTACATGGATAATGAACAGATGAATTGATACATTCATACATACATACATACATACATACATACATACATACATACATATGAACGGATAGATAGATAGATCGATCGATAGATAGATAGATAGATAGATAGATAGATAGATAGATAGATAGATCTGAACAGATTGAGATAGATAAATTGATTGATAGATAATGAACTGGAACAAAAGTTAATATCACTTCCAGCCTGATGTTGGAAAAGATCTTCGTCTATTTTTTTCCCCGACTGCGTATTTGCAGCAAGAATGCTTGCCTTGGGCGTGTGCATTTGACCTTTATGGACATCGCTTTCTTTTCATTAAAGAACTTTATTGAACAATAACAATGAGACTCTTGATTCGATTATGCTGCTATTTAGGGGTCCTGTCTATAAGAAAAACACTTCATGCAGGGCCAAACTCAACTCCTTTTTTACTTTTATTCCGCACAAACATGTTTCCTATGGCTTTTCTACCGTACATATGATACATTGATCCCAATATATATATATATATATATATATATATATATATATATATATATATATATATATATATATATATATATATATACATATATATATTTGTTTTCCACCACCCCATAAGATTTTAAGTGGATTCAATTCATGATGTAAATCCATGCTAAATTGGTCTCTCGGTTTTTGATATGTTCATGCCTGTTTCTTTTTGTTGTTTTTCTTTTTTTTTGAAAGTTGTTTTCTTTTTAATGATCCACCAAGAGGCGAGGGAAGTAACTTATTCATTGATCACCTCTTTTTCAAATTTTTCGATTGATCATCCCCAACACAACTTGCTACCAAAATATGTTGGTCACTTGGCAGTTTCTATTGACTGACTTTCCGGGTCAGTCATGTGCTCAATTTTCACTTAGAAGTATAATAAACAAACCAGTATTGTTATACCATTTACAACTGATGAACGCTGCTTGCAATATCATTTATAAATATTATAGTAACCCAATCAAATAATTCATCTGGACGATATGAAAAAAAAAAAACAAGCAAGAAAACGCTTAAGCAGTCACCAAGTGCATCCCTTTACTATAGCCATTGTTACAAAAAATCGATAAAATTGCAGGATTTGCCTCAAAATTCAATCAATCATTCCTTGGCCCAATGCTATACCATTCAACAAAATGTCACGATATTTCATTTTGAAGACATTGTGTTGACAATCAGACAGGAAAAGATGGGTGAATACATGACCTCTATCAAACTTTGTTCGTAGGGCTGAGCAGAAATATCTGACTCTTTTTGAAATGTTTGTTTCGAAGAAGATGGAAAGGTGTGTTAAAATGTTTCTTGGACGTCTGCTGTGAAGCTATTTGATAATTTGTAATGGTGAACGTTTCTAATTGCAAAAACACGTCACCAACCAACAATCCATGCTGACTGAACTGTTCACTATTAAATCATGAAGAAGCTAACAACGAACTCAGCCAGTAATGAAAGAAACAATTTTTTAAAGTGTCTGGTATTACTGCTTCATCATATAATTGGAAGACTTCCACAAAATATCTTTGTTTTTTGGGGGCCGGGTTATGGTGTAACAAATGTCAAGAGTTTTTTTCTTCTCAATCCAAAGCTCCTGCTATTCAGAGAAATATACGAAAGCCCAAGGTGTGTCCGTGACTCAAATATCAGCATTAGTTTCACATTGGGTTTTTATCATTGCCAATTATGATGATAAAGAGATTTTACTTTTTTGAAAGATTATTCTGTCTTGAAAAAATTGATATCCCTAAAAAGCCAACAATTCGGCAGAAGTCTTCAGTTCGGTATCAACAATGCTCATTGACTATCCTTGCATTTTGGAGAGACTCATCTCCAATTTTAAAACTTCCTGAACCACTTTGGAGTAAAACAGTCGCTTACTTCATCAGCAGTGAAACGTTGTATATATTCTAGGGTCGCTTCTACTGCTTTTGTTCCAAATTCAATTTCATTCTATAGGCAACTCATAAGAAATCAATTTTAGACTACCATGTTAATTTCACTTGCTATTACTATAGGTATATCCTTCTCAAGATTGTTAGATAGTAAATGATGGGTGTTGGTTTCCAGTTGCTGCAAATGCTTATAAACAATTTGCCTTTCGGAAGGATTAGATTTTCTAAAATCTCTTTTTGTTTTTGTTAAGCTGATGAAGAGAACATCAAAGGCCAAACCAAGTTTATTTGGTCATCCGATAGCAAAACTTTCGCGTGAAAGGAATGAAAAACAAACCGAGTGAAAAAGTCTAGGCTTTAAGGAACAGTCAGTGAGAAAAGAGAATGAAAATATATATTGAAACTCGAGAGGGAAATTAGGCGGGAAAATCGTGATTGACTTGTTTATGGCTTATTTCACTCTATGCAAATAAATACAAGTAGCTCAAGCCTCTTATTGTTATCGTTAAAGGGCGGTCACACACACATACGCAAATACAAACACATGCAGATACAGATACATAGACACTCACACATACACTCACACGCACGCACATATGCAGACACACGAACACCTTTCCATCGATATACCACTGACACACACACACACACACATACATACACAACACTGATAAACACATACAGAATCACCACTGACGTATCACAGACACAACAATGATACATACACGAATAGCCCAACAGACATACAACAGATACGCACGTACATACACACTTACCACTGACGCACACATTCAGTCACAGCAATGACACACTCATACACACATATTAATGATGCACACACATAAACAAATACAGACACGCCAATGAGATGCGCACACACATACACGTACGGACACACCAATGACTTACACACATATTATGCAAATCCATACATACACGTACATAAACACTCCACTGATTTGAAGACATGCATACATTAACCAAATGCTCATGATGGACACATACATGCACATACACCAAAACACACATACACACACCATGAAAACACACATCAGAACGCGCATATTCATAAACATATACTCTTATGTAAACATAAACACACCGACTGCTCGTACATACATGTCTCACACACATACCAGGATACACCACACTATTAAGCCTTCCTACTCTGCTAAAGTATTCTGCTCAATACAAGGATGCCAATGAGATCATTTGAGACTATTCTAGCTTTGTTTGTGTGTCTACATCTGACTGCGTTCCGAATTGTATCTGCACCTCCACCGTGGCCTAGTGGTAGAGTGCTCGCCTCTAGTTCAATTCATGGCAGTGTCATGCCCATGCAAAATGTATTCAATGCCTCTCTGCTAACCAACCAGCATCAAGTGAGGTCGACAAAGCCTGGAGAGAAATGGATTTTATCAGCCTATCTAGCCTCACTCACTTGTGAAAACGATGGTGCTCCAACGACTCGCGATAGAGAACCGAGAAATACGGTACTGAGTTACAGGACTGTGGACTGTGTGTATGTGCATGGATATGTATAGATATTTTAACTGCAACCCGAATCGACAATTCTAAGAACAAGGGGAAATTTCATGTCTAGACCATATTTAGATTGGTGAATAGCATTTAGTAGGAATTGCATGACCCAAAGCGAGAGTGATTGAAAAGAGATAAACAGCGTTCATAACAAAGAATGGAAGCTTTTATCTTAATGAGAGGGGTAAATAAGAGAGAGAGAGAATCATTTTTATTCGATTCTCGATATTAAACAATAGAATACAAGAAAGAAAGAGAGAAATAATGAAGGAAAGAAAGTAGACAAAAACAGTGTTTTTAACTAATGTATACACTTCATATATGTATTTATAACTTTTTCCTTTGCCAATGAATTATATGGCATTTTGGATGATACTTCCCTTTAGTTGACTTTAATATCGCAATTAGTTAGATGGTATATTGAGAGAGGGGAGAAGTAAAGAGTAACCTGATGACGTCATGTGGTGTCAACTTGCAAACAGGAAGAGAAAGAAAGAAAGATAATTAGGAATTTTTATGACATCCTCAGAGAATTTGTTCGTTCTGATCCAACGTTCTTCTGGAATTTTTCTATTCTGACAAGGCTTTTTTTTAGCAAGTTATTTTTAACCTGACCTCATATTCAGATTCAAGCTTCAGGCAGTGGAGTTTGACTCAGAAGCAATCAGTCTTGTTTTTGATGCAATGATTATTTCTTTCTGCTTCAGGCGTTTCCATCATCATCTTTTTTAGCGTCCATCATTTGATACAGACCTTCTCGAAGATTCACAAAACCTTGGTATCATGGGCGTCGCTGAGCCAATATTTTCTGAACTTGTCTAGTGCGTCACGTTACCTTATATTCTACGGTCCACGGTTTGGCATGTTATCTTCGTGATGTCCAGCGGTTGTCAGACAATCTTGCAACATGACTAGCCCATTGCCACTTTATTTTTCTAATAGATTCTATATCGACTCTATTCTATTCTTCGACTCCTGTTTCCCCGCTAACCCGCTAACATATTGTTCTGTCTTGTGATCTCTGTGAGATTGGGCATGATTCTCTCATTTGCACGTTGTGTAGTTCTCAGTTTGAGGGTCTATCTCTTGGGTAGGCTCCATGCTTCAGCTCCATAGGTGACTATCGGGGGGTGCATTGCTTGTATGCCTTCCTTTTTAGGACTTATCGGACTTTCTTGTTCTTGGAGGTTGAACTTGCTCTGCTGAAGGTTTGCCATTCTAGAGAGATTCTTCGCTTGATTTCTTCTTCTTTTGAGAGTTCAATGGAGTCTTGTTGTCCCTAGTAGGTGCACTGGTCTACTTTCTCCAGCTATGCATATTAGTCTGACAAATCAATTGAAAACAAATATTTGAAAAAGATATATTATTTGTTCTTTTTATTACAATAACGAATGTTTCCAAATGTTGCCAAATGCTGTCAAAAATTGAGAATACAACGTCTTTTGAACGAAGTCTGTTCCTTTTTTTGTCTTTAAAGAATATCGTAGCAAAGACGAATGAATGTGATTTTTTGCTGTGATTGGAGGGGTTCGATTCATGCACCTGCCTACACTTCTTTATCGTTGATGATACATTCATTATTCAATCACTGTGGTATCAGTTGCAGGGAACAAACCTAAGGCAACGGGTGACAACTGGAAAATCGAGAATTCTACATTAAAACAGATTATCCATCCATATTCAGGGAGTTTTCTGCAGAGTTCTACCCAATGTGGCTTCCACTACCCAACAGAGACAAGATACAGAAATTTAGGCTTTACAAGGAAAGGAAAACACATGAATCCAACGTTGCTACCAACGGGGAAATTTTAGATTCGCATTTTATACATAAAGAAAGCCGTAGACTGAATCGACCGAAACATATTGCTAACAACACAATCAATAAGAGGGAGTTAAAATCGTCCCAAAATCTCACTGAATCTCAATGACTCCTCTCTAAACTTTAGACACCATTTTATTCAATTTAGTCTGGACCTTGTCTCCTCCATAACAAATATTTCCTTGAGAAACTTATCAGTGTATGAAATTGAGTAGTAGTGATATGCAAACCCTGGACTCGAAATCCAATCAATGGTACAACATTGAACCCCTTAATTCACATCCTAAGTATATTGGGAAACGCATGGATACCCAGGTTCATCCATGAAGCATCCTTTAAAGCTAACATATTGTGCTAACACCGAGCCCGACAGTACAGAAAGGCTACTCACCCTATCTTAGCAAACAATTGTTCACATTTCAGACAGAAATCGATACCCACCAATCAAGATGGCTTCAATAAAAGAGAGAGCATTACGAAAACAAACTTTCATCCCTTTTCGATAGACACCCTTTATGGCGTATCAAGTTTTCAGACATAGAGAAATTGTCTTTAATAACTGGAAACAGTAAACTAAAACTGTCAACAAAACTGTCGACATAAGTTTCTTCAGTTCTTTCATTGGTCAGGCTTGCCATGTATGTATGTATTTATGTATGTATGTATGTATTTATGTATGTATGTATGTATGTATGTATGTATTTATGTATTAATGTATGTATTTATGTATGTATGTATATATCTATGTATCAACGTTTGTACGTAGCGCATGTACAGGCTGCACCGGTAGAACTAGATCGGTAAAAATTCCAACATCTATCTATTATGTTTATAAAAACGATTTTTTAAAATCCTCCCTCCCCAGAAATAAGTTTTTGATAGAAAGTTCAGTTTGCAATGTAACTTCATGCTAAATTTGTTCATAACTCGTGCCCAATAATTTTGAAAATTGATTTGGTGATAAATGCCCAACAAAAGGCGAGGAAAGTAACTTATTCATTGATTACCCCTTCTTGCAATGTCTTAATTGATCACACTAACATAGAATGCAGCAAAAAAATGCGTTGACTATCTGATGGTTTCTATTGAGTAAATAAACAGACCTGTTGTTATTTTTATCGCTTTAATACTACTACTACTACTACTACTACTACTACTACTACAAAAGCAAAAACAAAAACATGAAGCCAAAGAAATCGGGATGGTTTGGGGGTCAGATTTGATCTCCAAGACAAATATTCTAGTAACTCGGAGCTTATTTCCAATCCAAATGGTTTACTGTGTGTTATGAGTCGACACAGCCCAGGTTAAGTTCTGATGAAGAGTGAGTAAAGGAGTTAAGATGAAGGAATAATTTTAGGTTAGGATCCATCAAGTTTCTTCAGGTTTCTGGTGGATTCTGTCAATTCTGAAGCCGTAAATCAAAACGCACTTTTTGCCATGTAGAGGGTACTTTCTGCCCCCATTGAATTCAGATCGACTCTTTTTGTCCTTAAAATATAAAAAAAGAAATATCAATTCTATCGAAATACTTTAAATGTATTTTGTCTTTATCCAGTGATATTCAGAGACAGTAATATTTTATTTAATTCACTTTTAAAGATAATTCGAATTAGATTACACTGGAAGAGTAGATTTGTCTTTCGTCGTGGAATAAGTAATTCTAAAGATGCTAACATTTTTCTTTTGCTTCAGTCAACAGAGTATCAGTTTGCAACTAGTGTGATCAGCGAAGTATTGTTGTCAACCAACACAAGTTTCTTTGTCAGAACCATGCGCCATCTTGTCCAAATCTTCCAATGCAACATCTCGCTTTATTTTGCATTTTTTTTTTGTTTGCCTTTTTTTCCCTCTTCCAATATCTCAGCAGCACGTGCGAAATCCTTTTGTTAATTATCATCTCGTTGAAATGTAAGCTCACTGCCCCGGTGAGATTTAGCCGGAATCTCATTTGCATGATGTCCAGAACGGCAAACTTTGATGTACGTGATGACGCGTAGTCCACGTCCAGTGAGAGGGAATCAATTCAAAGATTAATGTACGGTACTGACTGATATTCTCTGCATTTTCATTGGAATTCTGCTGAATTGGATGGTTTAGTATTCCATTTGTTCTAAGTTGGTTGGCACCGAATGTCTTAGAATTCGTCAAACTATATTGTTATTTATCATTTGATGGATAGATAGATAGATAGATGGATATCGTACTGATGTGGATTGTAATTCATCCGACAATATAAGAGTGAAATGGCAATTCAGAAGATCTTATTGTGTACAAATGAGATTTCTCAGTAGATGTGGACGTTTCGCCAGTTCATCCACGATGAATTGGTGATTCGTCAAAATAAACTAAGACAGCTCATTTGAACACAAGATCTTCCAACTCTTAAAGATTGATATGCAAACAAACCATTGGTTGCGTTGAAATTTCTACTCGTATCTATTTGAACGAGCACATAATCAGTGTGTATTGCCCAAAACTGTAGGGTTTATTGAAGATCCCAAATAAATACTTTGGCAACTCTTCCAAATTGCAATGCCAGTTCGCCTTTTCAATTTCATTGATCGATTCTGAACAATATTTTAGAAGGATAGAATAGATATTTTTTGTTAAACAATTCAATTGTATTAAAAGGCATTTTCCAGAAATTTGCCATTTACAACCTCAAAACATGACTAAAAGCATGCCTTGTTTTGTTGATTGCCAAAAGATCTCACATCATGTTCTTGGTTTCAACTCTCAAAACCAAGTGAGTAGAAGCAAAATATCGATTTAAATGCTTATGACAATAAGTCTTTCTCTCTCTCTCTCTCTCTCTCTCTCTCTACATATATATATATATATATATATATATATATATATATATATATATATATATATATATATGATAAGTAATTTTTTTGTAAGATACAGAATTTTGTAAGAATAAGAGTGGAAAAACGTATAGGTTTGCTTAGTCAGTCAATAGAAAACTGTCATGTGACCAACGTCTTCCAGCAGAATGTCGTGCTTGGAGTGATCAATTAAAAAAAAATTGAAAGAAGAGGTGATCTATAAATAAGATACTTATCCCACCTTTTGGTGGGCGTTGATCACTAAAAAAAGTATGAATAAATAAAATAAAAACTAGAAATGAATATTAACGGACAGAAACCCAGGGACCAATTTGGCATAGAATTACATCCCAAGTTGACCCCCTCTCACAAAAAACTTATTCAGGCGAGGTATCAACTTTTTTTTGACTCAATGAGGAGTAAACGTTGAAGCTTTCAGCCCTCTAGGCCCATTGCACGCGTGATACATACAGTTTTGTTTGACAGTTTCTGGTACGCTCTTCTCCCCCTTCTGGCGTCATCAGAGTATTAATTCTCATAATAATAACGACGCCTGCAATTATTTACCCGGGTTTATCATCATTATCGTAGACTCTATTTTTGCTTCACGATCATTATCTATGTTATCGTATTCAACAACGGTGGTAACTGCCTTACATAGCAACCACAACTGCGTATATATCATTGTTGTCTTTGTTACTTCACCTGATGGGGTAGCAATACATCTCAGAATTTAGAAACCGCCAACCTGTCAACATGGATTTCTTTCAGTTTTCAAGTTGGTGAAGCTTGCTATCTGGCTAG
>OY735215.1:54235129-54245129 GCA_963457665.1 Thysanoteuthis rhombus
TCTTCCTTTGTGTTTTCATCACCTTTATCATCATCACATTCTTCAGTCTTTTATTGTTCGTTGCTGGAAACAGATCTTCTTCAGATTCCTTCCTCTATCATGGGCGTTGCGGGGCCAGTATTTTCTGAAACTCTCCAGTCCGTCTCAAAATCTCACATTCTGTCGGCCTCGTTTCCGTATTTGATCTCTGGGGATCCATATCGAAAATCGTTCTTGAAGGTTGAACTTGCTCTGCCAAAAGCTTGCCATCCTAGCGTGATTTCATTGGAGGTCATTTCTGATAGGTCTATTGATGCCCATTACGCCTTATAGTGGTTCACTGCAAATACAAAGTCACAAAAATAGATTGTTTTTTCTCCCAAAGAATTATAAGATACTGGAATAGTTTACCATCTCATGTGATAAAGAGTACAAGTGTAAAATAATATCATAAATGACGTGGTAGATGAATTAATGGGACAATTCAGCGGTATTATGTACAGAAATTTAAGAAAAATAAATAAGTGAAATGTGATCGGTAAATTTTTCTCTAATTTTTTCTATAAAGTCCATACATTTTTATAACTTCGAGAAAGGTACGTTTTAATGCTGAATACGTATTTCTGACATAGATCATAGAAACTATAAAAAACTTAAATGGCAATGGGTAGGCCATGTTGTAAGAATGAAAGACAACCGATGGACATCACGTCTCACAACATGGATTCCCAGAGATCACATAAGAAACCGAGGCTGACAGAACACAAGATGGAGAGATGAACTGGACAGATTCAGGAAATGCTGGCACCGCAACGCCCATGATAGAGAATTGTGGCAAATGCTGGGGAAGGTCTTTGTCCAACAACGGACGTTAAAAGACTGATGATGATGATGATGATGTCACGGACACCTGAGTTCTTCCTTATATACTGTGCAATACTCCATGTAAGATTGTGCATGATTTTCTCATACGCACGTTTCATACTTTTCAGTTTGTTGGTCTGTCTCTTGGTTAGGTTCCATGTTTTATGCATTGGTTGTATACTCTTCATTTTAGGATTATTGGGATAATTTGGTTCTTGAAAGTTGAGCTTGCTCTGCTGAAGGCTTGCCATCCCAGAGTGATTCTTCGATTGATTTCCTCCTCTTTTGAGGATCTTATGGAGATTTTTTGTCCTAGGTAGATGTAGTGGTCTACCTTTGCATCTTCTATCGTGACAGTTATGTTCTTATTCTCAACATGATTATTGCACATGATTTTCGTCTTGCTGAAGTTCATATGTAGGCCGACTTTTTTGCTTTCTTCGTTTACTTCATCTAGCTTTAGTTGGAGGTCGCGTTGGTTCTCTGCGAAAAGAACGATGTCGTCTGCAAATCTAAGGTTGCTTAAATATTCGCTGTCTATTTTGATTCCTCAATTTTCCCAGTCCATGTTTCGGAAGATCATCTCAAGGTAGGTTATAAAAGGTTTGGTGAGCTGGTATCACCATGTCTTACTCTTTATTAGAACTGAAATGGTACAGAGTCCTTATGTAGCCTAATGAAGGAGTTGCTGTGGTTGAGAGGCATTCTTATTCAATGGATAAATTGATGAAAAAAAATCATTTACCAGAAAGTTTCTTTAGGTTGCCTCATTTCCCTACAAAGATTTCAAGCAAACGAAGAATTTTGGTGTCTTGGAATGTCACTATTCTTATAAAATATCATGTGTAGGATTTACTAACCACATTCGTTAAAAGTTAGTGAAGGGATGGAGTCAGCTTTACTATTCGTGGCATATAAAATGTAACTGTTGAACTTCCTGGTCTTCCCTGTCTCTAGTTTTACGGCATAAGACAGTAATCGCCCGTTTTACATACGTTGGCATATCTTCATGTTTCATATGCAAAGCAAAGACAGACGTGCTGTTTCCAGCCTCTCTTTTCTTGACAGGTGGATTGTCAGTAACAAATACTACATCTATATTGAAGTAAACTTCAGAAATCTATCCAACATGTCTTTTGATTTCTGAATTCATGAGAATGAAGAAATTCTCATTATCATTAAACTATTCAACAGTAACGTCAAAAATGGCATCACATATGAAATACGTGAATATACGTAGAGCATTTTATATACGTGGATAATAGAGATTTGCATTGCAGTGAAATTGGAGAATAGCCTACCATAGCCATTGTATTTTAAATACATGGATGATAGAGATTTGCATTTCAGTCAATTGGGAGAATAGCTTTCTATACACATTTTATATGCGTGGATAATAGAGATTTGCATTGCAGTGAGATTGGGAGAATAGCTTTCTATAAACATTCTATTTTATGTACGTAGATAACAGAAATTGGTTTTGCACTAAGCTTAGAGTATTATCACTATTGACAGCGAAGGCAAGTCATTTTTGTTTTTGCTTTTAATCCACTCGACTCTTTCTCATTGTTCTGTAAATTCACCATTTTTATCGCATCATTAGAATATCAATGAAAACATCTCCTGCATGAATACCTTATCTTACTACGCAATTGCGTCCCTTAATACAAGCTTTTGTCACAGCATGTTCTGGGATCTGTAACCTGATTGTTCAATCTTTAAGGGCGAATAGTGTTGGTGGAGGTGTGTGCTCTCTGGGTCCTTTTTCTCTCATACAAATAAATTCCTTCCTTCACCCCTCATTATTTCTTCAACCTGCTACCTCCTTGATATAAAGATAACAAACAGGTAAGTGACATTTTGCTCTTCTGTAAACAAGGCAATGGTTAACGAGCGTTGTTCAACACGTCATTTGGAACGGAGTATCTCAATAATCTCTCGTTAGAGACTTTACGCTTGTATCGAGCGACGCATTAGCATAAATAAGTCTGTCTGCTCTATAACCTACTTCAAAAGCAACCCTGCATTTGCTATTAAACCTATGTAACATGATCGTTCAAATCTTGTCTACAGAATTCCATTACAGAAATAAATTGGCATCCTTGTGCAAGAGTGACTCTCGAGAGACTGATTTATAGGACCAACGTTGACAGAATTAGACACAGTGGAAAGACAACCAGCTCTATTGTCAGCGACATTCAAAGCTGAGCGGAGATTTAAACAAGTGGGTTAATCATTAGACAAGATATCGGGAACGCGCTATATATTCTAGAAAGCCAGACCAGAATTACGGCGGGAAAGAATTTACAACTCCAGGATACCGTTAGCCATGGTTGCGGGTTCGGTTATAGCTGTTTAACAAAGCATCGCAAGAGCCATCACTTTTATCTTATCTATTGAATCTCCCATTCAACTATTTCTATAATACTAAAAATCTGACTCAGTTTATCTGTTTGTTAGCTCCAAGCATCCGAAACATCGCATAGTAGCAAGAGGAATTGATTTATGGTGCCACTAAAGTGTAGCAAATTGAAGAATGCCCCTAAAAAAACCCGGATGATTTGCAATCTAATAATGATTGTGTGTGGTCTACGTTGGGCTCCCTTCTACTAGAAACCGTCAATCAAAACTATCGGTTGTTTTTATCAATGTCTGCGCTCCTCTGGGTGGATGGCTAGCTTGCTCTCTATGCATCACGTTTACAGACTGCACCATTATAGGACTGAAAATCTAAACATTACGTTCTTTGAATTCCATCCAGGCATGTTTAGGAAAGGTTTGCAGTGTATGCTCACACTAAATTGATCCCTTAGTTTGTGCCCACGTTTCCTTCTGAAAATTAAGACTTTTCAGTGATCAATGCCGTAGAAAAGTTTTGTAATTTATTTGCCTTAATTTATCACCCTAACGCAGTATGGTGCCTAAAGAGTAGATATTTCTGTAAACATAAGATCTTACAAATTTTCTCTCGACGGTTCAGAGGATTGTGTTGTTTCTGTTCCTTGTCAGTGGCCATTCATTGAATACAATAATCTTATAACCCAAGCTGAAATTATATTATGGGCTTAGTATCTTTCCATTCCCTCCTCAAGGCCCTTCTCTCACCCCCCTCTCTCTCTCTCCCTCCCCTCTCTCTCTCTCTCCCTCTCTCTCTCTCTCTCGGAACAGAGAGAGTAAACAAATGTAAATAGGTCTCGCAATAAAAACAAAGGTTACTGGGATTCAGTCATGTTTTATGGTTATGTTTCATATTTCCTTTCGGCTCTAACACATCTTCTTGATATCCAGATACGAGATATAGTCTCTTTCCTTCTGACTTACAATAGTTAATTTCGTAAGCTCAATACGGCACAAAGCTGGATTTGTAGTTCACCCAATGAAGATCGTTGTCATCAGACATCGGTTATCATACATACTTTTAGATATAGTTCTCCGTCTCTATCGCCTCGAAAAATGTCTCATTTTGTACATTTTCTCCTCATATGAGCAACTTCCTTCATCTTTTTAAATGGTTTATTGTCTATCATTTTTTGCTATGTTGTTTTGGAAAAGTGTCTTGTTTTACTTATACATTTTTTGCTCATATGTGCAGCTTCTTCCATCTTACGTACTTTCTAAATAGTTGGTTGTCTATTATTTTTTTTTTTTGTTACGTCGTCTTGAAAATATGTCTTTCTTATGCACAGCGTGTCTAAGGCCAGGAACCAAATAACCCCCAGCAACAATAGGAGATCACATGACAGGAATTCATTTTCAACTCCGCTTTACGTCGTTGTGAATTCTTGTCAATATTTCTTACACGTTTTCAGCCTTTGTTGACAGTCGTGGGCTAACGGAGAACAAAAAAGCAATTTTATACATAAGGCTCAAATCAATATTTTCCTATTGATTTCTGTCTCGTGTATAAAATTGCTTTCTTGTTCTCGTTTTTTTTTTGGGGGGGGGGTAATGAGGAAAGCATACAGAGAGCGCATGTCCCTGCCAACGTCAGAGTCACTGAAAACTGGATGAAACTTAATCAGTTCATAAATAGTTATCTAAGTTTAATCAAATCCATTCTTCCCTAGCCCATGCAGCCCCTTTCAACAAAGTGCCAAATTGAAATTCATTAAGAATCCGTGAAGATACTGTATGGACAAACATGAGTGAATGATATCAATTTGAAGAAATGAAAGAGAAATATCCGTCACTCGAAAAGAATTTAACGAATCTTTCCCTTAACCAATGGACTCCCCTTCTGGAGAATGTTATTCAAATCTATTGAGAATTATTATTATTTTTGAGAACGTATGGCTACGATGAAGGGGAGTAACTATGAGAACTGCTGCCGCCCCCAAGAAAAAATACAATCAATTTCACCTTTTTCTCAAAATGTAATGGAGTTATTACGTTGAGAGACACACAGACATGGGGGTGATACACATACGTCTTCTTACTTCGTGAAAACATGTTCAGCGGTTTTCTAAGTTTCAAAAGAAAACTGACGTGATCGAAAACGTCACGTGACTAAGATCTTGTAACAGTATACTACGTTGGGTAAGATGTTTTTTCTTTTTTTTTTTGAAAAACTAAAAAAGGGTTATCAATAAACAAGTTACTTCTCTCGCCTAAATTTTGGGAAAAAAGGTCAGGGAAAGAGAGGTCAATTTGGAATAAACGTACATTGTTGATTGAACCAACCACAACTATATGGGGGGGGGTCACCAAAAATCAAACAACGTTTTTTGTAGACATTATAGGGAGTCGATGTTTAATTTCCTAGTCTTCTAGCACTATAAGTGCGGCTTTTTCACGTGATTCATGCTTGACAAGAAGCCAGAGAGACTTAAAAACTAGAGAAACCTATACTGACAGATTTATTTGACATTTTCTAATCAAAGAAAAGGGAAATAATGACGCAGTTTACGCAAATCTAGTAAAATGTTATACAACAAGGATCTTGGGAAAATCGAATTTAGGTGATAGCAAACTATCGCTCTAAAGAAGATATGCATCTCAATATATTTTATGTATATAGACAGGAATTTTCATTTTAAGTATGTTTATTAATGACGACATACGAAGAATGTCTTTATTGGTGTTTTTAGCAAACTTTTCTTGTTTTTGCATAAGGGGAAGTGTGCAGATTAGGTGAATATAAGTATTGTCCTTATATATCTGTTCGAGCACTTTCAACCCTTTGCTGGTCATTATTAAGAATATGAGAAACTATATATGTTATCAGAAACTGTCAACCAAAACTGTCAAAATAGGTTTCTTCAGTTTTCAAATTGGTTCGGCCTGTTGAATAGCTGGATGGGTGGCTGGCTTGCTATGTAAGTGTATATGTATCACGCACACAGGTTGTACCAATTGAGCTAGAAGGCTGAAAGTTTGAAGATTTACTCTGTATAATGTCCGGGACAACGTTTGTTTTTTAACCCCCGAATTAAGTTTGTAATGACAGTTCAATTTGCAATGTGAGATTATGCTAGATTAACTCGTAATTTGTGGCATACCTGTTTTTTTTCTTGTGGTCATTACTCGACAAGAAGCTGCCAAATGAGGAGGGTTTCCCCAGAGTGACTCAGTTGATCTGAAAGTTTTAGCCATGATGAAGAACGGGAAAACTATGGATGTTACTTGCTTTCCATCTCAGTGTTTATTGTTCGGATGGTTATGACTCTGAATTAATGTTTTTTAGACCATGATGGCCAACGGCATGGGAAAACAGACTACACCAGATATCTATCGAAATGATGAAGTGGATTTATGCCTTTCCCTAGTGTATTATCATGATGTGAACATTAACAACCGCAAATGGAGTACGAACTCGGTTCGTGCTGATAACTGTTGCCTGACACACTCATTTCATCAGTAAAAAGCTTGAATTAGATTCTTATTCCTGTCCCATTGACAGTAATCTTGGCTTTGGTATTGTCTCCCATTGGCAGAGAAATAGAGAAATGATTAAATTTGGGAGCAGATCCAAATGTATTTGTTCCCCTTGATAATGTCATTGGTGGAGGTATGTGCTCTCGGAGTGCTTTCTAGTTTGTTAAGAAATGGTCTTAGGAAGAAGACACAAGAGCAGTTGATCTTCCAATCATTCCTTCCTTCTCGGTATTAATCTTGTTGAATACACATTCAACAAATAACGTCGGTAGTTGCCATTCATGTTTACACAAGGAGTCATACTTGAAAGAAACCCTTGTAATTTATCACATAACCGTCTCATTGAAGCAATGCTACTCAAGTGAGCCTATCTCCAATGTGCAGTGTTGGCTGCGATGATCGCGTCAATTTCGGGGTCGTGGCCAGCGAAGAAAGAAAAGACTTATCTACTCGACCTTTGCCCAGCAGGAGGCTGCGACTACCTTTGCACATTAGATCGTAATTGATTACAGCAGTTAAGCAATGTTCTATTTGGCACACAAGGAAAGAGTGACCATTACAGGATTCAGTTCATATGAGTACAAAATAAAATTAACGTTTTCAAACTAAAATATCACTAACAAGGAGTCAGATATCTAGATGTTTCCAGATGTTTTTTTTACTGGAAAATGTCAGTGATGTCATAAATATAACCCATTTTGACCATTATTATTTTTTGTTGGAATATTTTCATATGACTTCAATTGTCCTTCAATTATTGACTGTGGTGGCGAGTATATATATATATATATATATATATATATATATATATATATATATATATATATATATATATATATATATATATATATATATATATATATATACATATATATATACATATATATATATACTTAGGCGGCACATTTTCTTCAAAATATTTTTCATCTTCTCAATCTCTTTTCTAATTATTCGTTCGTGTTAGTTTCCTGAATCTCTTTATATTTCTCAGTTTCGGAATTAAGTAAAGCATTTTATTTGACTGATCTTTCAATCGTAATGCTGAAATTTTTAGCCATCTAGCTTCATTAGTGCAGACTGTGCACATTATACATTGATACATACATATCCACCCAGTCAGCTTGCAAGACCAGCGAAAAAAAGTGAAGAAATTGAAAGAATTGACAATTTTAGTAAAAGTTTTGGTTGACAGTTCCTGAATAGAGGTTTCTCCTCCTCTCCGAGTGCCGGACTTTACTACATAAAAAAAAAATTTCGTAAGCCGAAATGGCATAAAGTGAAGGGTAAATCATCATTGAGAATTCCCCACAATTGTAATGATGGTATGTTGGGATTAGTTGTCGGAAGTTGAAGTGGTGGCAGATACAAAAGACTGGGTGTAGCTGAGAGAGCAAAAAAGTGGTATAAAGCAAAATTTTAAAAAGCAGAGTATACAAGTAATATCTTTTGTTCCTCGGGCATATAGATGCAGAGATGATCTTGGCTTGCCCTAGTCACAAAAATCGCGTTTTTTTATTCCAATCAATCGAACCGTGAAATCTTTGGCAAGTGTGTCGAACATGCACGAGCCTCTACGTGTATCTAGGCAGGTAACCTATATATGGAACTACTCTCCTGAGCGGAAATGCTACGATACCAAACACATAATTCTTTAAGGTAAGTGTATGTGTGTGTGTGTGTGTGTGTGTGTGTATGTGTGTGTGTGTGTGTGTATTTATACTGGTGTGGGTATGACCGAGTTTATGTTTCTGTAGAAGTTGGTTAATTTGGAGCCGCAGGAAAAATTTTCCCAGCCACTGCTCAGATCCATTCGAATCAATATTTTGTCTTCGGTGTGATTAGATAGATAAGAAATGACGCAGGTAAATGAGAGTAGGAGTTTAGGACGTTGCGCAGAGAAGAGTTGTCTACCTTTGCAGTAAATCTTTAAAACGCTTTCTCCCACCGGGTAAGGGCACCATATGTTACGATCCCTCTACCTGATATACTATAAATACCTGTTGTTTGTATTGTTATGTGTGGATGGCTGCAAAACGAGTGCAACAGAAACAAAATGTTATGGGGGAAAACCATATCCTTTCTCGGGTATATTGAAATTAAAAGCAAGCGAATTGAAACAGGAAAAGACCTTGTTAAAAACGTTGTTTATACAATTTTGGACAGCATTTGGCATCAATTGTTCCTGTAACCAAACTATTCGTTTCCAAGTGATTTTTTTCCAATCTCCGTTAAAACGTCCAAGACAAAAATGAATAAAATGAGTACAAATGAAAAATATCGCTCAAAACCTTAAATTATTCCTTTGAAAATGGAAAATGTTTCCAACTCTGGATTAGAGGTGGATGGGGAATCGTGCGTAAGTAAATGTATCGCTAAAGTTCAGCCTTACTGACCGTCCAGTTCTGCATAGGGCAAAGGTAAAATACCAGCGTCTGAAGCAAGGGTTTCGATCCTGCTTCGTGCTGCTGGATGGGATACTGGATTGTCTCTAACCACACTGACGAGTTGCAATATAACGAAACAGCTGTCTGTGGATGATCTAATCATTTTTATTCATATATATATATATATATATGTGTGTGTGTGTGTGTGTGTGTGTGTGTGTGAAGTGCACACGTTGGTTATAAACACTGTACCGTATAGTCTCTTTCCTTCTTGTACTTCCTTTTTTTTATCTCGAGAGTTGATCCTCAAAAAGGAATGAAATCCCGTTGCGTGACGTGAAAAAAAATTCGCCTTTCTTTGCCCATTCTCTCTAAGCTTACTTCCATATGACAGCCCTGGGCCGATCCAAATTTGGTAAGATCAAAAACCATTTTGCCATTCATAGAAGTGTCGACTTTCGTCCAAGTGGAACATAAGGCAAGCGATTTCATTGATTGACATGCGATTCGCTTTAGTTGAAACCACGTTGTAGACTGGATATGGAGAAGTCACGGTATTAAGTGGTCATCGTTGAATTTATAAGCAGACTCTATTACACCAGCACACGTATAATGCTCTAAGCCGATCTGTTTTCCTCTGAACCTGTTTTCCTATTCTACAGCCTTCTTGATAGGTGTAATCTTCGCCTGTTTCTCTGAATCGGATAGAGGGGGTTGTTTGTTTAAATGTAAAAAAACTAACACGACGAATTGCCAGTCCCTTATTTACTGTCACAGTTCTCTCTCTCTCTCTCTCTCTCTCTCTCTCTCTCTCTCTCTCTCTCTGTGTGTGTGTGTGTGTGTGTGCCTACCTGTCTGCCTTCCAATCTACCAATCTACCAATCTATCTCAGCATGTTC
>OY735215.1:54250129-54485129 GCA_963457665.1 Thysanoteuthis rhombus
ATATATATATATATATATATATATATATTAGGACCCAATGTATGTCTATACAAATATGTACAATTCATACACGCGTGTCTTGATGCTGTCGTGCGTTTGATAACCACTGACTGTTTCACATTTTTACCCTCGTAACAAACCAAGCAAAAGACAGGCCTGGTTAGTCATTCAGTAGAAAATGTCCCATGTTCAACGTCTTTTAGCAGCGTACCATGTTGGGGGAGATCAATTTAAGAACAAATCGAAAAAGAGGAGGTTTTTGAATAAATTACTTCCCTCACCTTTCGTTAGGCAGTGATCAGTAAAAGGTCTGAATTAAAAACAAAGGAAACAAAAAAAACATGCAGTCACAAAATAGGGACTGATTTAGCTTTAACTAACACTGCAAATTGGCTTCCCTATTGAAAACTTATTGGTAAATAGGGATATATCATTCGTTGTAAACATGTCAAGGGGTAAATTCTAAATTTCGACCAACTCGAAAACTGTAGTAACCTATGCTGACGTTTTTTCTGACAGTTTTGGTTGAGGGTTTCTAATAGAATTTCGAATGTTAATTTTCCAGGCCGGTAAGCAAGCTTTCATCACGTGGAATATTAACAGAGCACATGATAATAGACAAGAATTTGCACATAAGATTAGTATATGAAATATTGCCACTTCGATGTTATCCTTTCTATATATTCTTGCATTGTTCAACTGCCACCCAACAAAGACAAAATGGGACACTTATTTCTGTTTCGTTTTTTTTTATGTTGGGTAATCTGTAATCCCACCCGATACAGCAACCGATTCAAAATTACTATTTATGGTGAGATATCAAGAAATTGTCAATTTTTCTTAGCTAATACTGCAGACATCATAACGTGGCTCTGGCCTCATCGCTATGAACGCAATGTAGATACTGCTTGGGGGGACAGACATCAATTAATTATTGGCTTCTGGCCCTTGGGGATCGGAAGCTGTTTATTAATCCAAAATTATCATTATAGTTTTCTTTAGTTTCGTAGTTCGTCTGGGTGGCTATGCATGTATGTATCACGCTTACAAGCCACGCCAATGGTGCTAGAGGGCTGAAAAATTAACAAATTTACTCCTTTCGTTTTTTTTGCTGAAAAATTCCCCTAAATAGATTTTTAGTCGGTGGTTCAATATACAATGTAAGTTTTTGATGAATTGATCACTATTTTTTGCCCCTATTTTTTTTGTTGAAAATCTGGTTACTTATCTATTTATCACCTTTATTCTATTTTTTTTTATTCATCTCAGCCAACACGGCATATTCTTATGTCTACAAAAAAATTTTTTCCCAGAATTCCCTCTAAAAAAAAAAAGAAAGCTTTTAGTAAGGTATTCAATTTGTACTGGACGTTTATGCTAAGTTGGTCCCTAGGTTATGCTTAGCTGCATTCACACTTGTTTTTTGAAAATTGGACTTTTTAATGATCCAACGAAAGGTGAGAGAACCCTTTTTTTCCAAATATTTAAAAAATTTAATTGATCATCCCACAACACGGCTTGCTGCTGAAACAGGTGAAGATTTCTATTGAGTAACATACCAGACCTATCTTTTAATTCTTTTTCATTCAAATACTTCTAGGTTATCTCATATATTTCGATAATTTCAAATCGAACCATATCTGAGCAGTCTGTTATATTAGTATTTTAGATAGTTTTCCGTTCGTCGTATGAAACTACAGCTTCGAAGAATTTCGATTTCTTCTTTCCGGTGTTACCAATTTTGATATTCTATATCTGAATTTTGATGAATAATTCTGATTAAAGGTCTATATTCTGTAATTTTTTGTTTGTTTTTATTGAAGTTCTCGAGAACCGCTGATCCAAAAAGGAAACTTAAGACGATGCACTGTACTGCCTTGTGTGCTGACTAATATAGCTGGCTAATGTCAACTTCATACAATGGCCAGATATCGAGCAATTGCTGTACGTACAGACAGACAACTATCTGCTCAACTGTAATCAGATCACTCAACTCTACCTTGTATATACCCAGCAAACTTCCAGTAATAAAAATGCCTACCTGCACTATGTATAAATATAATTATCAAGAATATCTTATCATGAAATAGACCGAAAATATTACTGCAGTGGCACAAAATAGCCATTCATAGTGACATATTGTTTTCTGATTCAGCTCAACGTTTCAATTTCGATCGTGGTGTTTTATCTTCAAAATATTTATCGTACATGACATTTATTGAAGTTCGTATGAAGACTTACTTTCTTGCTTTCTTCCTTCAGTTCGTCTGGATATCGTGAAGGTTCTCAGCAAAAAGGTCGATGTCATCAGCAAATCTAAGGTTACTTAAGTATCTGCCTCCTATCCTGATTCCTCTTTCTTTCCAGTAAACATTTTTGAAGATCATCTCGAGATCGCATACACTCGATATCAAAAATGGTGCATAAATAGAAAGAAATAAGAAAACTCACAAAAGAAACGTGAAGAAGGTGAACAGCCTAAATTACATCTATCTGGATGATCCAATAACGACTGTTAAAAATCCCTGTTCACCAGTCTTTTTTTCATAATTCGAGTGGAAAAAATTGAGAGGTTTAGTTTTGTCGCGAGCTGATATTTTGAACAGACGAGTACTTGTGTGAACATCTTAGAGAACACTGAATTGGCGCCGTTCATATAAACTAAGCACGTCACTGACGCCGGATGAAAATACTTGATTATTCAAATCATTTAGCAGACCAAAAGAAATGATAAACTTAGTATAGTCAGGCACAAGGCCTTTGTAGTGAGAATTTCTTATTTTCTGTTGTCTTCTTTCATCTTTTTCGTTCGATATTTATCGAGCATTGCTTCGTAAGGTACAAGACAAAACGGAAAGAAATAATGAAAGCAAGATTCGGTTACGTTACTGTTCATAGCGAAACAGTAGTAGTTAACCTAAGATCAATTCTTGAACTTATCAACCCTAACCGCAGACATTATTCGAATCATTCAGCAGACCTAAAAAATTATAAACTTAGTATAGTCAGGCACAAGGCCTCTGTTATGAGAATTTCTCCTTTTTTATCGTCTTCTTTTCTCTTCTTTCGATATTTATTGAGAATTGCTTTGGTAAGGAAGAAGACAAAATGGCAAGAAATAATGAAAGCAAGATTCTGCCTCGTTATTCTTCATATCGAGGCAGAATCGTCTGTTTACCTAGGAACTCAGCATTTTAACTTGGTTTGGAAGCCAACTTCTGGCGTTGTTTGGATTGAAACAAATACGCCCGATCGTCGATAGGGGCAAAACCGAGTAACTATTTAGAATAGGTACGTTTATGCCGATTCATCAGTCGTTTCTTTTTTTCTATCATTAGAAGTGGCTACATTTTGTGTTGAAACTAACGGAAAAAATGAAAGCAGAAAACTAAACATTTGAAACTGTATCATATCAAATTTATCTAGAAAGGATATAATTTAGGGTTAGCGTTACAGCTGCAGTTAACATGAGATCAATTCTTAAACCTATCAGCCCTAGCCGCAGACATAACTACTAACTGTAACCCAAAACCTACTACGTAATATTACTTCCAAACCTACCTACTAACCCTAACTTACCTGATAACACTAACCTACCTACTCAACCAACACTAACCGTACCTTCTAACCTTACTATTCAGACATTCAAAATGGCCACAGCGTCTATCTTGGTTATCTCCCATGAAACATATCAAGACCATTGAAACTACTGAGGACAACGAATCTCCTTGAAATCCTCAAGCGAAGAATCACTCTGGGATGGCAGGTCTTCGGCAGAACGAGCTCAACCTTCAAGAAAAAAAAAACATTAGTCCTGAAGAGAAGAGTATACAACAAAAGCATCCTCCTGATAGTCACCTATGGAGCAGAAACATGGAACCTAATCAAGAGACTTACCCGCAGACTGAGAACCATGCAACGAGCACGGGAAAGAATCATGCTCAACATCACATGGAGAAACCACAAGACGGCACAGCAAATTAGAGAAAAAAAAGTCCGTACCATCATGGACACCATGAGGAAACTCTAATGGCAATGGGCTGGTCATGTTGCAAGAATGGCAGACAACCAATGGATATCAAGACTCACAACATGGATGCCCAAAGATCAAATACAGAACCGAGGCCGGCAGAATATTAGATGGCAATATGGACTGGAGAGGTTAAGAAAACATTGTCTCCGCGACGATCACGATAGAGAAGTATGGTGAATCCTGTGGAAGGTGTATATTAAAGGACGGACGATTAAAAACCAATGATGAAGATTCTCATACAATCAGCCCAAAAACTCTACCGATGTGCCAGCCCAGGCACCTCACCGTAGCGAGGTTTATAAGTGTCTGCGATGATGAGGTGCTATGAAATCAGGTCACGCAGCAAGTGAGACATTCTTGTAACCGAATACCCCCATAGGGTGGAAATGGAGGCGGAGAAATGATGTCAGCTGTTGCGCTCAACCTGCCTCTCGTTATTATTCGGTGAATTCCGCCATGAAACCTCCTTGGGAATTCCCGGTGTAAGGGATGACGTCATACTGACGTCACTGGAATCATTGTTGCTATAAATAAAGAGGGTTGCCGTGTTGGTTTTGTTGGCTTCTCTTCTCTTCTCTAATCATTTATTTATCTAATCTTTCTGAAAAGTCGGTAACGCACGGGAGAGGAAAGAAGTGGGTGTGAAGACATGTGTGTGCGTGTGTGTGTGTGTGTGCGTATGTGTGTGTCTGTGTGAGTGTGTCTGTATGTTGGTAGGCCGCTTGCAATATATATATATAAATAAAATGTACATTTTAGCTTATCGCTGATTTTGGATGATTCAATCATTTCGGGACTAACCTACCTAGGCACTCCATGCCTGAATTTTAAAAATCATAAAAAAGCCGAGAACGTATTACATTTTTTTTTCATGTACAATAAATCTTTATTTAAGTACCCGATGTTAAGGGTTATTACTGCATGTATATACGATATTGGAAAGTATATTCATTACCAGCTGTCATAGACTTCTTTTACGCTCTTTTAAAACCTATTGTAATAATTCAATAGGTTCACTGGAGGTTCAATTGAAAAACTGCAAGAAAAATAGCATGAAGTTAGTCATAAAAAATATTTCTGTGTCCCCTCAGGAGTTTCCGTGTAGTTCTAGGTCGTGTTTACGTGTTTGACTCAAGTTTTATCGATTCTACCATGATAGACAGAACTGTTATCGGGAGAATTTTTCTACAATCTTTCTTTTATTATTAATATGAAGATTATTATGATAATATTGTTAGTTTTTAAATTACAAACGTTTCTATTGGCACGAGTCGCTTTTTGCAAAAGGTCAACAAGTGTTGCTCATATACACTGCTGACTGAACATGATGTATCATATAACTATACAAAATACACACATGTGTATATATATATATATATATATATATATATATATATATATATATATATATATATATATTCGCATGAAAAAACCCTAATAGGAGAGAAACTTAAATATTTTAGTGAATAAGATGACCTCTAGAGGCATTCAGACTCCCACCGCCAAAAAATAGGGTTGATATATATATATATATATATATATATATATATATATATATATATATATATATATATATATATATATATATATATATATATATATATATATATATTCAAGCTAAACTCACATCGAACAGACAGGTTATTCGGCAGGTATGTACACACATACACACACATACATGCACACACATACACACACACATATATGTATATATGTATATATATGTATATATGTATATATATATATATGTGTGTGTGTGTGTGTGTGTGTATAAATATTGAACTGAAAGTGAGGGTTATGTTTTGAATGATAGTTTCATTATAAAAAGAGACCCTTCCATAACGTTTAAGAATGTTTTTTCCAGAAAACCGTTTAATTTTGATCTAAGAGATAGTCTCCTTTTTTGACCCCTTAGAGGATGGTTTTTCCCTCACTTTATACCCTTAAAGATTTACATACGAACAAATAAAATTAAATGATATGTATATGACACGAACCCCCTCTTTAAAATACGATTCTCATTTGTTAATCCACTACTGATTACTTGCGTCAGAATATGTTGTACTCCATCGACTGCAAAATACGATACAGTCATTTTTTAGTGCAATGGAGAGGCACTGTCTCTGATCTGGATCACCGGTCGAAGCAATAATCGGCATCTACAGCCAATATCAAGACCCACGAAATGAGGGGAAAAAAGGCAATAATTTGTGTCCCAGGATTTACTTGGCAGCAATTAGATAAATATCAAGCATAGAAATGGGCATTCATACAATTGACTGCTGTTCAGAAAAACTGCCAGTCTTTGTACGTACAAATCAATAATTATCGGTTGCTAGGCTCGATGTTTTCGAGCTAATCCCCCGGTTCAGTTTCAAACATGTACTCATTGACATCTTATCATTCGACTTTGTTCGTCAGATAATTACGTTAAAACTAGAAAGCACCCGGAGAGTTCATACCTCTGTCAACTGCCTTGTCAGGATGAGTAATACTACTTGGATCCATTCAGAGATGTAACCACTTCTTTCATAGCCTATTGCACAACTTTCCACAACATTCACGGATATATAACTACGAGGTCAGAAAGATAATCGTGCACGGATCCGTTCTAAAATTCAAACATTTCTTTTCCGTCCTTCCAGGAAGTTTCATTCAAATTCATTGAAAAGCTTTGGGATATTAATTGGACAAATAGGAGCGTGAACATAAACGTATCGATAAAAGAAATGAAGATTTATCTCTCACTCAATAAAATATTCTTGGATACACCCCAAAATATGACAAGTTCTTCCATACACAATTGCCCACCTTTCCACGAAATTGGGATTCATTGTGTACTTTTGGAGATATCATATGGGCAGAAAGACAGGAAGACGCGGCTGAATACACATGCCAGCCCAACTTCGTTAGGAGAGGTAAATCTGATGTCCCTGAAGTAAAACGCCCAATTTAGCACGTCATTTTTATTTTATGAATGTTGATCAGGCAAATACTAATTACTTCAACTGAATAGGCCTGTTTAGTCACTCAATAGAAACTGTCCGACAACCAACGTCTTTTGGTATTATTGTTGGGGGTAATCAATTAGGAAAATAAAGTTTTTGTTTTTTTTATGCACCATTCATTGAAAAAGTCCAAATCTCCCCTAAAAAACAAGCGGACACAAAATAGGGGATCAGCTTGGCATAATCTTACATTGCAAACTACCCCTTTCTGAAAAAGATTCAAATGAAAATGAAACGTTTTTGTTTCGACATAATGAGGAATAAATGTTGAAATTTCAATCGTCTGGCTCCATTGGCGTAGCCTGTACGAGCAATACATATATACATTCATGCATCTCCAGCCAGACCAACTTGAAAACTGAAAGAAACCTATTTTGACAGTTTTGCTGGTAGTTTTGACTTACGGTTTTTTATACAGGCATCCACATCTTTTCTATGTTGGTACAGATGTAGATAGAATTCAGTTTTGATGATTCGTCTTGGCACTTCTCGCCATCCTGAAATACACATTTCCATTTGTGATTGGAAATGTGGTTAGTGTCAGATCAATCGTCTACGGTATTAGCGATAATCGAACAAGAATTATTGACTGTCTATTGACAGTTGATTCCGTTCGCGAAAGCAAAGTTTTTGATTGACGTCACGAATTATTCAAGTGAAGTTCGACATTGAGCAGTAAATAGCTGCTGCTGTCGTTACTGGGTATATGCGAGCAAGGTGTGCGTGTAAGCGATCGTAACTACTTAAAATGTCTATTTTATAAACCTGCCTCTAAATCAACATAAGGTTCTCTCAGTGTTTAAGTAGATCCGGCTGACTGGCTGACTGGCTGACTGACTGGGTATGTGTATCACGTAGACAGGCAGTTACATCTAATTATGTCAACAAAAAAAACTTCCCCTTTTTTTTAAAAAACCCGCCTATTAAGTTTTTTTGTCGGTGTCTAGTTTTCAATGTAAGTTTATACTAAATTCGTCCCAACTTCGTGCTTGCTTGTTTTGTTTTTGCTTTTTTTTAAATTCAGACATTTTAGTGATTACTGCGCAACAAAAGACGAGATAGGTAACTTCTTCAAATTTTTAACTGATCATCCCAAACAAGGAGAGCTGCCAAAAATGTAGATCACATGACGGTTTCTCTCGAGCGACTAATCAAACGTGTTCATGAATGACCTGCCTCTTTTATATCTGTCTCTATGCACACGTCTTCCGATTACCTCATTACTGGGAAGATGACTCATTGACAATCGATTGTACAGCAAGAGTTTTTATCTAATCCCATTAACATGAAGAAAGATCCAGAATCGTCTCACAGCGAAACCATCAAAAGTAAGTAACATCATTTGGCGAAGATTGTTGCGTGGTTAAGAGAAAAAATAGTTTATCCAACTCCAACTGGATTCATGGATCAGCTTAGCTGATTTCCTTATTATACATGCATATACTTATCTATTATTATTATTATTATCATCATCTCAATTTCACACCAGTTGGCTGTTGGTTACTGCTGGAGAATGAGTGACAGCAAGTCTCCTCAAGTCTCCAGCCCTCTCATAGTACACAGCAGTACTGTGGTATAGAGTTTCACACCAGTTGCCCGGTGGTTATCGCTGAAGGCTGAATGACAGTAAGTCTCTTCAGAGCTTCAGCCCTCATCTCATCTTATCTCTGCCTTACCTATCACAGCAGTGTCGTGCTTCGTATCTCAGTCACCATTTGGGTGAGTTTTTTTCTCTCTTCTTTCCTTCTCCCCTGTTGGACCAATGCTAACATTCATATTTCTAGTACTTTCCTCAGTATTTGTGCAGTCCCTGGCAGCGCTGTTGTCTGCAAGTCTCAACCCTTCCTTTTATCCTGAGTTCCTTCAATCTCACCCTCAGTGTCTTTGGCACAGTTCCGAGTGCGCCTATTATTACTGGTACTAACCTGACTTTCATGTACCACACTTTCTTCAGCTCTCTTTCCCAGCTTTTCACTCTCTTCCCTGTATACTCTGTGATCCGCAGGCACGGCCACGTCCATTATTTGGTAGGTTCTCCTCTTCATGTCCACGATTACTAAGAGTGGTCTTCTCACTTGGATGGGGTTGTCCGTTTTGATGTCAAAGTCTCAATGTAATTTGTGGTTTCCATTCTGTAGGACTGTCTCCAGTTTGTGCTGGTACCACTCTTCTGAATGGTTAAATACCATTTGTTTACTCAGTCCCTAGTGTATCAATATTGCTACTCTATTGTATCTGTGCTTAGTTGACAATGTTCACTAGTTCTGAGGTTTACGGTCTCATCCCTCACCCTACATAGGAGGCATTTGCTGTTTGTCAATATTCTGTCGACTTTTGCTTTGATATAGTTTGTCCTGATGCATAAGGGGGTGCGATGATGAATCATTATGTTTCTCTCTTCAGGTTTCTTTTTCGTTGCCATGTCCAGGATCTCTCGACTGTAGCATCCTCTATCCGTCTTTTAGATTCTCCGTATAGTTTATCATTATTATCTATTGTGATGCTCCATTGTGTTCTACTTTTTTGTTGTTTGTTTTGCTGCTTCGGGCACTTTTTATGATGTCTTCACTGTTTGATTGCACATACTTTTCTAAACCTGCTTTAGCCCTGGAGTCCTCTATGCTGATAAGCCCCCTGCCAGCTTATTTTCTTGTCATGTATAGTCTATCCGTGTCATATCTGGGGTGTAAGGTTTTGTGCATCGTCATAAGCTTATTATCATTATTATTATTGTTATTATTATTAAGAAGAAGAAGAAGAAGAAGAAGAAGAAGAAGAAGAAGAAGAACAAGAACAAGAACAAGAACAAGAACAAGAAGAAGAAGGACAAGAAGAACAAGAACAAGAACAAGAATAAGAACAAGAAGAAAAAGAAGAAGAAATGGATGTATAATCCGACGAAAATAATTCTGAATAGCGTCATATTATTTTGAAACTCTATTTGGAAATATCTTCGGTTATTACACGGTGAAAGTAACTTCGTAACTTGAATAGAATAAACAATTATATTAAACAATATATGAATATATACGTAAATATATAATCTCGATATCTGGTAGGCAAGAAATTTTAACATTTACCGGATATATATCCTTAATAAAAAAAACTGTCGTGTTAAAAGAAACGAATTGATCAGATATAGACCACGAATAAACGAGATGAGAATTTTTGGCATTACAGGCGGCTGTTTAGCTCAATACTAAGAGCAACACAACATTAAAGCCGCTAATATATATATATATATATATATATATATATATATATATATATATATATATATATATATATATATATATATAACCTGGTTTCCTGAGCAAAAGTCGTTTGGAAAGATTGTTGCAGCAATAGGACCATAGATGGCATGGCCTACGTACATATTTCCCTTCCGGCCTGAGCAATGGACTTCTAAGGTGAGGCCAGCGTCCGTAGGACCACCCCAACCCTTCGAAGCAAGGGTCAATATCCTGTGATCCGCTGAGGTGGAACAGATAGAAGCAGGATTCCAAGGTCGAAGGTCTAGCTAGGGTGTTATTCACCGCAAATGCGAGCTAGCTGTAGGGATCTGCTACCTTTTTTCAGAAGAATTCCGACAGTGAGACTGATCTGTGGTTGGACCGATGGTCGTGAGTTATCCACAGTTGGTAGATACCGAGCAGGCTCTGGGATTCTACCACCTCTTCAAATGAGAATCTGCATTGTACGGCTGTCCGCAACTTTATAATCAAGAAATGGATTTATAATCTGACAGAATATTTATGAATACGTTATATCACATGGAACTCTATCTGAAATGACCTTCCATTATCAACGCGTAGAATAAACTGCTCGGCCTAGACAGTATAAATGGAATGAACAATAAGATAATGGGGGTGCTTCAAGAACCAAATCTGCAATCGATAGCTTAGCTGCTTCAACATATCGGTCGCAGGTTCGATTCCGGCAGGACTAAAAACCAAATTAGAATAGCACAAAGCGCCATGGAAGGAGCAATGCCAGGGATAATTCCAACTGAGCCATTTTTTTCTGTTCATTTAGTGTTAAAGAATGAACACAATTTGAAACAACTCATTTTGAATCAGAAAGACAAGGGTATATTGGTTGATATCTTCTGCTTGAAACGATGAAGAGTCCATCCCGATAAAATCGATCCATTACCATTACTAAAATGTAGAACGTAGAACGAAATATATATATATATATATATATATATATATATATATATATATATATATATATATATATATATATATATATATATATAAACTAAAGATGTAAAGTTTATCAGAGACTCGCACACAAAGAAAGGTGAGGAGTCCAAGTATTAATGTTGGTAAATTCCAAGTCTGTATCGAGAGATAATTCTTTCTCCTGCTTCGATCGTAACTAACAACAAATTTCAAGTGATAACGTTCCATTCCGCAGATTTTTGTCCATCCTTCTTTTCTTACAAACTGGCTCTAATCAACAAAACAGAAGGTTTAGTCATCAATTTTGATCGCATTTTTTTAACGTCTGTCCGCTCGTATGTGGCTTAATGGTAGAGTGCTCGCCTTCGTTTGGGCAGGATGCAGATTCCATCCATTTTTAGCGTTTTTGATATGATTATTTTATTAGCGCATTATGGCAGTCAAACTAGCGCGAAAATATTTTCAAGTTAGCAGCACTGACTGGGTTTCCCTAGACTATCTCAGCAAAGACACATCCGTGGGAAGGGGCCTCCTCCCCCCCCACAAAAAACATAATGTGGTACAAGGTATGGCAAAATCTGTATTGAGTTACGAGACCAAAAACAATTAGCAAGAGGGAAATGTTCATCTATTGATTTTGATTATATTTATTAGGCTGTTTGAAGGATAACTTTTAATCGTGTCCATTGCATAACTACAATACATCTAATCTTTATTTATAGCTCGTTTCGATGATTTCACTAATATTCACCGTTTATTTTCAGAGTTATCTATAGACGATGTAGACCCTTCTTTTCAAAGATGAAAAATTAAGACTTGCTTATAATCCTCTTGCACGAGTATAAACCTGGTCAAGATGTGACTCAAACAGTTATTCAATATTGACGTAGTATGGCGTTAGGGAACAAAATTCGGTCGTGCGTTGTTTTCTAAATATTAGTAATGAAAAGTGTTGAAGACTTCTGCAATTGAATAGAATTCTGCAATCGAAAACGAACAACAGAAGGTTTGGTAAATGCCGAACTGCCAAGAAAATGACACAGATATTGGATGTTAGCATTGCGACAATATCAGACCATCTAAGAGAAATTGGTACTTTGAAGAGGCTCTATGGGGCTTTGGCAAAAATAAAACGGTCATTATTTTCCGAACAACCTAATATTTCTCATACCATTGAAAGTGCTGTGATATAATTTTACTCTAGCATTTTCATTATAATTCACTTATAAGTTATAATTTTTCTATCTGACTTTTTAAGCGACAAGGTGGCTTATTTTGGGAGATTTCAATGAAGCATAATCCAATTTTGGTTTGGTAGACCTGTCGAAGTTTCACCTGAGTCTTGTTAACTGTACCTTTCAAGAAAACGTTACTGAACCAGTCCGTTGTCCTGCCTCTCTCAACGCTGGGCGAGGAGTTGGACTTTTTCAGACTGAACTTGAAGAGTTGTCCTTCTCCAAGACTGGTTTGCCATCCAATGCTGAAGAGTCCAGGCGGTCCAACTTTTCATCCATAGAGAAGAAAAGTATTCATACTTTTCCCAAGAGCGACGTGAATGCAGAGTGTGTCAGTCAAAGGTCGGACGCAGATTCCATTTTCGTACTGCTGACTGCTATCCAAACTGCAACTCCTCTATTTTGATTGGCTACAAAGAAAGACATGTGACTGGTGATTGAATGCAAACTGATCTTCAAACTCTTTCTTCCCGATCCAAATGACTGATTGAAAATCAGGCAAGTCTGGTTAGTCAATCAATAGAAACCATCACATGACCAGCGTCTTTTGGCAGTTTTGTGTTTGGGTTAATCAATTAGAAATGGGGGGAAAAGGACACGATCAATGAGACACTGCCGACCAAAAACTATCAAAGTAGGTCTCTTCAGTTTTTAAGGAGGTTCAACTGACTGGCTTGCTATGTTTATATTTATGTGTACTTCTTGAACCTTCTGTTGGGTAGTGATCTCTAACAAAGTCTGAATTTTCAAAAAAAAAACATAAAACAAGTGTAAATGCTGCTGGACATAAACTTGGGACTAATCTAGAATAAATTAACATTGCAAATTGAACTCCTTCCGCTAAAACTGCTTTAGGAATAAATTTTAAAAAACAAACAAAGAGACCGTTTTTGTAGACATAATAAGGATTAAATTCTAATTTTTCATCCTTCTGGCTGTGTTTGTTCTGCCTGTATACTCGGTACATATATGTATACATAGCTAGCCAGCCAGACCAACTTAAAATTGGAAGAACTCAAGCTTAGGTGACAATATCTGCTGATATTTTCTAATATTTATATTGAAATCACACCAGATTTTATTAATCAAATCATGTCAAATAGTTATTGCATTCCTACAAATTGAAAATTTTTCATTCTATAACTTAATTGGAAATTCTGGTTTTGAACAAAAACACTGACCATACAATGCAAAGGCCATCCATAGATCCATGTCCGGCGAACACGATATTATTTGATTAGACACTGCCAATCAAAACGGTCAGAACAGGTTTCTTTAGTTTTTCACTGGGTTCAGCTGTGTGTTTGTCTAGCTGGCTGGTTATGTATTTATGTATGATGAATATATCCTACAATGTGAATAAGGAATGACAGTGTTTGGAACAAAATCTAATTCGAAACAAATTATTTACGGTAAGCGAAACAACGGCAGTGAATCGGAAAATAAAGAAAATGAACCTGGGATGTGATTTGAACTCACACTTTTTATATGTATAATAAGAGCACTTATGTAGTGCTAGGTCTGCACTAGCCGATGGAGCAACCGGGGCCCACAACTCATTTCTCCCCCCACCCCATTGCTGTCTGGTTTTGTTTATGTGATCTGTTAGTCTCAAAACTACTGGTATTAACGAATTTCTGCGTATATATTACATCGACAGTATGATGAATAAAGTATGTTAATATCTGACGATTCAAATCAGGGAAGGCACTTTTAGGACGAAAATATTTACAATATGTATCACGCGCACAGGCCGCACCAATAGAGCTAGAGTGCTGAACATTTCAATATCCATTCTCTATTACAACTAAAAAAACGTTATATGTAACTGAGGACAGGTTTTTGTTTCTCTAAATAGGATTTTGGTGACTGGTTTAATTTTCAATATAAGTTTATGATAGATTGATACCATAGTTTGTGTCCACCAGTTTTTTGGGTTTTTTTTTTCGAGTTACACTTGTTTATTGATCACTATCCTACAAAAGGTGAGAGAAGTCACTTAATAATTGATCATCCCTTTTTAAATCTTTTTAATAGCCCCCCCCACACACACACACCATTATGACATGCTGCCAAAAGACGTTGGGCACATGTCAGTTTCTATTGTACAACTAACAAGACCTATTGTATTTTAGTTTTAATAATATTGTTATTTATTCGAGCAATAAAAAATGGAAACTCCTAGAGGATTTCCTTTACACGTAGCGTTGATAAAGTTTATCGTAAAATATAGTTACAACCTAATCTATATGTTCCCCAGCCCCGAATGACCCCCTTCAGATGATCGTTTAATCCCACTGGTTCCCCTCGGCAATGAGTTTCGCTGCTAAAACTTTACTTGCTCTGGTCGATAATACCCACCAAAGCCAATATAAGGTTACTAAAATAGAAGAGTTTATTTTCGAACAATCTGTAATTTCAATCACAAACACCAAATAAGAATCCCATAAGTACAACATTTATCTTCCCATCTCCGCTTTTCTTGGCAAACCCCTCCCCCGCGGCTATTCGTTTAACGACCTTCCCCTTGGGAAATCATGATACTTATTGCGTTGTTGACTAATTATATTGTATGGCGATGATTTCTATCTCTGCTTTCCCTTAATGAACATATCAGTTGCAAAAGATATCTGGCTGAATTATCCGAGGAAACCCAGAATGGTCAATTGTCTTTATATAGCTGAATTACTCCTGAATATATGACGTCAAAAATATCTGTACGTTGGTCCTGGCCACTCAATCGTGCCAGTGTTAAGGATATCGGTAAATTTTTGATGATGAGCGTCACAGGAGACTTCGATCGGCTTTAATACATTATTTTTAAATGTTATGTGAAAATGATGTCGATAGCGACACCTTTAGCTGATCTGGTAATTATAGAGCATTAGACACGGTAACTAAAGATTTTATCTAGAGTTCAAAGTCGAAGTAATGAGAAGACCAATTTCAGGTAATGGGGATACCAGTTTGGTGAAATTTAATTCCATGAAATTGGGGGTTTTTTTTGGTTTTTTTTGTAAGAGATTTCCGACCCGTGCACTTTCCTGACTTCTTCAAATGCCAATCATAGAAGAAGAAGAAGAAGAAAAAGAAGAAGAAGAAGAAGAAGAAGAAGAAGAAGAAGAAGAAGAAGAAGAAGAAGAAGAAGAAGAAGAAGAAGAAGAAGAAAAAGAGGAACAAGAACAAGAACAAGAACAAGAACAAGAACAAGAAGAATGAAAGAAAATACATGATGAAAAGGAGGGGTGTTTAGATAAAGAAGAGCATGCAGAAGAAGAGGGTGAAGAAGAATAAAAAGGAGCTGAAGAAATAGGAGCAACTTCATTTTTTCAAAGAAAAAGAAGCAGAAGAGAAAGAAAAGGATGATGATTATGGTGGTGGTGGTGGTGTTGGTGATGATGATGATGATGATGATGATGATGATGATGATTTTTTTTTTTAAACTCAAAATATTACATGATGGAACGAAGACGTGCGGGAATAAAAAAGAAAGAAAATGAGCTGAGTAAAAAGTAGAAAGTTGAATGAAAAAAAGAAGGATGAGCCAAAAAGAAGGAAAATACACGATGAAAAGAAGACGAAAAAGAACTGATGAAGACAGAGATGAACCAGAACGATGAATAGGGAAAAAGTGAGAAGAAAATGCAAAGAAGTAGAGAAAAAAAAGGGAGGAAAGAATAAAAGGAAGGAAAACGGAAGAAAAGACGAACAGAAAAAAAAGAAAGACGTAAAGAAAGGAGAGGGAAAAGAAAAGAGAGGGAAAAGAAAAGAGAGGGAAAAGAAAAGTAGGGAGGAAGAAAGAAATAAAATTACAAAGAAGAAAGAAAGCGAGAAAGAAGACAGTAAAGATAGAAAGAAACGAAACGATGAAGGAATGCAGGGAGAAAGAAAGAATGAAATTATACAAAAGATAGAAAGCAAGAATGAAGAATGTAAAGAAAAGAAAAAAGAGAGGGAAAAGAAAGAAAGAAAGAAATTACAGAAAAAGAAAGAAAGCAAAAAAGAAGACAGTGAAGAAAGATAGACACAAAAGGATAAAGGAATGGAGGGAGAAAGAAAGAATGAAATTATAGAAAAGAAAGAAAGCAAGAATGAAAACTGTAAAGAAAGAAATGAAAGGATGAGAGAATGAAGGCAGGAAGAAGGAAAGAATGAAAGAAAGAAAGATTAGTAGATAGAAGTTGAGAGAAGAAAGAAATACGAAGGAAAATCCAAAAGAAGGTTATATCAGCAGCATGAGGCCGTAACAGACGATAACTAAGCAGCCTCAGCGATACTAATAGCAGTTAATATGAACGCCAAGATTTCGATGTAGAATAAAGAGCGAGGCCGGTAGGGGGGGGGCAGTCAGAAGAAATTCTGGCACAGCAGCATGATGTCATAAAAGGCAGGCGGGTTGCTGTTTATACGGAATGGGTCTGCGTACGAGACTGAAATGATATGCGCTTCTTCAGGCGGCTGTTGCTGCTTCACACACATTTGCTATAAACTCTCAAGTTTACCTAGTGGCGTAGCAATGGTTCTCAGCGCCCGGGGGCCGAGATAGTACCTGGGGGCCAAGACAGAACCCGATGGTATATATATATATATATATATATATATATATATATATATATATATATATATATATATATATATACCCTGTGGTAAAGTATAATTATTAATTAGCAGTAATTGTAGGCGCAAGGGAATTTTACACCCTTTCACACCTGGAGCCGGGGCCACTGCTCCTTTTCGCCCTCACCTCCTGGTAACGCCTCTGAGTTGACCAACTTCGTCAGAACGGGTAACGGAACGGAGAATGGAAACAGTTTGTGTCCAATTCACATTATTGTTCCTGTGAAAGGCATGAATTCATCCTTCCCTTGTATGAGTTAGATAACACAAAGTGGCGTGAGTGACGTCACTTCGGGTCGTCCAATATACATCACACATCGGACCAAGGTCGATCGAATGGAGCCTAAGCAGGACAACTGAAACCATATCCAGTGTAAGGGAACAATAGGGGAAGGGGGGCTCATTTGCAATCCCATCTTCCGTTTGTTTGTTCTGTTCCCGTTTTTTCCCCCACGAAAAGAAAACTTGGTCAAAACACACACATTCAGACAAACATATGCGTAGAGATTTTGGGAGAAGAATTCGATTTTGACACAGAGCCAAATTCCTGGAAAAAGGTCAGCGAGATGCGAACTCAGTTCCCTTGGTTTGCAAGATTAATACGCAACCATAACCCTGAACAGCTGTTCAATGTCAGGGTTGCCACCTGGTATTTTTCACGACCAAAATTGGGCAAATTAGGTGCTAAATGAAGGCGTTTGGTTCTGGAAATGAAAGTATTGCTTCTTGAAAAAATATACAAAAGATAACAATCCCTTGTACTCGAACGATATCATACATGAGTACGTGAACAATAGATAAAGAAAATATATTTTAATGCATTTCCCCTGCAAGCTTAGTCTGATGATTATCTAAAGTTATTTGATTATTTTAACACTGAAGCTACTTGATTTTGTCCCAAGACCAAACAAATTTGATTTTCCGTGGCAAAGGAAATCTGGCCATCTTATTGAATGAACCCACCATTCATAGAATATTCAATAAAGACCAAGTTCACTAATTGGGACTTGAAGGACTACCAAACTGAATAGTTATTTACCAAGCAGAGCTTAGTCTTGCCTCCCACTAATAATGCCTACTTAACATTACACCGCACTGAGGCGCCGTACCAAAATGAATCTCGTTTTATAACGCATATCTAATGCTATAAAGACCACGAATGATTCTTTGCTCATTTCTTTCCACTACGTTTTTCGTAGCCGAACAACAGCTTCAATCTTCAGCTTTGTGTACGTGGCTAACATGGCTTCAAGATTAAAATAAGGTCGGAACATAGAGTCCCGAGGTTCCTACAGTTGGATTTAGGGTCATTTTCAATAAGGCAAAGGAAAAGGAGACATCTTATTTTAATAGAAATTTCTCCAAAATTAAAGGATTGAGTTAGCTCTCTTTTACCCAAAAGTGCCTGCAGACCTTAATCAGGGATTCCCACAAATGCGCACACCCCTAATGTATTATTATTATTATTATCATTTTTTTTTTTTTTTTTTTTTTTTTTTTTTGAATCTCACACCAGTTGCCTGGTGGTAACCGCTGGAGTTTGAGTGACAGCAAGTCTCCTCAAGTCTCCAGCCCTTCTCTCCTAGTTCTCATAGGTCGCAGTAATACAGCGGTTTAAAGTTTCTCACCGGTTGCCCAGTGGTTATCACTGAAGGCTGAGTGACAATAAGTCTCCTCAGGTCTTCAGCTAACGTCTCCTCTCTCTTTCGCATATCATGACAGAGCTACAATTCGTTGCAGTACTTTTATCTCTAGTACCTTCCTCAGTATCCGTGCAGTTCCCAGTAGTGCTGTGGTCTGTACAGTCTCTATCCTTCCCCTAATCCCGATCTCCTATTATCATTATTATTATTATTATTATTTGCATTTTCCCCTTGTTGTTGTATTTGAAGTAACCCAAGTAATAAGTGAATAAAAAAATACAAATGAATCGACTGTTTGACAGTAGATAGTAAAATCGGTTTTCACTAAATCCCCCGCATTTGTAACCTCATGCAAGATCAAGGGGAGATTAGTAAATTAGTTTGTGGGTACTTTGGATGAAAAATGATCCGACAAAATGGGGGTAGTTTGGAAGAAGATTTAAGAGAAAAAAAAAAAAAAGCAGTTGTTACATCTCAAAAATCATCATCATCACGTAAGCATGTTTTTGTGCATTTCCATGGTTGCCACCGGTATTTTTTTAAGAAAACGTTTGTAGCGGTTGCAGAGAAACTGTATAGTGTTTGCATGATTGTCAAATTACCACGATAGATAGATAGATAATGGGAGGGAGAAAAAGAAAGAGAGAGGGAGGGAAATAGAGAGCTAGTTAGACAAATATACCCATGCCTGTAATGGATGAATCACCGTAGCCCTCATATGAACAGGAACTAATTACCTAAAATTATCAAAAGATAGAATTTTTTATCGGAAATAATCTAAAAAAAAATACTGGTACAATATTTTTTGTCCCAAAATGACCATAGAGACCTGCCAAAAGCACTCTTTTGAAAAATACAAAGAGAGAACGTTTTTAGATGAGAGCTTATGGTCTGCATAAATTCAAGGTTATAGTTCCATCAATGTGACCAGCAATGGCTTGACACACACACACACACACAAACACAAACACAAACACACACACGTAGACACCGAGGAGCAAGGAGAGAATAATCTGTATCGAACTACAGTGGTCGGGCTGGCCATTTGTAGGGACATGGTGATTTGATATAAGTTAAGAAAGAGAATAGCCCGTTCTGTATCTGGGAATGTTGGGTATTACCCGCACCGAGGAGTGGTTTGAATGAGATGGGATGAGAGCCAGGAGAGCCAGGATTGCGAAAACTCAAAACAGACAATCCCTCTCTAGTTGAGAGATTGGCGCAACACAATCTTCTTCCCTACCATTTCGCCCTGTGCTAGTCTGAGCTAAGCTTGATGAATATGTTTCATGTGGAGTTTGCTTGTTCACTGAAAAAATTACCTCTTTCCCATTACCAGTGGGAATTGGGGTTTGACCCCAGGTATAAGTCAGGATTATTCTCAAATTGGAAGTTTGGTGCATCACACTCTTCCTATTCCCACTGACACCTTGTAAGCAATATTGGGCTGAGCTCAGTCCATCCCTCTCGCTCTTTCTCTCTTTCTCTCTCTCTCTCTCTCTCTCTCTCTCTCTCTCTATATATATATATATATATATATATATATATATATATATATATACACACACAGAGAGAGAGACTTTCCCCAGGTGATTGGCGCAACAGACTCTTCCTGTTCCCACTGAATTTTCGCCAGCTGCTCTAGTCTATGTTTATATATATATATATATATATATATATATATATATATATATATATATATATATATATATACATATATATATATATATATATAAAGAGAGAGAGAGAGGGGACAGAGAGAGAGAGAGTGGGAGGAAGGGGTACGGGTACGCGCAGGAAAGCTGTCTTAGCCTAACGCACACACAGACATGATTGTGGACCGCGCAGGCGCGTTCTCTTTACCAGGTTTTCATTATTAAGTACTTGCTGTGAACGGCGCACAGCCGTGCAGTAGCTGTCAGAGGATCCCTCGCAAGCATTGGTTCCACTTCTCGCGTACGTACACCTCTGTAGAGAGTGTCTTCGAATCGTGGTTTTCTATCTCCAGAACTGCACCGAACCGTACGACCAAAACAGAGCAAAAAAAAAAAACAAAACAAACAAACAAACAAAAAACAGCCCACGTGCCAAGCTAGCACACCCACCGTTCGCTTATTTGCCTGCCTGTGTACGTGCGTACGTCACACTCGCAGGGGGGACGGAGAGGTACCTATTAAAACAGCAGAAAGCTGAACGGTGCGTTCTTATTTATCTGCTCGTACAGACAGAGAGTGAGAGAGCCCTACGGTTGTTGGGTTTTTTTTACGCGTTCATAGAGATACATATTTCGTTTTTTTCCCTCTCTTCCTTACGCATATTAACGCGTTGCTGAGAGACGAAGAATATGGCCAATAAATTCCATCCTAAATTTCCAAAGGATACGGTTTTGATAGCCGTTAATGGAAGCAGCTACGCTCAGTATGCTGTCAGATGTAAGTACCTCTTTTATTTATCAATACTTATTCTGTGGTCGTTATCCTATCTACAATGCTAGTCGTACTGCAATACCTTGAATCGTGCGGTTTTCAGTAATGTTGGTTTTGATGTAGTGCGGTTGAAGTATTGCTGTACAAATCAATGTAACTAAGAATTAACTGAAAACAAACACCTTATTAAATCATTATAAGACCTTGGACTATGCAGCTAGGAATAGAATGTACATTTTTGGAGCGAATTGACCGCACTAATCAAGGTATCTCTGTACCGCTGTTGTTCTTTTTTACCGTTGATACGAACAGTACCCCTCTCTGCTGTTACTATTTTAACTACTGCTTATGATTTTACATATTGATTTCACGACTTCTCTTGTAAATAATACATAAGACCAACTGACATCGTGCTTCTTCGGTTCTATAGCTTCCTCAGGCTTACGAATTCGGACAAAACTGAATAAAATCTTAGTTAAAACAAGCATTTGTCCAGCCCGCTCCCCTATAAAAAAGAGTCTCTTGACGCCCGTGCCAGCGCCTATCTCAACCTGTTCGAGATAACTCGTCCTAGTAAGTCGACAATCCAGCGCCGCTAACTACTAATACGTCTTAGCAGGTCGTCCGTCCAGTGCCGCGGATGAGAAAACTCGTCTCACGATAGAGTGTTATTCCTCTGCAAGATGGCAGATTCACCACAAGAAAGTGTGAAGTATGTTTACAAAATGCAAAACGGCGAGAGTGTAGGTGATTATAAGGTTGACCTTATGTGTAGTTACATGTTTTGAGAGATTCCATACTCGTTCAAATCATTGAAACATTTTATTCTGACACATTTATTTCATTTATTAAATGTTCTGTTGTACATGTTAGTTGGTTGATAAGAAAATAAACCGGTCTAATAATGCAATAATGACTTTCTATTTTCATCATTTCTTCCGAGAAAAAAAACCCATCACAGGAGTTACAGCGCTAAAAAATGTACTTGCCAGCAAATTGGTTAGAAAATATCCTCACAGAATTAAACATTAGACAATTAGCCAACCAAAATTGTCGCCGAAATTGTTGAACATAGGTTTCTTCAGTTTTAAGCTGTTCTGCCTGTTTGGCTGGATTGATGGCTATGTATGTATAAAGCGTATAGGCCACACCAATGGAGCTAATAGTCTGAAAATTAAAACATTTACTCAAGACATTTTAAGTGTACAAATTTTTTTTATATCCTTCCCATTAACAATTGGGGGGTCAATTTGCAACGTAAGCTTATGCTAAATTGGTCGCTCAGTTTGTGTCCGATTGTTTTTTGGAAATTCATTCCATGTTCAGTGATTACTGTCCAACAAAGGACAAGAGAAGTCACTTATCTATCGATCAAACCTTTTTTCCAATTTTTCAATTGATCTCTCTCAGCGTGGTATTTTCCCACAAGATGTAGGTCACCTGATGGTTTCTGTTGAGTGACTAACCAGACCTCTTGTGATCATTATCATTAATAATATTAATAATATCAACCGGACAAATTCTAGGGTCCCCAGCACCCCGGACAAGCTTAACTTTGGTACCCTTAAAAGTATTATTTTTTAAAAATCTGTTATCAAGGAATATTTTTTTTTTACTTTGACTTAATTTATTCGTTTACCATGTGTATTTAGAGAGTCAGTCTGCCCCCTCCCCACGACACGTGATAAGTGTCCTCTAATACTTTGCGCCCGGGCGACTGTCCGTGTTGTCCTTTAAGTACACAGAATATTCTGATAGCTGTAGCTTGAGGTCAAGTGACTACAAGTTCTCAAAGAGACCCATTTTTTTTCCATAAGCCTTCTACCATCTTCAGCAATACGGTAATGATAGAGGAATACGCTACCCTACGGATTTCAATCCATTTTCTCCTTCCCCCAAACATTCCCTGTAGCCATATGACTATGGGTATTACTGTGGATTTAATTTTGTGCAGATTATTACTCCTGCGTCTATCCTCACTTCTTACATTTTTTCTAGTTGATAATAATTTGAGAAGCAGTAGTAGTTGTAGTAATTATTATTATTATTATTATTATTATTATTATTATTATTATTATTATTATTATTATTATTATTATTATTATTATTATTATTATTATTATTATTGTTTGTTTGTTTGTTTGTTATGGTTGAGTTTTCACACCAGCAGCAAGTGGTAGACTTCTCTGGAGATCAAGTGACAACAAGTCTCATTTATACCCTGGGACACACCTCGGCATTCTAACCGATTTCAGTTGTGCGGTCGTCTATTCAGTCCCAGTTTCTCCTTTGTTTTTAAATTTGGTTCTTAAGGACTGTCTCCGTGGCTCCGACTACTATTGGTACTACCGTTATTTTATGTTTTCTATGAAGTATGGAGCTGTAAGGGCTTACCAAACCAAGTGTGAGAGACTTATTGTATCTGTTTACAATCTTATATAACTTGTAGCGCTCTATCAGCCGCTATTCGTCACTCGTTATTGTCATGTTGTGATCTCAAAGTCTTTTGGATTCTCTTTCGTATTTAGATACTTGAACTTAAAATTGTTTAACGTTTCCAAGACTAACCTATATTGGTGTCCAATGCCTGAATTAAAATGTCTTATCACTCATAAACGCTTAATAATCTGGGGTCAGAATGAGCAGGGGTGGAAAATATATCACGATTTAATGAGCGGGGGCGTGGTTAGAATAAGTCAAAGTATAGTACAATAAACTATGGCCACAAATACGATTTAGTAGGATCTAAACAAATCAAAGTCGCTAGAGAAAGATTTGTATGTGCACATGGAAAGTAAAAAAACGTAAAGTATTGACAGGCCAACTATTACGAGGGTGGAGAGAGTAGAGATAGCCACTCAAAAATTAATTTACTGGATGTCCTAATCAGAGCGGGAAGAATTTTTTTCGAAAACCAAAAAGCTTCACAATTTGGCACCGAAAAGTAAACTGCTAGAAGCGATCTATGAGATATATATATATATATATATATATATATATATATATATATGCTAGCAGTGATAGAAATCTCGGAATGCATATGTCCAGGAAGTGTAGATATTATTGTATAATGTGATAAGAGAACCCAAATAGTATTAGGGCCCGAAGGATGAAAGAGGGTGAATCTTAGATTTCTGAACATTCTTAATCCTAAACTAACATCAAGCAGACAGTATTTTCTAAACAGCTATCAAGTAATACCTGCTCTCAGGAAAACTAAATATTATCTCTGTTTTTATCTTTCCATCTATCTATCGTTCTTCCCACCTATCTAACTGTCTATCTATCTGTTTCTTTCTGTCTATCTATGTTTCTTTGTATTTATCTCTTTATCTGTCTATCCATCTGTTTCTCCACATCTATCTCTCTGTTTCTTTTATCTATATGTCAATCTGTGTTTCTCTATGTCTACCTATCTATGTATCTGTCTATCTATGTATCTATTTATCTATCTATCTCGGTATCTATCTATTTATCTATCTTTCCTTCAATCTTTCTCTCTATATCTATCTATCTATCTATCTATCTATCTATCTATCTATCTATCTATATATATATATATATATATATATATATATATATATATTTGATATGCAAGTTGTGAAAGGTTCGGGTGTGCTGGTATTGCCATGTCTTCTCTTTTTTTCGAGGTGGAAGGAATCCGAGTTTTTGATAGATATAAACAGACGTATATATATATATATATAGACAGAGAGAGAGTGAGATAAATAGATGCAAAAACTACAGATATATGTATATAGAGAGACATAAACAGTCATATATTTATACATAGATAAAGATAGACAGAGATATGTAGATATAGATATAATCCATCTACATCTATACATGTATTTTTTGTTTCTCTTTCTCTCTAACTCTTTCTCTCTCTATATATATATGTATATATATATATATATATATATATATATATATATATATATATATATATATATATATATATATATATATATATATATATATATATATATATATATATAATCAGTTTATATCTTTGTATTATATTTCAGTCTATTTCTGTCTATCTCTCTCTAGTCATTTTCAATTTATCTATCAGTTTATCTATCAATTTCAGCATGTATCTATATATTTCAGTATTAATCTATCTACATATCTCAGTCTCTTTCTATCTATTTATCTATCAACCTATCCATTTTATTTTTACGAATTAGGAACTTATGGTATTATTCCTTGTACGGTATTTCTGTATATTATATGTCATTCATCAGTGTCGTTGAGAAATGGGTATATATGATCCGACAGAATTATTATTTGTTGCATCGTATTATAATGAATCTTTCAGTAGAAATGATCTCCTGTAATCACACCATTAATGCATCACTTGGCCTAGATAATGTAAATAAGACAGAATATAACGCAATTTATGATCATAACCGAGTGTGGGTAAAGTTTCGCAAAGCAAATACGTTTCACTCGTGTAGTTTTAACTTTTCAAACCGACTAAAATTCTATTGATGATTTTCTTTCACTTTTACTATTAATTTATGACATAATAGGTGTATAATGAATGGGAGATAAGTATATTCTTAAGTTTTTACTGTGTCATCTCACCCTACATTGATTTTTATATCTTTATGCATGTCGTACATATGGGCACTTGTCAGGTCTACGATAACTGTTTACCTATGATGTCAATTTCAATAACTGAACAAACATAACCGCCAAAGCTGGCGAACGTTTCTTCCTTTCGTGTATGTGCTCTGTTTGTGTGTTTCAGTGCTCTTGGCCATACTGTTTTGTCAATAGACTTGAAAATCATCATCAGCTCTCTACTGGAAAAATGTTTCTATTTTTTATTCTTTGAATTTTTTCTTACCTTTTGGGGGCTTTATTTTGATATTGAAATAGTTTAATGATAGCATCTAGATTCTCTAGAATAGTTTTTTTTCCCCATTTGGAAAACTCAATTTATTGTGGCCACATTGTTTTGGGTTTTTTTTTTGGGGGGGGGGGGGGGGGAATTTATTTACATCACTTCAAATTTGACACTCCAGTTATTCAATGATTGACTGAGATGGCGAGATATTCATCGTGTAATAACAGGAGATCAAATCAAATATGGATTTCTATTTGATATAACGCAATTTATAATCATTCTGTCAGATCATGTATCCATTTCTTAATAACAAAATCGCCACGTTGAAAGAAACAAATAGAGCAGATAGAGACTGTGAATTGAGAAGATGAGAATTTGGGGTTAGAACAGTCATTTTGGCCCTTGCATTACTGGTGGCTGTTTAACTCAATGGTGAGATCACATGCCATTAGTTTTACTGAAGTTTTTTTGAAGACCCTAGTTTTTTGCTTTTTTTCATTCAGTTCATTATTCGTAGTTCGGTAAAGAGGATGATATCGTCGACAAATCTGAGATCACTTTGGTACTCGCCATCTATTCTGATCCCTTTATTCGTCTATTCTACGCTTCCGAAGATCATTTCGAGGCAATCTGTGAAAAGTTTGGACGTGCTGGTATCGCCATGTCTTTCTTCTTCTACGAGCTTGAAGTTATCTGGATCTTTAAGCAGTCCGATGAGAGATTTGCTAAATAGTGGGTATGTAGTAGAGCTCAGACATACGGAGCCTACCCCTTGTTGTATGATTACCTCTATGACTTGGAGGATTTCCACTGACTTAAAAGTCTTCTTGAAGTCAACAAATGCTATAGTAAGTTGCATTTTGTATTCTGCTGCTTTCTGTTTTAGTTGATTTTTCGAATGGAGATGGTCAGTGGTTGGGTAACTTCTGAAGCCAGTCTGTTCTCGCAGTTGATTCTCATCAAACATATTGGTGAAAAGTTTGGTGAATACGAACTCATAAAATGTTTGTTCATACAGTTGAATAGGATGATTGGTCTATGTTTACCTAGATCTTTGGGGGTTCTTTTTTTATATAGTAGTATATAATGGCATCCCGATCATTTGGGACTTAGCTCTGTCTGAGGTATTTGTTGAATAATTTGGCTACTTTCCTAGCGATGACTTTTGCAGATTTTTGAGTAGGTTGATGGTGATATTATCTAGTCCAGGTGCCTTTTCTCTTTTTTGCCAGTTTGGAGGCTTGCTTCACCTTCCCACGGAGTAACTTCAGGGAATTTTTTCACCTGGTCATTGTGATCCCCAAGCATAAATCCTAGATATACTCCTACCTTATATTCAGTTCGCGAAACCAATTACCATCACTGTTGTACGTGTTTTGTTTTGTTTTTTGTCTTCTTTTTGTCTTTTTCACAATATTTCCATCGTGTACCTGCCGACCACCTCCACCTGTCTGTTGTCGAATCTTGATCGGTTTCAGGTAATTGGCAACGAAATAAAAATGTTTCACTTCCCAGACAACTAACAATAGAGACTTTGAAGAAGTGCATTAAATACAAAAATATCCTAGGTTAGAGAGCGTGACAGACATGAACAGGAGGCTGGAGGGTACAAGGCCAAAATGCTCTAACACACGTACAATTTTACACTTACAGTTAAATTTATTTCCAAGATTTTGTCTCTAAATGTCATCTGTAGATTTTAACTGTGAGTTGTGAAAGGTAGACCCATGGGTCCCGGAAGAAGTGATTTGATTTTTGAGTGGATCCAGGGATTTCTTCCAGATTGAGAAAATAATCATATTATTCCGTAGGAAAAGAGACAGAAACTGGGGCTAAATTTCAATTTCAAGGAAGGTAACTCAGTATTTGAATATTCAAGGCTCTCTCCCCCAAACATAGGTTACTTCAGTTTGAAAGTTATGTATGTATCTCGGGTACGGACTGCACCAATGGAACTTGAGGGCTGAAAATTCAAACATTTACTCTTTATGGTTTTCAGTGGGGCGTTCAATCTACAATGTACGTTTATGCTAAATTCGTCCTTAGTTTGTGCCCAGCTGCATTTTTAGTGACCCAACAAAGGGCCAGAGAAGTAACTTATTCGTTATTACCCCCTTTTCCAATTTTTGATTGATCACCCCAAGCACGACTGGCTGCCGAAGTACGTTGGCCATATGAGGTTTCTTTAAGTGACTAACCAGACATGTTTTTTGACATTAATGTTCCTGTTTCTGTTAGGAGAGATATATGCATTCACTAATGTGTGCCCGTCTGTCTGTCCGATATCTCTAAGATTCATCTAAGAAGAGTCATGGAATGCGAAAGAAACATTGAATTTTACAGCGGATCCAGAAATTTCTTTATTTGTATTCTGCAAAATAAAGAGGCTAACATGATCGGTTAATGAATTAGGTGAACTTCAATTTTAAGGGAAGTAACTCAATATCTATACATTTAAAGTTCTTTTCACATGTCTTTTGATATTTCATTTTCATGCAGTTTTTACTTCGTGTGCGGTGCTGGCTGAGGTATGCATTCTTTGAGTGTTTTCTAGTCTAACTAGTTTTAGATCGGTTTTAGTACTACTTGGCATCGCCAATTTGGTGTGAGAGTTTAGGCGTCAAACCTATGTTGGCGAAAGCCCATTTGGCGAATGATACTTTGGCTTCTGGATCAAATGCTGATTGGTTCATCATCAGTCACGTGTGAAACTTTGGGAGGCTTTAAAACAGGGAATTTAACTCTATTGCAAACACTTCGTAATGTACATAAAACTTATTCGAAAAAAAAAATTGAACGACATTTAAAAAAAATAAAATGCATCTCATATTTCAGTTTGGAGTAAATAAAAAATCAAACTGAATGTTCAAGAATTGTGTGAGATTTCATTAGAAATAAGAACTGATTTGCCTTTGATTTTTATTAATATTCACTCGACTTTTTTTCCCATTTACTCATGCCAGAACGCCCACGTCAAATCGGCTACGCTAAATAGTCCCATCCTATTTTAGATTGAAAAGCAATTGGATCTGCTTTAATGGCTTCAGGTAATTCGCCATGAAATAAAAAGCTTTCCATTTCGTGGCTTCTGACAGCAGAGAAATATGAACAGTGAAATAAATCCAAAAATATTCAAGTTTCAATTTTCATTTTTTTTAGTATCTTGTATTTATTTTGTATTTTCAAAATGATTATCTTCTTCGATTCAAATAAGTAATCCCAAATGCTTGTTTTATCATAAATCTGCACTTTCGAATTTTTTGTTAAGGTTCTTGATATAAAACTTTATTTTTCATAACAAAATATCCTCTTTGCAACATAATCTTGCCCCTTTTTAGCGCACTTAATTCAGTGGTGGATACCAATTACATAGATTGAACCCCATGCATTAAAAAATGGAGACCAAAATTCAGCTTATAACTTTTTGTTAAGCCACGGACTTATGAATGTACCTTTGTAAGTTGTATGGCTTTTGAAAAGCAACAGCGGGGAATTTTCGAAAGTAACTCATCTCTGTGGTCTATAACTTCTTTATACCTGCTTTCAAGATCTTCGACTCATAGCCGTACAAGTATAATGAGATTACCTCAATGGGCCTATTTACGGGAAACACCGTCTATGGCAAACGCAGTGATTGTACCCCTGTCCGAACTTCTAACACGGTGACACACATCTTTTGGATAACTTTATTATATTATCAACTTAAAAATACAATTTAAGCACATTAATCTTTTGGTGAACTAATTGAACAAATTACAGTATTATATGAAGAAAAACAACTGCAGTCTCCTTACTTTCACTGATGCAATTTAGTATATGTGATCGAAGTCGAAGTTGTTTTCAGTTTCTTCTCTTTTTACTCTCAGCAATGCACGATCACAGAGTTTTCTTGAACCAATGGAGGCGCTGAATTACAAAATTATTTGTTTTACTTCCTGAATGATCTCTCCATGCTGGCGTTGGAAACTTCTAAGGTTAGCATTTTCTGAATCGCTATCCGAAGATTGGGAAAGATGCTCTTATTTCCACACATTTCAAGAAAAGTCTTTTTTTGATCTGAGGTTGGCTTATCTGACCTTTATAGAAAATGCTCAATGGTGGTCCCTTCTGGTGGTGCACAGAGCACGTGTCATACCAGCCATAATTTAGATTTGTCAATGTCTGAGCACATCAGTCGGATATTTGAGCTGAATGAGATGTTTCTGTCACTTGAGACGACCATCACTTTTGCTATTACTGCTGCTGTCTATGCAATCGCTGACAGGATTTCAGCCTTTAATTCCCGGTCAGTCAGAATCGCTCCCTGATATGAGAAGCTGTGAACTAATGAAATGAGAAATGAAACCAGGCGTTATGAACCCCCCCCCTAACCACGCTGGAAAGACATGCAAAGAAAAGGCATGAACCTGAGCAATGCCCCGAGAAAATCCTTTGACAAAAAGGGATGGTTGTAGATGATTGCTAAGTTGACGCCTCCACGGTCGGTCAGACCATTTGAGGGACAATACGATACAAAACAATGTTGTGATATATGTGGGTGTATGTATGTATGTATCTATATATTACGTGTGTGCGTGTGTTTATTGAAATCAAATTTGAAACGAATATCACTCTATGCATGTCACCATTTGGTACCTTGGCTTTATGAATTGTTATTAACAAATTTCTTATTTGTAATCATCATATTATGAACGATATATATATATATATATATATATATATATATATATTATTTACATCTTATAAGCGATATGAAATCAATCATATTTGATGGATCGTTCAGTAATTGTGGAGAAGGTACCGTAATTATCCATGAATATCATGGCCACACCTGGGGAAAATATTGATTATCTTATGTTTACTTCACGAATAAAGTATGAGTTTGTTTTTACTATTTCTAGTGTTTCCTTATATCAGGACTCAAAATCCAACCAGATTTTGACGAATCTAATCAAAAATCAATACAACTTGCTCTGTTTGATCTGCAAGAATCGGCTCAGCTAACAAAAACGCTTAACTGATAAACTCCTATAAGATTAGCAGAAGCAAGGAAAACCGCTAAATTTTATTGTATCATTTTAGTTTCGATTATTTATTTCTAAATCTATTTTTTGAAAATTCCTCCGTTCCTAAATTGGTTTTATGATGAGGTGCCATTTTCAGTGTAAGTTCATTGGTCCCTTAATTTGTACCTGGCAGCAATCACACTAATAAAATCAGACTTGTCAATAAAGAGTAAGAGAAGTAACTTATTCATTGATCATCTTTTTTTATCAAATCTTTTAATTTGATCACCCCAACATGATATGCTGCCAAAAAACATTGATCAAACATCATAACAAACTCGACCATATAAACAACTCAACTAACTTGTCACTATTTGATCAAATCTGCTGAACTTTTCAATTATGGCAAAACCTCCAAGAGAGATCAGTTCCTCACTGTTTTCCTCCAGAATCCTTGATTCAATGGGAAATAGAATAATTTGTTTTATTGTGTACTGGTTTGATGATTATTTTCTTCTCAAACGAATTCAATTCTCTTGCAAATGAATGTTCCCTTATTCACTTTAAAAAAATGCAACATTACTTCAGGAACAAACACACACACACGCACACACACACACACACACACACAATAAGTAAGTAAATTGTTTTCTAAAAGTTTAAGGCCACCCTGCATCCTTTCCGTGAAGTCAAGAAATCAACGCATTAAACATCATACAACAACTAAAAGTATTGTGTTTATACATATCTTAATCACCTCAAGTAATTAACTGGCACTTGATGGCTGTTTTTCTGTCACCATCTTCCACTATTGGTCTGCTAATCCGGTTGAGATTTGGGCTGTGTCCAGGCCATTCAAGAGTTTTCTCTTTCTGCTTGTTGAGAAAGGTCATCACAATCTTGGATCTGTGGCATGGCGCGCAGTCTAGCAGGAACATCTTGTATTTCTGAATGGTCACATGGATTTCTAGTCTTTACATCTTACCACCCATGGTATAACTAGAAGGCAATAGATATAGGCCAGCAGTTCCATTGGCTGACATCTCACCCTCAATCATCTGGCTCGGTGGGTGTTTCCAGTGTTGAAATCATCTACTTCTCCTCGAATCGTATTCCTGGCGGTCAAGGCGCGTTTCGTTTTCGCACAACAAACCGCTACAGAGTTGACTCGTTGGTGAATAACGTTCAACTCCTCTCTTCAGTGCTCCAATGCATTGGATAATGTTGAATATAAGAATTATTTGTTTCTAATTATTTTAGATGAAGGATCTATTTTCCTAAAGATAATTTTGAATATTTAGTTTTGGTACCTGCGTAGGTACGGTGATTTATTCATGCGAAGTACAGATATTTTTCTTATTTCCCCTAAAACCTTAAATACTTTGTAATCAAATATACGAATTGATGGTCTGTTATTGATTTTGATAAGAATTAGCATAAGTATAGATAAGTACGCAGATAGAGAGATATATAGATAGATAAACACAGATTAAGATATAAAAACAGATCTTAGATGTAAACCCGCGCACTGACATGAGGATAGATCAATAAGCTCGTAGCTTTCAGTTGAATTCTGATATGTGATTTCCCTTGTATCATCATCATCATCAGTCTTTTAACATCCGTCGTTGGACATAGACCTTCCCCAGGAATCGCCACACTTCTCTATCATGGGCGTCGCAGAGCCAGCACTTTCTGATTCGTCTAGCTCGTCTCTCCATCTAATATTCTGCCAGCCTCGGTTCCACAAGTAATCTTGGGGGATCAATGTCGTGAGTCGCGATGTCCTTCGGTTGTCTGCCATTCTTGCAATATGACCAGCCCACTGCCATTTTCAATAAATGTGATTATTTCACACTACTGAATTAAGTGCACTGGAAAGGAAGGAGATTATGCTGAAAGTAATTGCATCCTTATGTTACGGGCTTATTGGTGGATCTGCGTATTTATTGGGTTTAAAATCTGTTAAATATAAAACTGAGAACACCGGAAAATAGACCACTAAAACCGATGTATTCGTGTGTACGATCTATAAAATCTACCAATGTTTTCATTTTGTTACGTTTTCTTTCGGTGCTGTCTTTGATCAGCCGAGATTTTGCGCTGACATTCGTTTCTGGCTTATTCGAGTAGAGCTTCAAAGCCAGCTAGAGTTTCAGTACATCTGTTGAACTTGTGTGACACACGAATAGCTTCAAAACAATCTGGGCGGGGAAATATTTTCCTTTGTCGGTTGCACGCTTTTGATTTGGTTAAAGGTTAGCGATAGTGAGTGCTGCTCAGTGCATTTTGAAAGACATTGACAATTTATCTTATTTTTCTTCCTTCCCCACTTTTTTATTCATCCATTCATTCATTTAAGAGATCACTTCTGCCCTTCGTGTGTTCATTATTGTTTTTTGGGGGGGGGAGGGGCTGCGATTGAAATGTTCTATCTTGGAAAATTGTTTTGAATATACGTTTATTCTACTTGATGGCATATAAGACCCTCAGGCATATAAGCTTTTTTCTAATCTCACCAGGGAATAGTAAGAAGAAATTATCATTATTATTATTATTATGATTAGTTGTATCAAAACTGGTCAACATTTAGAAGGTAAACACGAGTCAAATTTGATAAGAATAAGAAGAAATATCTGTACCTTGCATAAATGGATCACCTTAGCCCATGTGCCAGAACCAATTATCTAACAAATTATCCAGGAAAAAAAAGAACGTTTATCTAAAATCACCCGAATAAAATGTCAGCACAATATTTGGGTATCGTTGGCACCAAAATAATCATAGGGACCCCAAAGAAACTTTTTTTAAAAATTTAATTGTGCTTAGTGGTATATTTAGTGGTATGTTCGAGGTTGTAACTCAAGAAATATGACCTGGAGCGCCTGGGGATTTACACAGACACTCAAAGAGAGAAGAAACTGTATCCCACTTGGTTAGTTGGTGTGCCATTTGCGGGACTACTGTGATTCAATTGTTAGATGTTACAGGAACTTCATTAACAATCCCTACTTACCAAATTCAAAATGACTTTCTTTTCGTATACTGAATGCAAGTTTTTAAAATTCTAAAATTTGGAGAATAAAGTGAGTTATATATGCCACAAGATTGGTAATCTCTCTCTCCCTCCCCCCTTTCTCTCTCTCTCTCTCTCTCTCTCTCTCTCTCTCTCTCTCTCTCTTCTTTTCTCTGAGTTATTTATCATTTTCTAGCTATCGCTTCTCGTTGGATTTTGATTTCATTTTTCTGCTGTCGTAGCAACGGGGATTTCTTTAAGAACTTCGATTATTCCATCTAAAAATCCTAATCTGTGCGGACATTTTCGTCTTTGCATGTGTCATTCGTTCTTCATTAGCGTTACTAGCTGTATGTATAACCCAAGATATCATGGGTAGTATTTACTGAGCAAATACGTCAAGCCTTTTTTTATTTTGTATTTAAATAAATGACGACATAAATGATTTTAGTTTAACCACCAGATTCGGCATGAGTGAAGAGTATAAGTGCTAAGCACAGTTAACAAAAACACTAAACTGATAAACCGCTGAAGTTTTAGCGGAAGCAAAGTTAACCGCTATTTGTTAAATGAATTTAGCCACGGTTTATAATACATTTTCATTCTAAAACCTTTTAGAAAATACCTGGAGATCTGGAATTTCAATTCACTTTATGTCTAAACGTCAACGTACGTTGAATGTTAACTAATGTTTAGTTTAATTCGTTCTTTTAATTATTTGTGTACACCTTGCTTATCACCTGACGTTGACAATCTCTACGTTTTTAGAAAGGTCTGTCATATTGAAATTGCAGCTTTTAAGGACTTTTTTCAAGGGTTTCAGAGTAAAAAGAACAAACTAAACGTAAATTCCAACAGTAAAGGTTAGTAGTTAACGGTTGTCTTTGCTTCTGCTGAACCTTTTTTCTTCTGGTTTAGCGTTATCGTCGGCTGTTCCCAGCACTGACGAATAGACAGAGAAAGAACGAGGAAACTTCATGATATCGATAAAAAGGTAACAAAAGCGTTTGTTAATATAAACCATGATTGAGCACAAACCAATTCACAGATGAATGAAATACAGTTGATTCATACAATATCAACAAAAGGATGGCAAAGAGAAAAGATTACAAAAGAGATAGCGTACGCGCCGAGAAATAATGCAAAAAAAAAAAAAAAGAAACATTATGGAAGTCTCTAAACTCAGTCAGTTATTTTGTGTATGACGTAGAAGGTTTACTTATGCAACCGACTTGAATTGATCAAAAAACAAAGATCTATTTACTCCTTACCTGGACGCTTTTATATATATATATATATATATATATATATATATATATATATATATATATATATATATATATAAAGATAATATGCGATAAGGATATAAAAACAAGCCTTGTTAGTCACGTAATAGAAACTGTCAGGTGACCAACGTCTGTTGGCTGCATGCCACATTGGGGACAATCAATCAAAGAATTGAAACAATGGATGATCGATGAATAAGCTACTTTTCTCATCTTTTGTTGGGCAATGATCACTAAAACAAGCAGACACAAACTAGTAACCGATTTAACATAAACTTACTCTGTAAATTGACATACCCGTACTAAAAACCTTGGGGAGGGTAAAAACAATAAAACTTATTGCAAGATGCAATAATGGGTAAATGTAAAAAAATTCAGCTCCCTATATAAGTACATAGTCAGTCAGCGGGACCAACTTGAAAACTGAAGAAACCAATTTTGACAGTTTTGTTCCGATTAAAGCAATACGGTTTTTCAAGAATATTTTGATTTTATTGGTTTGCTCGTTCTAATGGGAAATGTAAGAAGGTCGTTTTGAATAGGAAGTGCTTCTCATGAACGAAGAAATCAGTCTGCATAAGTTAATACCAGATAATGTCACCAAAAATCAATTAAAGCGTACTGTATTTTTCGGCGATTTAGAAGCACGTCTACAAAGAGATTCGCTACCTTTTCCCAAAGCTTTTTTTAGCATGAAAAAAGAAACTCGGAGAGTGATATCGAATAACTGAGTTACCTCATCGACCTTTCTGTAGAAAAAAAAAACACGTGTCACGTGAGAATTAGCATTCCTGATCTGACTATTTTCCCAACAGGATGTTCAAAATTAGAGGAGGAAATTTGGGGCGCGGTTCTGTCTACGGAAAAAATATACTGTAGCGAGAAAAGGGGGTACCAAACGTAGCTTGAAGGTCCCGCAAGCACATCTCAGGTAACATAGCATTAGTGTAGAGAGTTCACCCTTCGATCGACACGTGGCTACCATTGCCCTGTGCTACCCGTAGTAAATATATTTTGTGTTTGCGTGAATTGGACTTTCATTCAATGTTTTACTGCTATGGCTTCGTGTTAGATTATGCAAACCTAAATAAGTAACCTTTGAGCTTGCTTCGTGACTGGAGTTAGTTGTGGCACTTGGGGTCAATGTTCGAGCCCAGTTAAAATCTTGGGATCTGAATGCTAAATGTTTTTGTCTTCTCACGGCATGCGAGTACCCTTTACTGTAAGATTGACGTAACACAATCATTATACCAACCCCATTTCTTCTCGTGCTGCTTCCAACTAAGTGTGATCAATCTAACTTCATTATGGCGTAATAGTCTTATAAATATTTATTTTGTGTATTCAAAGAGAAAGATAATTGTAACAGCTGCCATCTCAGCGTTCACGTTTTGTTTTTTATTTTTAAATTCTGTCGAAATTGGTGCATTTCTTCAAGAATTTAATCTAATATTAAAGATGGAATTTATTAATCAACATTTTCAGCATATTTTGCTTTTTATCCGAAGAAAGTTGAAATTGCGACTTAAACGCTCAAAATAGTGCAGTTCGTTGAGAAGGGATATTGGATAATTGAACGTTTCAAAAGTAGTTTGGGATGTATCGTTTAGAAGATCTTTCGCTGTGCGATGCTCCACGGTCGGGTAACCTGTTGATGTTGATAGCTATCAAACCAAGACATTACTTGGGGATCATCAGTCAAATGATTAAAATCATTTTCAACAGCTTCAACATTTTCAACAGTTTGTCATTTTGATGTGCGGTGTCAACGTAATTTAAGCTAGAACAAAAACCATAAGTTCAACGATGCCTCCCCACCGTCCATGGTAATCTGGGGAGGAGGAGCAAGTAGTTTTAATGTTTATACTCGTAAAATATTGCAATATATGATACTCTGCAAGTATTTTTGTTTTGTTTTGTTTTTTGTTTTTTTTCGATGAAAAATGTAAATGGCCATTTTGGGCGTTTGGTCATCATACCTGTTATTGTAATCAAACCTTTCAATGGCACCACACTTCCTTCTTTCTTATTTCTGTTGTTTAAGGGAAGTGAAACCGACAGATGTTTGAACACATCTAATTTTTAAAAAAGCTACATTTGAGTGTGCGATTAAATTTAACCATAATAAAAACGCTAACTTCTTGGAAAAATTACCTTGGGCGACACGTAGATATTTTACAATAACTTGAAATGCCAGATATCGTTCAACAAGCAGAATGTGCCACCTCTAACCGTAACAATCGCATTCAAAAGAAGTGATGCTATACAGGTAGTTGGATCTACTACAGAGTATTTAGGTAGGATTTTGAAAAAATAAGCCAAAAAAGCCACTCTAACCCCATTAGTGTGGCCCGTATCATATATACATACACGACTAGCTAGCCCGTAACCCAGAACAATTTGAAGACTGTTAACAGTTATAGTGAGTATTTTAGTTAACGGTTTCTAAAGTGTATTTTATTTTCAACTTAATAAACTGAATGAATCTTACTTGACCTTAAAAACAGTACGTTAGATGAGAAGTATACGAAGCAAATATTGAATGTAACATCGCTTCATCCCTGGCAACCCTCCCCCCAGCTATGAGATGAAGTATTGTCATTATTATAGACTGATCTATTCGAATTTCAGTTGCCATAAGATAGTCAAAAATGGCCCAATTATGACGTGTAATCTCGATACAATTGCTATATTCTTTCCATCTTTCGCCTGATTTACTTGAGCGGTTTCAGAATGTCAGCGCAGCAGGAGCAAATGTGAGAGAAAGCAGATGCCACAACGGAATGTATAAGTGAAAAGAAACTTCACTACAAGCACGTGCACACACGCACGTACTTGCGAGTACCCGTGCTTATTGAGGGGTCGACATGTTCTTTTTCTTATTTTGTATATCTAAAAAGAGATCGCAAATACCTCTGCAACTAAAACGCAGTTCTTGCTCCAACAAAATCAAAATCGCTAGTTGTTATGTAACGCAGTTGACATTTGTCTGTTTTCAGGTGAAACGTCGCTAGGCTCAACTTAGTCAGGTAAGATAAGGGATCAAACTCATAACACTGGCTAATGTTCTACCAGGCTAGCATCGCTCTACACCAGGTGCCCTAGTCTGCTTTTAAGTATAGTTATCCCTTGTCTTTTGCGGGTTTTCCATACACAGATTCGATAATTCACGGTTCAGTTTTGAATAGCCTAATGGGAATATTTTTGAGTTTTGCAGCGTACTGCGGAAAAGCATATCATAGAAAATATGCTGTACAGTATGAGCAATATTTCAAAGTTTTAAAAATCATAAATGCATATATATCGGTAATCTTGCAACTACCACGATCTTTTGACAAAATGGGATATGTGTCTTGTAATTTATTCATTTTATCGTGATAATCTTTGCGTTATTGATAAGAACAAAGTTTGTTGAAAAACTAGCAACTAAAAATTGTTCATGTAGACAGTATAAACTCAGGGATATTAGTAAATGAGAACTTGTTTACATAAGGGAACTGGTTAGTCGAAAGTTATTTTAAACATTTCATTTTTTTCACGACTGCAGTTTTATAGAATTTAGTTTTTGCTATTCAACTGTATTTGTTTATTACATACTTTACTGTATTCATTTTCCTTTCGTTTGTACATTTACAATTAGTGATTGGTAAAGTTTGTTTTCATCAAAAGGTTTATGGTACATTGTTTATGGTTTGGGGAGCCGAAGGTTTTATTTTAATGAAGTGGGACAGCAAAAATTATTCGCGGATTTAGCTCATTCGAAGCCTCCTGAGGACCCTAAATCCCATGAATGGCAAGGATAACTGTATAGGTAAAGAACAAAATTTGTGTGATCCAGAGATTGTGAAAGCCACGTGAATTCAATTTTATATGTGAGACGCAACCCAAATGTTGAGGTTATCCGAACGGATTAATCAATAGGTTCATCTGTCAAATTACCCAGCTTTTTCCTTGTCTCACCGGCGATGACATTCGTTTCTCGGGATTCCAACAATGAAACTTTCCGCATCTTTTTTCTTAGCTTTCATCAAAAGCCAACGCCCATAAAGCCTAAGAAGCTTTCTTCAAATCATTAGTAGTTTTCTTCATACGCATTTCAAATAATCGTATGGTGAAGTTAGTGACACCATCTCGGGTGCTAGTCGCCTCAACATCTATTTCAAACATGATAAAGCCGAGGAGGATCTTGTTAAATATGAAACTCAAACAGGCACGTATGGTGCCATGGCCAGCATAAAGGGTACTATTCTCATGAAATGATAATTATAATGATACACACATTTCGCTGTAATTCTGTATGGATGTTCAAAAAATCAATGCTATATTTCTCTTGAAATTTCATGGTAACCACTTGTTCGTTTCCTTAGTTTGAAATGATGATTGTGTTTCCATTAGCTATGGGTGGGGGTCTAGGGGGATGAGTTTCGTGACTCATGCCTTGTTTGTGAAAAATTACATCAAATCACAGGGATGGCTGAATTATAACAGTAACACAAGCTTACGGTCCTGGGCCAAGGCATAAGCGAACTGAGCGGCTGTTTAGGGCCTTGTGGTCACAAGAGGGACCCAAAAAGCAATGGGAGGGAGTCAAATTGTGTTTAGTCCCCAATATAGGCTTGGACAGGCCCTGCAATCAAATCACACTATGAGCATTGGGACACGGATGGATTACTACTTTGGAACACGAAATACAGTAAGGCTTTATGTCAAATTAAGCGTAGCTCTGATTAACGATAACGTGAACTCGCCATCACAAGAAATAATTGAACAACCGTAGCGTCAGACTTTGAACATGTGTAAAAGTAATTACATCAAAGAATGAATATTGTCCACATAGATCCTATCTATGACCTCATTGTCGTTTTCCACAGGAAAATCAACTAGAATAGGATCAACATCTAGAAAAATCTACATTTTTTTTAGAATCTAGGTGTTATTAATAAACCTGAAAAAAATAGGGCCCCAAAAGCTTAAAAAAGCTTCTTTTTTTTTTTAAATCAGAAAAAAAACAAAATATTTTAAGGAGTCTTGTAGAGTACTGATGCCAATTTTCAAGTCTGTAGAAAAAACGGTGTGGCCAAGAGTGCTGGAACACACGAACACATTCACGTACCAAATAGTACAGAACCCTTTGCCATCTTTGATAGCAACGATTATTGAACATTTACAATAGACCAGTTATCAGAGCAGTCGCTTCTGACTGTACGTGTCTCTTATGTATTTCAGATTACATACGCTATCAAAAATAACATTGATGCCAGACACATTGATCTTTGCTTTCCTCTACACTTAATCAGCGTGTCTGAGGGAGGGATTATGGCGACTGGACATCCCAGGATATCCATACAGTTTGCCCAGGCATGCTCCCTTGAGGGGACGTTTCATTGTCTGCACAGCCAGATATGGAGGCCATTGTAGTGCTAATTTGATTCTCCCGTTATGTTGAGAATCAGCAACAGCCATATTTGAATGACTAATCACCTAAGTGTATATTTCTCAACAGCTGTGTCAGTGACTAGTGTTACTAACATAGTTTGTTCGTCTTTTTGACTCCCTACCGACAAGAATGAGAATTCGTACATAAGTAGTATAACCCCCCTGCCCTGACAAGAGGATAGGCAGAACCAGGGTCGGTGATTCTCTTTCCTAAACACACAAGAGGATGAAGTTTAAGCAGATAAGATGAGAAGGAGAGGAAAAGAGTAAAGGAAAGCCAGAGAGAGGGAGAAAGAGAGAGAGAGAGAGAGAATGAATGGGAGCAAGGAGAGAGAACACGAGTGAGAGAGAGAAAAATGTGATTTTGAAAGGGATAAGAAAGGGCAACAAAAAAAAATAACGGTAAAACGCACGTGGGTGAGAGAGAGGGGGGATGACAAGACAGAGCAAAAGAGAGGAGGGAAGAGAAGACAGAGCGAGAGTGAGAGAGAGAGAGAAGGGAGGAAAGACCAAAGACAAAATGAATGGAAATGAAAACAGATCAGGTTAGTCACTCAATAGAAACCGTCATATGACCAACTTCTTTTGGCAGCATGTATTTGGGTGATCAGTGGATAAGTCACTTCTCTCGTCTTTTTGGGGACAGTGATCACTAAAAAAAAGTCTGAATTTCCAACAAAAAACGTGAATGCTGCTGGGCACAAACTAAGTGGTCAATTTAGCATAAAACTACATTGCAAATTAAACCCTCACTAAAACGATAAAAGTTTTTCCATACATAATAGGGAGCTAATGTTGAAGTTGGCAGCTGGTTATCTCCATACATACGTATATTCAGGCATATGTAGCCAGCCAGCTAGCCCTACCTGAAAACTGAAGAAACCTATGTTGACAGTTTTGGTGACGGTTTGGGTTGATAATTTCCAATACAAAAGAAAATTTTCAAAAATGGTCTTTAGCAAAAGACAGATGCATTGGCTTCAAGCTTGACATTGTCACCTCTTTCAGACTGACTGTTGTTCGAACCCAGATAAATTCCACCATGCTGAATGCTGGCATCGTAAGCATGACAGACTTCAAAGATCAACGTAGCAATCGTTCTATCCCGATTTAGCTTTGTGCTGCATAAAGCTAAACTTTTGATGGAGCAGCTTAACCAAACAGCTGTGCATTTTTATGATGAATGGATATTATATTGAACACCTTAAATTAAAGGCGATAAAAAATTGGATATTGATCACTCGTGAATTTCGAATTTGTCTCTCATGGCAGTTATTTGTAAAATGCAACAACTGTTTTCAGGTCAGCGATGGATATTATACGATGTTTAGGGCATAATTAATCTAATTTATTCACCATACATAGTTCTTGGGTATTGCCATTCGGATGATACATGCAAGTCATCGACCATTCAAGATGGCTACCCGTGCACAGAAATGGACAAGACAAGGAGGAAGCTTTTTGTGAAGAGACACAATTTTTAATCAGCCCTCCCCACCACAAAAGCTGTCCTAGAGGAGCATATTAAGAGAGCAGGGTGCCAAGGAGGTCTTGCGTGGGGTCAGGTGCTACCATCACCATTTAGATGGTGCTGATCAAAGACATCTGAGGGGTACTACGAGATGCAGGCCAATTCAGCTATGAGCTTGTCTCCTGCAAATATAAGAAGAGGTATGTTGGGCAACACTAGTTCAAAAGAGCTGTCTTAGACTGCACAGCCCAGTGTTGGTATGAAAGAGAGTGAGAATAAACTTCCCTGCAATAGACCCTGACTCTGGGAAGATATTATTATCACTTATCTTGAGTCTTGAATTGTGAGATAGAGGGAAGATGCTAGGCAATACTCAAGTTCGAAATCTGAATTCTGTATCATAAAGATATATGATTTGACACTGTGATCATCCATATCAGATTAGTCTACGTGACTTTATTGCAATTATGATTTTAATACAAGCTATGGTCGCTATTTTTTTTATTTTCGATGCATGCAATTCTTTGGCAATAAGTGTATCGAATCATGTATATAAGTAGTTATCTATAAAATCCATTGGACCTTGTGTCAGACTTAACTTAGTTGATATCAAAATGAAAGGTAGGTGAAAAGGAAGAAAAGTTGAGGAGTGATGCAGAAAAAAACGGAGAGAGAGAGAGACAGATAGACAGACAGAGAGAGGGAGACAGATAGACAGACAGAGAGAGAGAGAGAGAAAGAGACGGGGGATAAGGAAGAAAGCACAAGAGGTGTGGAAGATAAGGAAAGCGTGTATGTTGAAAAATGAGCGGAACGAAATGGAATTTTCGTTTAAATATCGTAGCTAAAGTTCAGAAAGAGAGAGCAGAAATGAGGAATTGGAAAATATAATGAGAAACAAGAGTGAAGACGAAAAGGAGAAAAACATATAACAAAAGAAAGAGAAGATGAAGGAGAAAACCGAAAAGAACTGTTTATTTAAATGAAAGAGAAGGAAGAAAAGAAGCGGAAAAAATCAAGTGAGAAGTGAAAAAAAAAAGAGAAGGACGAAAGGAGGAAAGTATAAAGTGAAAAAAAAAAGAATTTGAAGAGACCGAAGGAGAAAACGGGGTGAAAAGTATGTAAAAAGATAGGAATCGAGAGATAGGAGGAAAAAAAGACGAGTACAATGTCGTCTGAAAGATTGGCTTATTTGTTTTTTTACTCCTCACGACAAAATCTGGCAAATGGCCACGAAATTTCGAAAATAACCTTGCGATTATCAGATTGCATCAACAGGTTGGAAAGTGTGAAGCTGGAGGCACCCTGAGAGCTGATGAAAGTCACCCCAGAGAAATGAAGGACATTTTCTCGCGGGGTTGATGATGTGAATGAAATACGGCACACCCAGGAGACAGACAGATTTCTGTCCGTCCGTCTGCACCTATAATTAATCAGTGGGAATAAGGAATTTGTTTAGACTCTCAGGTGCAAACTATCATACAGAAACAGTCAGGTACTGTATTTGCCAACCTAATAGGTGTACATTTGAAAAAAAAAAAAAAAAAGAAAAGAAGAAACCAGGTCTGGTTAAACACTCAATAGAAACCGTCGCAGGACCAACTTATTTAGGCTGGATGGTGTGTTGGGGTGATCAATTGAGATTTTGAGAAAGGCAGCGATCGTTGAATAAGCCACTTTCGTTTTTGTTGGGCAGTGATCTATAAAAAGTCTGAATTTTTCAAAGATACACCAACTAAGCGATTAAATTAGCATAAGCTTACATTGCAAATTTATCCCATTTTTGAAAACCTATTCAGGGTGGATTTTCAAAAAACAAAAACTTTTTTTTTGGTGTGAGGGGACATAATAAGCAGTAATTGTTTAAAATGTCAATCCTTCAGCATAGTTGGGGCTGTCGATACGCGTAATTCACTCATACAGCCAGAACAACTTAAAATCTGTAGAAACCTATGTTGAAAGTTTTCGTTGATGGTTTCTAAAAAATCTATGCAAATATTACCTTTGCCCCAAGGGCTAACGCTGATCTTAGGACTAAGGGGGGGGGAGTTACCAGCGGGGGCTTGGTGATGCCCCAGCGGATGATGGCATGAAAAATGAATTCGGCTAGCCAAGTTCAAACTCCGTTGGGGTAGTTTGTATTGACTTGCAATTATGCTGTTTGGAAAAGCATGAATCCATCCATTTTTCCATCCATAGTTAAAATAGCACTGGATGTGCGATTAGCGGCACTTCGGGTGCATGTTGCAACTTGGAGCCATCACCAGCGTGAGGGCCCTCAGGCGCTCGAAATAGGGCTTGGATCGGTTTCAGTAAGCTATTACTACACAAATTCCTTCGTATACTACGTGTCCTCTAGGCCAGCAAATACAGTATTTATAGTTTGGCTTATCCTGGTACATAAGGCCATAAGTGGTGAGTACTCGTGTTCAAACTCATCCCAGTAGTAATAGTGTGATATGTAGTTTACTAACTGCTATTAAACGGTGACGGAGGGATCATGGTAGGTATTTACTAATGTTGCATAGCCGCTGCACCTTTTTGTGTGCAACCCCGGGGGATATGATCTCGAAGCACAAGTGACATGCACTGAATACTGGGGGCGAAGAAGATCCGAAAGTGAGAAGTGGAAAGATGAGATGTGGATATGATGAATACCTGTGGGGAGATAGCTGCTTCTTACGCGCACATGCAAATAGGATCATATCGAAACAGGTGTAGTGTAATCGAAGAAGAGCCCTTATTATCAATCCTAGGTTCTGAATATATTCTGGGGGTGCTTTTCCTGCTAATTATAAAGATGCTGAAACGAATCTGTAAAGGTATCAGTATCTTTTGCAAAGTGCATATCTTGAAACCCTTGGATATCTTTCTGAATCAATAGAAAAATTCAATGTCCGAAAGACAAACTGCAACATGGCTGTTGTTGTAGTTCTATTCTTTTTTGTTTACTCAGCCTCTCCGTTCCTTTTTCCTTGGCTAGCAGGCCAGCCAGGCGGAAAGGTAAACGTTGTTGCTTCTTACCTTCTCACAGCAGACTGAACAAATGAAGAAAAAAATGCTTTTTCTTTCAGTTTTTTCTTTCCCGCCGATTTCTTTGTTTGGCTCCAGCCAATGCGAAGACAGATTGTATTCTTTCAATCTGAGCCACTTTCGGTAACCTTGAAGTTGTTCAGAGCTGATTTGACTTATATAACCATTCTCCCCAAGTAGAACGACGGCATTTATCTATTTCTTTTTTCTAACATCCGTTTTCCAGGCCAGCTCGTTCACCATCGCTCAAAGTTGGATGCAATCGGTGTTCCATAATTTTGGTATAACGTTTATACATACACACACACACACACACACACACACATATACACACACATATATATATATATATATATATATATATATATATATATATATATATATATTGCAGGGTCCAACTTCACTCCTACTTCTATTCCAACTGACAAATTAATACTGCAAATTTTTGTGATGTATATATGAGAATAAATTCATATGCATATAAGAACCGTCAGTTTGGTCCGGTTGATAAGAGAATTCCCAAACAATCACTAGGTCAGGATTTCAAATTACGGTAAAGAAATGATGATTTTATGTTTTGATTTGTTTCAACGTGACTGCATAGACAAACTTTGAAGTGGGTACCTCTGTGAATTAGGTGAGGATTGTTCTTGTTCATGTTTTTGTTCTTGTTGCTGCGGGCTGGAAAACAAAGTCAACTTCGGAGTTTGATAAAAATCGAAATCCTGTTGTCAGTTGCAGCTTGTACACTCACATCTGGCACGTAAAGATTCCCTGCCTCTTTTCGCTGCAGCAAACTCAACCTTCAAGAACAAGAAAATCCAATTGGTCTCCAAAAAAGAGGGTGTGTAACCAATGCATCTCCCTGAAAATCACCTTTGGAACAGAAACATGGAACCTAATCAGAAGATTCTCAAAGTGAAAACCATGCAACGTGCATAAGAAATAATCATGCTGAACATCACATGGAGAGATCACAACACAGCACAATGTATCAGGAAAAAAATCAGGAATCAGAAATATCGCAGAAACCATTTAAAAACTGAAATAACAATGAGGTATTTATATTGCAATTATGTCAGATAACGGCTGAACATCACGACTCACAAGCTGGGCCCCAAGGGATCATATGTGAAATTGTGATCGGCAAGTGATATGATGACGAACTAAACAAGTTCAGAAAGTGTTGGCTACTTGACACCCATCATGGAGAGATCTTAGTCATCACCCTATTGTGTGGTGCCCACAACTATGCTAATACTTCATAAATAAACTTTACCTACTGTTGTTGCCTCGAAAAGCATCTGGTCTGTTTGTATGGATGTATCTAAATTTACATAAACATAGTTTCCTTCGTACGAAGAGAATTGGCATTTATGCGAAGTCAACACTTTTCTTGAAAGGTAAATCAACTGAAAAAAAATAAATAACATATACACTATAATTTTGGTACAACGTATAATTGTAACCTTTCGGTCCCCATACACGCCATATGTCGATGATAAGCATATTTACTATGTTATTTACGAAGCAGCGCATTTACGTAATTTTTAGATGCCCCAGCACATGTAGTGGGGATTGCCGCTACTGACTGGCTATATGACAAATCAACATAGGAACCCCTCACTCTATCTCCTCGAAGTTGGATAGGGGGGTTGAATTTTCTCAGTTTGGAATCCGAGATGTCCCTCTCCTATACTGGTTCTCAACCAAGGTTGAATAGTCCAATCTGACTCGCTATTTTGCCCATTGTTGAGGTTTCTGTAAATACTAGTCTAGAATATTGTAGGTCGAAACCAGGTGGCAGTTGTTATTTCCCCTAATTCAAAATAGCCACCGCTTGTAGGAATAGTGTTTTTAGTACTGGGGTAAGTATTTCTCGGGTCAGGGTTAGTATTTTGAGGGTTAGGTTTATTGTGGTCTACTTTTCTTTTCTTTTTTTTCACTTTAAATTCTATATCAGCACTCGCAAATTTACAGCTGAAGCGGTGTCCAATTAGAAACGAGAATAGTCGAAATTGCTCACTAGATTCTTCATTGATGCATAAATGTCACAAGCATTGCAATATACAGGTCTCATCTTTTACCCAAAAGCAGAGAGAGCTTATGAATATTCCTTAAGCCAAAATGGCGTAAAACGAAAAAACAATCACCATTGATTTATTCAGGAAGGTTTTGTGTGTTCCCAAACTCGGAAATTGGTGATTACAGTAAGCTGAATCATCGAAGTTTAGGTCTGTTGAGAGGTACAGGAGATTTGGTGTAGAAAAGAGAGGGAGCGCTCTCTTTGAATAAAGGCTTACGACAAAACAAACGCTGAATATTTTTTCGCGAGAACGAAATTCCGAAAAGCAGGGGATACCTTTACTTGCAGTAACTAAAAATCTCGCTTGAAAGGTATGATACGTATTTTTTTAGTTCCTATGGTCAGTGTTCGTGTCCAGACGAGAGCCAAATTTACCCCTTGCATCCGATATTTTACAAAGGCTCAAGGGTTGCCTGTTGATTCGTGAAATCATACCAAACTGAAACAACAATTTCACTCCATGATTCACACTGAATATCGGCATGTAGTCAGCTGGGTTTAAACAGAGAGAAAAATCTATTACGGAAAAGATACAAAATTGTAAATCTTTCTTATTAAACTTCTTTGTTACTATTTATATTCATCGAATTTTTGCTCCTTTTTAATTCAACTAAACTTTGGCCAGGATCCCTTCACCGGTGAGTAAATAAATCAAAAGCCTAGATCGAAATAAAGAAGTTCATCGTGAGAATCGAACTCATTGCCTCTATCGGTTAACGACCGACTGCTTTTACCACTGAGCTACAGAAAACTGGTCAATATCAAACCTTTAAATTCTTCCCCGATCCAGTTATTGTGTTCGTTGACTTATAGTTCAGTGTCGGTAATCCAATTAATTCATTTATTTCATTAAATAATTCGTAAACACTTACGATTAATTTTGCTACTTAATCTCAATTTTTGTTGCTCAAACACTATCGAAGAGAGACTGGCCTGAGTTGCGATAAAAAGATGACCGTATCCAGGCTTCATCGTGATGGATAATGGGCTGTAGTGGGAACAAATTAGTGGAAGTAAGGATAACTGCTAACCACTGCCTTTTATTATATGAATTTATTTTCAGTTCGTTTTTATTTTGCTCTAAAATCCTCAAAGTATAGCATGCCAATATTAGATGATGTTCAACGTGTACATAAATAATTAAATGAACAAATGATATTAAACATTAGTTTGCATTCAAAATACAGTTAATTTAGAGCTGTATTCCTAAGTTATGACTTACTAGAATTTCAGTTCTTTTTGGTCTGTTTTGAAGGGAACTAGACCAAATCCCTAAATCGAAGCTAAATTCAATTTATCGGTTTGCTGTTATCTTTGCTTCCGTTAAATTATTAACGATTTATCGATCGGGTGTTTTCGTTAGATGTACTCACCTCTAGTAATCGGCTGTAGCTCCTTAAGTGTGCGAGTGTAGTAGCTTCTCAAACAGAACAATTAATTGAACAAGAAATAGGGCGGACATCAGCTTAACTGGTGTCAGTTCTTGAAAAAGAATCTGTCTTTTATCCATTTGTTCAAAACATGAATATCAATAAACACCTGGTTGCATCTATCAGTCCCAGCCATGATAGAAAAAAGTCAAATGATAGACTTAACACTGAAAATAAATGTTTCTAAGGATTGTATGGTTAATTGTTTTTCTATGGCAGTCTGAAGTTCATAAATTTTGTTTTTCAGATTGAGTAATCACCTCATACGCACTGATGATAGCCAACATTGCAAGTTTCTTTAAAGCAAAGAAACAAGTATCTTAGAAAGTCTATGGTTTTAGATGCAAATGATCTGCTCAGAGTTTATGCCATACTATATCCAAGCATAGCAAGATGTAATTCATCTTTGTACATGGTCGTAAATATGAAGAAATACGTTGAAACTCTAATTGAAAGCTTTACAGGCAATAGTCCTCATATTTTATTCCAACGGGAACAACGTAATTACAAAACAAATCAAAATATTCAAAACATTACATGTTTATGTACAGGCGTATATAAATAGAGATGTGAACTACGCTCACTAAGAAGGTAAAACTTCTTTGGTTCAGACAAGATATCTGATATCTGTGAGAAAGCACTGCTCCTTTTTCTTACGCTTTTTTTTTTCTTATTTTTTTTTTTTTTTTTTTTTTTTGGCATGTAATGGAACTATGTCCGTTATGCTCTTTGAAAAGTTTGGAGAATTTGACCATGGAAGAATTACCTAACATTTAGAATCCACTGCTTCTTCAGATGGAGTGCCCTTATCTACACACACACACACACACACACATACACACACACACACACACACATACAAGCATACACACATATGCGTATTTATCTATTTATTTGTATATTCATATACTTATTCATATATCCGCATATTCATCACTATATCTATGAATCCATTTATTTATATATTTATCTACATATATACTCATTTATTCATATACTTATTTATATATTCATTTACTTACATTTTATTTTTATTTATGTATGCATATATTTATTTATTTATATATAATGTGAACTATAGGAAGTGAGACAGACTCGAGAGTGAAAGTGTATGAAAAGTAGGTTTATTTATCCGTAAATCTTTTCCTTGATGGTCTAGACATGTTTCGAGAGGTATTCCCATCTTCAGTAGTTTGTGGTCTGTGTATGTGTGTGCGTGCACGCACGCGCGCACATGTTTGTGTACCATTTAATGGTTATAAGTTTGCCGTGGAACATAAGTCCACCATCAGGAGCTTTGCTTCATGAGCAAACACATGCACACAAACGCAATATATATATATATATATATATATATATATATATATATATATATATATATTGAAACAGTGGCGCTGGTTTTCAACTCTGAACTTACCAAAGAATTTAAAACTGTCGGAAGAAGTCATGTCTGTGAAAGAAGGACATTCTGATATTGGGTGATCTTGTAGCAAAGAACATTTTACAGCTAATTAGATATGAAAACCACTTGAATGCAGCAAAATATCAGAATATCCTCGATCGTGGAATGTTTCTTGCCATTATCTAGATCCAACAAAACCTGGCAGATAGCAAACAGCTATAAGAACATATCAGGATCCATCCAATCATTGGATATGAACTCAATCGAATTTTAAATACTGGATAGGATGTTCTGTGGCAAAGGTAGTTGCTTGAATATTATGAGATGCTGCTGTTGTCGACATTTTAGATTTATTTGATTTCAAATTCATGAAGTGTATCTTTAGATTATATCTCTGATTATTTGATGGAGAATTTCTATATTTTTCTCAAATCTAAACGCATTATCAACAGTGAACCTGTCCAGGAGTATCATAGAACAGACAATAGACATTTCGTATTCGTAAGTAATTTCATTGAATTCGATGTTACATTTATATTGATGTGAGCGAGCTCAGACCTTCTCAGTGGGTAATTCAAGGCACAGTGTCATTGAGACACACCCACATAACCTCTTGAACGAAACTCTGATCATAGTAAGTAAAGATAAAAATTCAATCAACTCAAAAATGCCTACTAGAACTATTTTCAAGTTATAGGGAAAACATTAATGAGTTCTGCCATGTCATTTTTCTCATATATATATATATATATATATATATATATATATAAAGATTGTTCACGAATAAAGGGGGTGAATGAAAGCAGGTGCGATCTACTAGTTCCACTTATACTTGGCAAAACAATAGTAGTTTATTTGTAGTTAATTTTCACCACCACCACCCCTCTGGAGAGAAGAAGGTCAAGGCAGTTCATAAACAAAACAGTTGAAGGAAAAACACGTGGCACATTTCCAGCCATAGGCACTTAATCTCATGGTCATTTGCACGTGAAAACAGCCATAAATGACATTATCTGCCCATATGAATCTCTCTCTCTATATATATATATATTTATGAGAGAGAGCGAAAGAAAGAGAGAGATATCTTCCCTTTCTACATAATGAACACCGACAATGTTGCACAAAGAAGGGAAACAAATTTCATCAAGACTTTCAGTTCTGATTGTCTTGTTAAAAATAGCTCCCTTTCTTCCTGATCCTTTGGGAAAACATAGCTCTCTTTTTTTTCATCAAACCCTGAAGGTGAGCCATACATACATAAATATGAAATTAAATATATATATATATTATGTTCATCTGTCTCTAATTTGCCACACCTCTCTATTTTGGGCGTCGCAGGGCCAGTACTTTCTGAATTTGTCTTGTGTGCCTCTTCAACTTGTATTCTGCCAGCCTCCATTGCGCATGTAATCTCCGGGGATCCATGTTGTGTGTCCATCGGTTGCCAACCTTTCTTGCAATATGACCAGCCCATTGTCATTGCCATTTGAGTGTTTTATGGATTCTATGATGTTTCAGACACCTGTTTTTTCTCCTGATACACTATGCTATCTCATGAGGTTGAGTATGATTCTTTAATGTGCACATTGCATGCTTCTCAGTCTACAGGTCTGTTTCTTGGTTAGGTTCCATTTTCCAGGTCTGTAAGTGTCTACCAGGAGGATGCGTACGTTGTTCACCCATCTTTTTAGGATTAATGGGACCTTCTTGTTTCTGAAAATCAAGATTGCTCTGACGAAGGCTTGCCATCATAGAGTGATTTTCCTCTTGATTTCTCTCTGGTGGGTTTCATAGAGATTCGTTTTCCAAGGTTGATGTAGTGGTCTGCTGTCTCCTGTTTTGCATCATCGATCTTGATAATAATATTCCTATCTCGATGCAGTTGTTGCATATGACCATTGAAGTTTGTGTATAGACTCACTGTCTTGCTTTATTCGTTTAGTTCATCTCGTATTAGTTGGAGGTCGTGTAGGTTTTCTGTAAAAAGGACTGTTGTCTGCAAATCTGTGGTTGCTCAGATATTCATCGTCTATTTTGATTCTTTTATAACCCCAGTAACCCCAGTCTAGGTTTCGGAAGATCATCTCGAGGCAAGCTTTGAAGAGTTTGGATGGGCTGGTATCACTTTGTCTCACTCCTTTTTAGAGCTGGAATGGTTCAGAGTCTCCAAGTAGCCCGATAAAAGAGTTGCTGTGACTGTGTACATGTTGCAGTACTCTGACGTATCTATCTCGTAGAGTAATGGCCTACATGACCATGGGGATTTCCACTGTGTCGAAAGCCCTTTTGAAGTCAATAGATTTTTCAGCGAATGGCTTTTTGTATTCTAATGCTTTTTCTTTCAGCTAATCTATTGAATAGAGATGATCCATGGTGGAGTAGTTTCTTCTAAAGCCAGATTGTTCCTGTGTTTGGTTTTCATCTAGTGTTTTAGTAATCCGGTTGGTGATGATTTTTGAGAAAAGTTTGTAGATGCAGTTGGGTAGGTTTTTAGGTCTGTAGTTTTCGTGATCTTTCGGGATTCTTTTTTTTTATGTAAAAGCATTATGATTGCCATGTTCCAGTCTTCCAGAACTTTGCTCTGTTTTGGACACAAGTTGAATACAATAGCTCGTTTGTTTTTTTATTGACGATCTGAACAGTTTTTTGAGTAAATCGATATGGATATTATCTAGTGGAGGGGCTTTTACTTTTTTGTTTGCTTGATGGCTTGTTCTGCTTCCCATGGTGTAATCTCTGGGAAGTCCAGGAACTGATTGTCAGCGTCTTGCATATCCTTGCGATTGTTCTGTTGCCCGTGTCTTGAAGAGTAGAGTTTTTGAAAGCATTCTTGGGTGTGTTCAACAATTCTGTTTCTGACTGTTCTGATGTCTCCATTTTCTTCGAGTATGCTAGTTATTTGTTTCTGTCCGATACTGAAAGCTTTGTTTATTGCTTTAAAGCACTGACGTTTTTCGAGGATTGTTTCGAAGATTGCTGTCGTGTATCTTTATACATATATATGTATGTATCCATATATATATATATATATATATATATGTATATATATATATACATATGTATATATATATATATATATGTGTGTGTGTGTGGATGTGTGTGTGTGTATCTATATGAACGTATACGATAGGACAGAATGATTATGAATTGCGTTATATCATATAAATTTTTTTATCTGAAATGATCTCCTGTCGATGCACGGTTAATACATCATTTAGGCTCAGACAACGTAAATAGAATAAACATTTAAATTATTCACGTTGCCTAGGTTAAATGATACATTAACTGTCCAAGGACAGGAAATCATTTCAGACAAGAGTTCCTGTATCATATAGAGCAATTTATGATTATGTATTTAGTCTAGAAAGCTTCACACCTTTAAACACATAACAAATTGAGAAAACTCAAGTTCTTTTGTATCATTTCAGTCATTTATTTCCCAATGCGTGCTAATACAATTTATGTAAAATTCTTCCAGTTTCTTTAATGTTTTTCATAGAATATCAATTCATTCTACTGTATGTCTATATTCTCTGCTTGGATCATCGGATGTTTGCCATGTAATTACTTTGGGGATTAAAAACAAAACAGTCATATCAACATGGATTCCCAGCAGTGTTATTCATACACTACCTTCCTTTCAGGTATGATTTTCATGAGTACTTTATGTCATACTACATGTAGTCTATAATTCTATATAGGCTATTATCATAATGTATTGTATATAGATATTCTACCACATGTTATTTATTCATCTATTTATCTTTTAAACCATGGGCTTAGGCTACCCCTAAATGTATTTGACGGTAGGGATCAATAAGTATAACAAGAGGCACAACTCGTTTTTCATGTCACTACTATTGAGTGTTCACCTATGTGAATAATAAATCTGTTGTGTGGGTTTTAATCTCTGACTGCATACAAACCAATTTATGATATTATCTGTTATAAATATGACTCAAAGTTGAACAGAGATAGATAATAGACTGCCTGAGGCGGAAAAAAACTTTGGTAGACTATACAAACATGTCTGGAGTAATGAGTAATGCCAAAAGACTCTCCACAAGACGTGAAGAATAGTTTGGTCATTATGAATGTGACAGACGCACGGTACACAAGCTCACTGCTGACTGAGTGAGCCCACAAACATCTATAGTGAGGTTCCTTCTAAGTGGTTATCAATTTATATCGGGGTATTCAAAATGGCCGGATAATTTCCGGACAGACGTTTTATTTTGCGTGTACGAGTGTAGATTTCTCACTGGAAAAGGATTATCATTCGTTTTAGCCAATGAATTAATCTTCAAATTCACTACTTAGATACCAGATCACACCTCTTCTCCCACTTTAGAGAAGCTACCATTGCACCAAGTGCATTGACAAAGTAAGAGAGTATGTTTAAAGAAATAGATAATTATTCTGTAAAATGAATATCTTTTCCATCATTACTCTAAGGACTTACTGATTCACCGACGTTTTTTTGATTGAATTAAGATTCACTCAGAGTGAAAATGGAGCTACGTATTTTCATTTTAAGGCATAGATCCACATGTACCTTTCTATTAGGTATGAGGGCTATTGAAGACAGATCATTTAAGAATTGAGAACTCTGATCTTCGTACAAAAGACAAAATCGATGCTATTTTTCCCACTGAACAAAACATGGTCTGATTAGTCACTGATAGAAACTGTTTAGTGACAAACGTCTTTTGGCAACATGTTGTATTTGGTAAATGATAATAAAAAAAGTCTGAATTTTAGGGAAAAACAATAAAAGTGACACCGACTAATCAAACCCCTGGTCAAACCTATTTAGAGGGAGAATTCCCCCCCAACCCCTGAAAAAACATTTTTTATGTACGTAGTAAATAGTATTTGTTGAAAAAATCAGCCCTTTAGCTCCACTGTTGCAGCTTGTAAAGGTTATGCATATATAGTCAGCCAGCCAGCCAGTCGGATCAGTTTGAACACTGAAGAAACCGATGCTGACAGTTTTTGTTGACGTTTCGAGCAGATATGGTAGGATGGCTTCCTTTCATTGCATTTAAGAACAACATATTATTACAATTTTTAGATATTTATTTGGATAGCTAAAGACAGGTTCTTAGAGCACTTAATGAAAACTTGACAATTACAAGAGTTCACGATATTAAAACCCAAACTAAATCGAAACCTTTGGGAATATTTTCTATTCACACAACACCAAGTTTCCATAACTATTACGTTGTTATAATTGAAACTATGTCGTGATCAGGACAGAGACAAAACCTAGAAAGGAACTTCTGTTCCGTAGAAAATGGAGGAATCGAATATTCTTTTTCTTTTGATTTAATCAAATTTCAAATCATCAATAGATCCTACATTTATCTCTCTCCTAGACTAATTCATTATTAAAGCAAGTCTAATCCTGGCTTAGCGTTGGTTACTGTAGCCCTGTGTCAGATCAAGATAAGCTTAGTAAATATGAAAATTGCTAGTTTTGATATTTCCAATAAGAATGGAGATATTAGTTCCTGGAAATTTCTAAGTTATCATTTTTAAGGAATACAATATTGGTAATCAGGTTAAATCATATCAAACAACTGCTCAGATTCAGATGTTGTCAAAATGTTGCCAGTTTTCCTATGAACTTTCATGACGACTATTTTGGAATCCCAAATGAACAACTGTAAAAATACATTCCCTCTAATTATGATCACGTTTGTAGATGAATTCAGCCATCATAATCTATTGCTCATCCTTTCATGAAATTTCATTGAGAACTTTTGGACTAGGGCAAATACAGAAATGTACGGAAAAAAGTGAAAATTTATTTCTTAATCAAGAACTAATATTCAATTGCTTCCCTTTTGTGGTGTGGCTTACCTTTCCACGAAATTTCAAGTGGCTTATCTTTTGGAGATATTGCTTGGAGAGACAGACGCAAATACAATATGAACAAATATCTGAGAATGTGAGAACAAAAACAAAACAAAAAAGCGGATAAATAACTTTCAGAACCAATTTCTGGATCCAACCCCAAATTTGATAAGTTTTTCTAAATGCATCCCCACAAAATTTCATTAGAATTCATTGTGAACCTTTGGAGAAAACTCAGGGACAAATTAGCAACGATTCATTTTCTTGATCTGGATGGTTTTAGTTATGAGTTCGCCTGGTTGCCAAGATTCTACCAAAAGAAAATAATGACTCCAAACTAAGATACCGTCTTCAACTTTTGGCAATCTGACTAGTAAAAAGATTGGATCTTCGAGCCTGCTTTTATATTGATGTAAACATTGGTTCCTTTTGGTTGACTTTGGCTAAGTACTGCTTATAAAGAGCAAAGTCAGAGAATTCACTGGTGTCTGAAGTTGAGTGCGCTATCAGACGCTATCGGAATTTCGAGGAGATCCATGTGTCATGTAATATGATATACATCAGATTAGGATCAAATTAGGCACCACGAAAGTAATTATCTTTTTGGTTATTAAATGTTATCTCCGTTTTGATCCGTGATAGGGAAAAACAAGAAAAAGAGAGATGAGAAAAATGATGGAAAGATACATAGAATCAAAACAATGGTCTTGTAAAAGAAAGATACCAATTTGGGATAATGCATAGACCGACAAAGAAAGAAAGAAATTGTTTTTTGAAAAAGAAGTATATATATATATATATATATATATATATATATATATATATATATATATAATGATAGAAATTAAGTTAAAACAAAAAGGAAACTATGGATGGACAAAGTGAGATATAACGTTTGTGCGGAACTGTGCAAAATAGACAGAGTAAAGTTATCTATTGATCAAGCGTCTACATCCTGGTGACATGTCATCCAGACGGCTTGAGTTTGATCAATTATAGCTGCGGTAATCATATCTAGTTGGTCAATATGATTGTCCAAAGTTGTCGCAGAGATTCAACGCCGAAGCATGGCTGCAAGTGTCCAATGGCCAGAACGCAATTGCTGACAGACGCTAGAAAAAGAATAGACGAATGTCAAATGCAGATTGCAAATCATTCAACGTTTTCTAAAATCGCTGTTCCCGCTGTTTGTATTTTCTCTTTTCTTTTTTGTTGCAACCACAAGTACTTCGATCATATGTCATTGGTTCACACAAATGTTCGGGAACTTAAGATTTCCAGCTGGCAGCATGAATTGAATGATATGCAGTAACATGAATTTGGAATGCCACCGATTTTGATCAAATTGATCTATGTTTATTTCGAATTATGTTAAACGAGTAAATATTTCAGCCACAAATATACAGCTCACTGTTCTTGCATTTAACCATTTGATATCTAATTTAGGTTTTTAACAATCCTAATGCTTCAAAGATATCAAATCAAAAGGTTAGAGGGGTATTATTGAATTATCCTCACAAGCCTTTGTCGTATAACCACATGGAACACGGGAAGGTTCGATTAGAAGGTATTGGGTGTCAAATAGCTTGTTGAAGTCACGACAACAGCTTCTTAAAAAACAGAGTTTTGAACAAAAGCCAAGCAAAATTATAAGGAAATAAAAGATTCAAATATGTCAGATGCAAATACGTTGGAATGAGAATTCCCATAATATACTCAAGGGATCGGTACCGTGTATAAAAAATTCTACCATTATTCATAGTTGGTCGTTCAGTCTTCCATCCCATATGGGCACTAACCTGTTAGTTATTTGACCAACTTCCCCCACCCTCACCGGCTGCTGGCGAGTGGCAGATGACAACATGAGCAATGTCTTTCTTCGACTGCCCCTATACTATTCATATTTCCCTACCGCAGACGCTGTTGCTCTTGGTAACTTTATTGTTCGTGAGGGAAACTGCAATTGGCCAATCGCCCCCACAATTACTGCTAAAACTTACGATTTATTTTCCCTTGCCCGACGTGCGAACAAGTAATTCGCTATGATTTTTGTTGGTCCAGTAAAATGTGTAATCTGGCTCGATTTTAAAACTAAGAGTGCCTGAAAAATGGTGGACTACCTGTATTCCATTGTAAAAGAAAATGGTAGACCCAACAAACGTTCTCTTGGTGCAAGCAAACGGGCGTCAAATTACGTTCATCTCGCCTGGAATCCATTGAATTCCTGCTAGGACATGATGAGTTATTTCTGTTACGTGTAAATTTGGTTAACGAGATTTGCTGACAAATTCTGAATCATAAAATCTGATGCGGAATTGTGGTTTTGAACTTTCTGATCTATTATAGTTTTTGGAAATTGGGTTAGGGTTTCACTTCACCCAAAATGATGATATATTTGCTGCTATTATCGATTTTAGATGCGATTGGAGGTTAGCTGCAATAATCTATCTATATAAATGTCATATATGCAAATTAGTAGGTTTAATTGTATGGTTATAGGTATCTGTTTCGTCCAATTCCTTTTATAACCTCAAAGTTATAATAGATTGGTCCATGTGAAATAGATCAACACAACCACAAAATCATTAGCTTGTAATGAAATGAGATAGGCTGATGTGACATAAGATTGAATAATACGTCACAAACACGCTCAAGACTTTGTCTGACTACGTATAGAAATGGCTCCAGTTGAGTCAAGACTGAAAAAAACATAGAATTAGGATACTTGGATTATCAAAAAAATAAATTGCGTAATAAAATATCTGTAGACTCCTTAGAGCCGATCCATACATAAATAACAGCGTCATTCTTTATGGGTACATACTAGTTATACAAATAATAGCCCCATTCTGTCAATAACACTAGCAGCAATTCCTGACCGTCCCCTTTTCTTGATTTTCACTTGATTTTTACTTGGGCGGTGTCCGTCCAAAGGTCTATATTCGGAAGGGGTCAGGGTTTATATTGAGTAGCAAAGCCTCCCATTATTTTCATGTGAAATAATTCATCGTCTGTCGTACGAAACTACGATTCTGAAGTATTCAACGTGCTTTCCTTTACTGATGCCAATTCAGATATTTTACATAATTCCAAAGAGTAGACGTCTTTGGAATATTATATTGGAAGATGATATACTGAAACCACGAATAAAGATCAATAATTTGTTATTTTAAACTCATATCTATGAGATCTCTCGAGAAGCAATGGTCCCAAAACTTGATACTGCATTGCCCTGGACTATTCGCGAATGACAACTTTATGTAATAACCTGTATTTGGGCAAAAATGGAAAAAAACAAACTCGGATTTTCTCAGTTGTACTTAGATATAGTTACGTTGTAAAATTACCAGTGATACATTCAAATAACAAGTAGAATAGCTCAATTCTACGAGTAACGAATGCCTTGCATCATCACCCCTGAAAATGGTCTTCTCATTTACAAGTCATTTATATAGTAAAACTATTTGCTCAACATCAGAATAAATTTGCAATGCATTCACATTATTCATATGATAGCCTTATTCCGTCAGTATCAATTCCCAGTTACTGACCATCCTTTTTCTCTTTATTCTCGATTCATTTCTATAGTAAACCTATCTGCAAAGCATTTGAATTATACGTAACGTATCGCAGTTCGATGATCATATACTGCGTAGAATTTTCAACTAGACTCTCCTTGGCCTATCCACAATTTTGTTTCCGTTTGGGATTCGCGTAATGAATCCATTTTTCATTGCCTCTGACAAGCATGATCAAAAATGATTTTAACTGCGTAACGAAAATAGGAAGACACGTATCTAAACACTCACACATGTTCATCTTTGTAATTTCATATGGAAACTATTTTCTTAGCTTCTGAATTTTCGTTAACGTTGTAAACGATATGCTATAGCTGATTAATAACATAAGCAAGTTTTTCTTGATATTATAAAAAATGTCACATAGCGCTAGGAACTTCTGCATGAACCTTTATATATATATATATATATATATATATATATATATATATATATATATATACGCATACATATTGGTCTAGAAAGCTCTGAAGCTTTAAGCTAAAGCATTAAAAAACATTTTCGAAAATTTGTTTGTATAACTTCTGTCACTTATTTCCCCAACATCTATCCATGCAATTTTCTTCAGTATTTTCCCCCTATTTTATGTACACTTTGTTATTATGATACGATGTAGAGATTTTATTTTTTGTTGGGATCATCACTTGTTTACCATGTAATCGTTTCAGAGATTTTAAAAACAAAACATGGCATTCTAGCAACGTTGATCAAACACCACTCCCCTTCTGTACTATACAGTTTATGTCATACACGTAGTTTGTCATTTTACGTAAGGTATTATATGTATTGTATACTGATATTATTTTATGTGACATGTAATTTTTTAAAACAGGGCTTACTCACGCAGGTTATCCAAAAAACGTATTTAACGACGAGAGATTAGTAAGTATAACAACAGATATAACTCACTGTTCGTGTAGTTTCAATAGAATGTTCACTCATGTAAATATCAAATCCGCTGTGTCGATTCAATGTACTGCATGCAAGTCAACTTATGATATCACAGAAAAACCTCTTTGAGTTGATTCTCTACCAACATATTCAACCGAAGAATTTGACAATTTTTCCACAGACCTCACATATGCATCGTATACCATCAATATATATATATATATATATATATATATATATATATATATATAATGTACGAGATCTGTCTAGAAAGTGATGAGACTGGTTGTGTAAAATATTCATTATCACCCTAATTACGAATTGACATTATCTCTTCAAAATAGTCCCCACGAAGATGTTGTCCCCACTCTTTGAAACAGTGCTGAAAGTATTTGACACTGCCTTCAGTTGATCCGTTACGACATGCTTGTTATTCTCAACAGTTTCCAAATAGTGACAAAAGATTCGGGTTTCGATTTTTGGTAACAGGGAATGGTCACGAGGACTCAGATAAGGGATAAAAGAGTTGTGGTACATGAATAATCTTTTCAGTCAAACAAATTCGTTTTAAGAGAATGTGAAGTCGTTATCGGGATCAAGCATTCTATAATCAGCGGTCTCAAACCGAAAACGAATTACCTTTTTTTTTTGAGTCGTTCAAAGATAGCACTGTGGTAAATTTGTCTGTCCTTGAGCCCCCTACTTCCCTGATCAGAGTTTTTTTTTTACTATTTCCTGAACGAAAATGGTGATGATCCTATGTAAGCCTGAGTCGATGGAAGTTGGTGTATTGGGAGGTATAGGTGTCTGGAGTTTGAGGATGAGAGGGGGATACTTCTCATTGCCTCTAAAACGGCTCACTGCAAAAAAAACGCTGAAGGTTATTTTCGATTTTTGATTTGTGTTTCGTAAAACCGAAGCAACATTTGCGGGAAACAACATTTCAAAAAGCGAGAATATTTTTAACAACGATCAGTTATGACTCTGTCAACATTTCAATGAAAACATAGTATGGAAAACCAACAAGAAATGTAATTCATTCGTTTATCTGTGTTCATTTACTGTGCTTTTCATTGTAGATCTTCATCTCAATAACCTCTTTCTCGAAAGAGTGATATTCAAAAATCATTTTTTCTCCGAATTCTCTTCTTCCTGTGCCATATGTTCTCTATTTTCCGTTGTTTTTTCGGTTAAAAATACCAGTCTTTGGCACAGAATTCAAAGCATTTATTACCATGATGTAAAGATGGCTTCGAGCCAAGTATTGCCACCGTGAGGGTCAACTGAGGTAAGGTATAGCAACCTGAATTGCACAAGCAGCTTTCTTGTCTCTCGGCCAAATCTCTTGACAACGTCATATTTTAAATCCATTATATGCTATTCTACAACCTCTATTTAGTCTGTTTACGATCTCTTTGTCTCTTTTCTCGTCTCTTGTTTTTGTCTCTTCCTTGCTCTTCACTTTTCAGCCTCTCCCTTCTTTAACAATCTCTTCTTTTTACTGTTACATTTAACAATGCCATCTTTTCACCTTCTCTCTTCCTTCATACACTTTTTCTTTTTTCATACATCTTTAAACACTTGCCTTTTTCTCCCACTTTACATTCACTTTCTTTTATTCCCTCTCCTTCTCTGGCTTTTTTGCTTTCTCCCCCCGCTCTCTTTCTTATCATACAGTTTCTACTTTCTTTTTTTCTCCCTCCATTTCATTATTCTCTTTATTCTCTCTCTCTCTCTCTCTCTCTCTCTCTCTCTCTCTTTCTTTCTTAATTTAAAGTTGCTTTTCTCTCATTCACTTTCAATTTATCCTCTATTGCTTTACTCTCTAATCATTCTTCCTCTCCCTCTCTCCCTCACTCTCTTTCTGAATCGATGTACACACTTTTCTCTTCTTTCTCTTTCTCGCTTCATACTTTTTTCAGTCTCTCTCCCTCTTTCAAAACCTCTGTTTCATACTCACAGATGCAAATTCAAACACGAAGTGTTTTTCATGTCCGTAGTTGTCAAAATACCTGGTTTCTTCGGTCTTTCCTGCAGATAGTAAGATGTATCCCTGACCCTATCCCTCTTAATGTACTGGCCATTGCTCTCAGGGGGTTGAATCACCGGTCATAAAATTAAAATTACTGTTTGTTTTGGATTGGCTATAAGTAAAGGTAATCCAATGAATTCTGGTTAAAAAAAAGCGCCAATACAAAAAGCATCAGTGAAAATGAAAACGGAAAAGTACGGACTACTGCAAGTTACAATTGTGTTTGGTCGAAAGACAACAGTCTGCAATAGCAACACTGTAGTACGAATATCTTAACCGAATTTTCGCTAATATTTAATTTAAGTCATAAAATAATTTTTAATTAAAAGAAAATACTTCATCAGATTTTGCCATATAATCTAGAATATTTTTTCGAAATTTTAAAATTTCAGTGCAGTAAAAGATTTTAATTTTATTTTTGCATAAATGTCTAATGGAAAAGTTCTTTGAATTTACTTTAATTAAAAATGATATTATGTATGGCTTTGACTAAATGAAGTAAATGAGTTCAGTTTAAGGTCAACTTTTAAACGTTTAAGTTTTTTTTTTAGACTTAATAGAAAACTATTTCCCCTTTTTAGACTTTTAATCATTCATTTTTTGAATTTATCAATTTCATCGACACTTTTCCTAACTCTTAAAATACTGCTCAAAAGCTGTTGATCAAAATATGACAGTAACGGGTGGTCATGGGTTTCAACAATTTTTCGTCCTCTAAATATTGATTCTCAAATATTCAAAAAATGAATAAATACATCGTTTTAATGTCTTTTTGTTAACGTCTTCGAACTGCATATGAATAATCTCATTTCGGAATCTAAAATTAGTTCATCCTTTATTAAACGTTTCATTATGATTCAGGTATTCGTACTACAATGTTCTCATCCTGGTCTGATGACCTTTAACCGAACGTAATTGTAACTTGCAGTAGTCCATACCTTTTTGCTGTCATTTTGTTTTGATGCTTTTTGACCGCCCCAATCCAAATAAATGTATATCTAGGTACTCATTCATTTTGTTGAACCCAAATTTTATTTACAGACATTCATACTACTAGTTTATAATGTATTTTACAAGATTGCACTACAAGAAGTTTTCAAAGGAACTTTAAAGACTTTTTCTTCGAATTTTAGGATCAATATTCTGGTCTTTACTCTAATTCGAGTACAGTTTAATGTTTCCTCCTGAGTGGGCTTTTCAAGTACACACAGACACACAGACACAGACACAGACACACACACACACACACACACACACATATATATATATAAAAAGGAAAAATCAGGAATACTATGACCAATGTATTGATGAGGATTATGATTTATCCGACGATATTCGACCAAAATGTCAATTCTAAAAGACATTTTGTGTACAAATGAGATTTTTCAGTTTCCTATATCTAATCATTCCTTTTCAAAGAAGCCAAGTTGAATAGGCAAAACATCAAATAAACTAAGAAATCTCATTTGTTCACAAGGTTCTCTGAATTGTCATTCAACTCATATATATATGTGCGCGTATGTCTCTCTCTATATATATAAATATGTGTTTACGTATCTATCTATCTATCTATCTATCTATCTATCTATCTATCTATATATATATATATATATATATATATATATATATATATATATATATATATATATATATATATATATATCTTTAATTCTCCACTATACATACAGGTTTACACAAATCAACCACCATAGCTATCTTATTCTTCTCGTTATCATGATTAATAGGAGAAGTTGCATTTCTATCAACATTGACATTATTATCATTTTATACCCTCAGATACTTTAAGAACAACTCAGTCATCATTTTCGATTTGACGAAACAAACCAAATGTAGAATAAATAAATGAATTTAACAGACAGCTAAGGTCATGTAAAAGTGCACCCCAACTCTGGTGAGCAGATAAAAGTGAGGATGGAATACTTCCCGAGAAGAAACATACCACAACGAGTCGATGGTTTTACAACTCACTTATAAAGAAAGTGTCAACGTTATCCCCTGGTAATTTATGACTATCAGACAGTAATTCGTCTTCACTGTGTAGAACAAAACAAGCAGTGACCAACAACTGAACAAGGAACAGAAAAAAGAAAAAAGATATATAAATAGAATAGGAGGAAGGTTCTCCAACCGGAAAAATAGACACCCCCTATAATGTCCTAAATAGGGATCTAAAATAAATCGAAACATCCACCCAAAGAGGCCCATACAGGGTAAAAACATAAACGTGTTTGTGAGGCAAATCTTTCATTTCATCATATTTCGAACTATTTTCTAAATTAGCTTGACGTTCAATGCCCAATATATCGATCAGTTGATGAAATAAACCCATCATACATCGGTTATTGTATTATATTATATTCTTGATTTGTATTTGGTAAATACATATATAAATGAAATGACAGCTGCTAGAAGCATGTATCAGAAAGCATATACCTAAATTGCCATTGTACATTTCATATGTGAATAGATTGAGCGAATAAAAACAAACTACGATCAAAGGAATCCTTCTGTATGTGTACTGCAATTACTCAACAACTGGCCATTGTACGATGTACTAGTCAGCATATAAGGCACTGCAGCGACGATTTAAGATCTGTCGTTTCCGATTAATCTGAATAGATAAAATTTGAAGATTATAGATCTTTCATGGTACCTATTGATCATTTCCCTTGACTTCCGCTCTTTAGAATTTTATAGATTTAGATTTATCTAAAATAAGCGAATGGGTGACACCAAAAAGGTGTGACTGAAATACTTCAAAGTCGTAGTTTCGGATAGGAAATTTTATCATACAGGACAATTATGGGGGGGGGTCCACATACCTTAAAGCCCAATCCCTTCAAAACCTTCACTTTTAGAACGAGCACTATACTATACTTCTAAAACCTCGTGTATTATGTAGCTATTTCCTGCTGAAAAACTTGTGCGACGTATTAACTTCACAGCGTGCCTAGAGGATACAAAGAGTGCATTACCCCTCCCTTCTACCCTCAAGTATCAAAAAGAATTCTTTATAGCCCATGGATAGAAAGTGTTGGTTGTGGTTCAAGAATGTGAAGGCCGTTCACAGGGGTGATGAATGAATGAACATCACTATGGTAACATTAGCGCTTAAAAATGGAATTCGTGGATTTAACCAGCGAAATCTTCAAATTAAACCAAATATTCGTTTGAGCAAATTTCCGCTCAGTCTGAATGCCAGCAGTACTTTTATCCCTGCCACTCCCTGTCACACGTTTATGAAATATTTCGATGCAAAAACTATCTCTGCCACCTTTTAATACTAGTAGCTCTCAAACATAAAGAAACTACATGCCATTCTCTGTCATACGTTAAGGAAATACTTTGATGCAAAAACATCCCTGCCACTTCTTGATAGTACTAGATATGAAACATAAACTAACTACGAGCCATTCTCTGACACATGTTATTGAAATATTTTGCTGCAAGAATCATCCCAGTTGATATGAGAATGAGTACGATTAAATATATTGCAATGAAATTCTATTTCATTCGAATGACACAATGATGTTATATTCATTGAACACTTGAAACAGTGTTAGTTGTTCGGCATATTTTTCTTGAAAGTTGCAGAGATAGTTTTTGCATTGAAATATTCAATTAATGTGTGAAAGGAAAAAAATATGTACCGTCTGTTTAAATGTTTTGCATTATAAATGAGAAGGAAATAGAGTTCTATTCGCCAAGGAGTGATGTATTGTAGACAGGACGGAGCTATTCCATTCAGGTAACTCCACCTTCACAAAAGTTCGATACATGCAACTTGGCTTTTAAAAAAGAATTTAGTCGCCATTGCCTTGACTGATTTTGTGAGCATCTGTCCTTTATTTTCAGTCTTTTAGCATATCCGTTATAAGGAAGTGTAAAAAAAAAAAAAAAAAAAACAGAACAAGAGAGATCGTAAATGAGTTACTCTTAGCGTAAAACAGTCAGGAGAGTTATTTTTTGGTCTGGGAACGCTCAAGCATTTTCCACGTATAAGTTTATATTCATAGTATTTCTGTTCATGAGTTCTCCATTCTTTCAGATAGACAGCGAAGCCTATATATACAGGTCTGAAGATCATTGCAGTACGAATCTCGGCGAGTAATATCTAATATGTGTTACCTTTCCTTACTTTTTACTTCTCTGTTTTAATTATCAGACTTTTCTTGTGGTAAACTAGTAATGTTTTGCTATTATGGTACAATGTGCGAATGTTCTGTTATTGGGATCATTAGTTTACCACGTCATCGCTTTGTAGATTTTGAAAACATCGGTTGTATTAACATGACACCCCAACAGTGTTGATCAAAAACCACTTCCCTATTTTACTATACAGCTTATGTCATACATGTAGTTTGTCATTTTATATAATATATATATATATATATATATATATATATATATATATATATATATATATATAATCAACCTTTTTTTCTGTCTAAAACAAGGTATTGGTTCTAAACGTTCTCATTCTGGACGTTCAACCAAAACGGAACCATTACACAGGTCTAAGTTATCATCAATTTTTGCATCTCCAAACGTGATTTATACATGAGTATTTACGGTAACACATTTGGCCATTTGAAATTGAACCGCACTCATTCTCGTACTGCATATCTCTATTAAACTGCTCAACATTTGCCATTTATGTGGTCTCATATTTATGTAATCGTTAACTCATACGTCCTCTGTAAGCATCAATTTGACCCGTGTTGTTGGAGTATAAATCTCCTGACGACTTATTCAATTGACATTGCCTTAAGTGCACGGCATTTCCTGAAAACATCAAAACCTTCAGGGTACAGATATAAAATGTAATGTATAATTGATAGCAATGCTACGTCACTGAGTGTCAGATGATAATAAATGTAGTTGCTACACCTTATCATTTTGACAAGCCGGTAAATCCACAGCACTCAACTGAAGGTAAATCCGATCTGCGTTGCTGGCAAACAAGTCAGCTGTGAACGGCTCTAGAACATGGCTCTCCAATAAGCCAGTCTTTCAATCTCCTATTGCCTGCAATAATACATACACATACATTTATAAACATACTGCTGGACATAGGTTTTTCCCATCTCCTTCCATGACGTGCATGATTGTGCTAACCTCTGTCATGTCTTACTAGCACACTTATCAATCGTATGTCTCCATCTTGTGTCAGGTCTTTTTCAACTGCATTTACAGGTACTAATCCGTTAGCCCCATCTACTGTCTCCCTTTCTTGCTATGTGTCCTGCCCGTCTTCATTTTTGAATGACTGTGAATGACTACTTCTCTTTATAACTACGATACAAAGTTTATTCTGTTTTGACGATTTCTTTTTATTGTGGGTGGAGACTTTCCTATGAAATAATCCCATGATTCACAGAATCCAAAAGTTACATCAACAGCATGATACATTTGTAGGATATACTCCTGACTCTCCAGTAGTGATTCTATTCAGAGTAGAAAAGATAATGTAAGCTAGCCTTTTCCTTTGAAATTATACACATAGTATATTGTCTTAGAGACCTTTCCTCACCCTTTATCCTTTTGGCTCCATACCCTGTGAATTACTGATTTTATCTATAACTACAGTACAAACCATGTTTTGTTCTGAAGGGTTATGGATCAAATACCACTACCTTACAAATGATGATATTTTCATAATTCAGTTGTTAGCTTAGATTAATATCAAAAGCCTCAGTACCCTTAGAACTACGATGTTATCCAGGTAAGAGGAATGATACCTCATCCGTACTTATCTGAATACCTCAATATATAGTCTATGAATCTTTACTGTTGTAAGAACTAATGATATGAATATGTAAATCGAAATTCATTTGTATATGCATTTATATAAAGATTAAGTGAATTCATCTTAAGAGGATCCTCAGTTGTTTACCATATATATATATACAAGATTTATTGATTGAACTTCGAAAGGGATTCACAATTCATCCGAGCCTCTTTGCATGAACGAAATCAACTAATCTTAATCGTAGGGAATTCCGAATACGAGAGGAATTTACTCGGCACCGATGCTGGCAACAGACACGGCAGAATTGATGGAATGATGAAATATAAGAGTTCTGTGCCACAACGATTCTTCTGGAGGTCATTGCTGGCGTTATAACTCACTCTGAGATAACATCAGATGGAAACAGGAAACCTAAGTTAGAAATTATTCAGTGCAGATAAAAATAACACTTCAGAAAGTACTGGAAAAACTTTGTTGATCCTCCATAAATCAGATGATATATGAGGGGCGACAGGGTATACACAGATAAGTTACAGAGGAAAAATTGCATATATATATATATATATATATATATATATATATATATATATATATATATATATATATATATACTCGTCAAAGATTGAGTGTTTTCCATGTATAGGACGGCATAAGTCTCAAATTGGCTCAAACTCAATGTAAGAACAGATATGAAGTCCAAGCCCTTCTATGATGTAATCTTCACTGTTACGTCACAACAGACGATCTCAGATTTTTGCATTGCTTTAATTACTTTATTAGTGATGTTATTCCATTTTATATGGAACCATCCAATATAAGTTTTAAGCTATAATAAGAATCAGACAGAACAAACAATTAAACCCACTAATGAGCATATATATATATATATATATATATATATATATATATATATATGAATATATATATATATATATATATATATATATATATATATATATATATATATATATATATATGTATGTATATTTGTTTTATGACATTGCTCCTAACGCTTATGTAGTAAAAAATTTGAATGCTGTTTTTTTGAGGCAAAAACGTTTAGAACTTACCAGCTCAATAGAATAAATATACGAACACCTGGAATAGTGCAGTTTTATGTTGTACGGTTTAAGTATTGCTATACAAATTAGTGTGACTAAGTATAAGCTGAAAAAGCACCTCAGGTTATAATAAGACCTTGAACACTGCGGTTTTGAACAATACGGAAAACTTTGAAACGAATAAACAGTACTGATCAAGGTGTACCTGTACATATAGTGTGGATTTTCCAGGAAACAGCTGTCACTTTGGTTGATAATGGGAACGAGGCGATATAATGAAAACATAATCGATAAAAATGTCTGTGTCCAGGCTGCATAGGAGCAGAAAGTTTATCAGATTTCATTTTGTCCAGCATTACAGCAGAAATATCAGTTCAACTCCTGCTGCACTGTTACGTATGTATGTGTGTCTTCATTAAAAACCATCAATCAAAACTGTCACTAAAACTGTCAGCATCATTTTCAGTTTTTAAGTTTGTGTGGATGTGGCTTGCGTCAATGGATCTAGAGGGCCAAAAATTTAAGCATATACTCCTTATCATGTTGACAAAATTTTTTTGTTGTTTTTTTTTAAACCCTTGAAAATTTCAATTTGCAATGTAAGCTTACGCTAGATTGATCCTTTAGTTTGGTTTTAATTGTTTTCTGTGTTTGATTACCCTTACCACGGCATTTTGCTAAAAGTCGTGGGTTGCAAGACGGTTTCTATTGAGTGACTAACCCAAACTGTTTTCTGTCTGAATGAATGTGTGTATCCATGTGCGCAACTTAAATGCCAGTATATATATATATATATATATATATATATATATATATATATATATATATATATATATATATATATATATATATGTATATATATATATATATATACACTGGCGTGTAAATCGTGTATATATGTGTGTGCGTGTGTGTTTGGGAAACCCCCTATTTCATCATATGTTTTAATTTACATTTCCATTCATATGAGCATTCATTGAAATCTTTCGATAATTCTCCTTGTCAATACACATTTGCACAAATATATTCCTGTATCAAATTCAAACAAATTATTTGCTAATCTGATTATGGATGTATTTGGTTAACGCCAAGATTCCTAGCACCATTTTGGTGCAATATGGGCGGAAGTCTTGGAAGACTCTTTAAAGTTAACTTAGCTCTTCATTGGTTGTGCAAACGACGATCTGAAATACTTCGTTTGTATACGGAAGGAAAAGGTAAGAACCAAGAAAAATGGGTTCCACACTGACTTGTGGGAACGAACGCAGGTCTGCACTTGAATTATCATATCTCACGTCTTGCTGAACACAGAAACAATTGATTTAGGGCCCAAATAGTAAACTGGTGATCACAATATCGATGTCTGTGCATATATATATACATATATATATATAGAGAGAGAGAGAGAGCGAGAGAGAGAGAGAGAGAGAGAGGCTAAGATATTATGACCACCTTCCTGATAAAGATATGTTTCTCCACTTGCCCCCAAAACAGATCTTACCCGATTTGGCATATTCTTAACAAAACCCAAAGTTTTCTATGGAAGCTGCATCGATGATGTTAAAAGCTGAACCTTTTATTGCTGCAAGTTATGTGATGGACGTTTTGCAGAAAACAACACAAGTGCTCGACGGAATTAAGATCTGGGGGAGTGTGGTTGCCAAGGTAACACAGTGAAATCTGCTACATGTTCCTGGAGCCATTCCCATACAAACTGTTGTAGGGTTCATTGCCCTACTGAAAAATGCTACTGCAATTGTTACTATTTTGTGAACACATTTCACAATCGGGCGGATCTATTGTCTGGATTCTTTCAACAAAAAAGTGTCTGACTTCCAGTGTTTTTACTATATTTTTTTACCAGTCTTAGATTTTGTTACTGTTTTTTTTAAAAGCAGCTAAACCTTTGTCAGATATCTTATACATACTTTCTTATACATTTCCAGTCAGTATGTTGCTTCGACCCCACCTACTTCTGTTTTCTTTTCTTTTGTTTTTTTTTTCTAATTTACAGACTCTATTTTTTCATCATTTTTAAATTTTTCTTTTGAATTTCGTTCTTGCTCCCCTCTCACTTTTTGTTACAAGCTTCTTTTTTCCTTATTATTGGTTTGTCCTATTCCTAGAATCAGTCAAGAAATCAAGTCTAGAATTTTCTCCAAACAACTACTTTCATACTTTTAACAATGAAAGCAAAAATTTCCATCTGTCATCAGTAGGTTCCACAGAGACTTTTCCAGGAAAACTCGTGCCATTACCAAAAAAATTAGCTGACGTAGAGCAAATATCGAAACTAACCTATCAAATCGCCACATGCTCATAATATAAGCAAGTGACCAACCAAACATAGATAAAAACAGCCCAATTTGATCTTACTACGAACACCTGTAGCAATGGCTGCTCTTACACATGAACATTCACCTTCGTTCACATACGCATATGAATATTTCATCACAAAGGCAAGTAATACCAACCCATCTTCTCTATGGACACACTCTTACAGACTTCTTATTCATACATTATTATGTAAACAATAGAGACACTGCTTACATAAGAACTTTGATCTTCATTAACATTCGAATGACTATGGAATTTTACAATAACTCCACAAACGTTGACCATTGACGCGTTGAGAACAATAACAGCAATAGTTCACTTCTACTAGCTCATCCTTTCTCTCTATTCTCTATTTTTTAGCGTCAGTTTTGCGTTTCTTTCATATCTTTTTTTCTTTCCAATTCATTTATTTTTTATCGATTTCGTTCTCTTCCTATAGCATTCTTTCTAATCTAGCGTCTTGCTAGTTTTTTTTTCCATTCTTTCCTTCTTTTATTACTTTCATTCGTTGTTTTCTTCATTCGTTACCTTTGTGCATGGTTTCTCCTTTGGTTCTTTTATTGTCTCTTGCCTTGATTTTTTTCTTCCGTTATTAAATTCACTTTACTTCCCCTTGATTTGGTTATTTTCTTTCGTTTCTCCTTCTTTTGTTGCCTTTGTTCGTTTGTCTCATACTACCACTTCTTCCAAGCGTTGTTTCCATTTCATTTTCTTTCTTTGCCTACATTCTTTTTTCTTTTCTTTCATTGCTTTCATTTATTCTTCCTCTTTCCTTACTTTCATTCGTTACTTCATGTTTTCTGTGCCTCCACTCGTTTTCCATACTTTTTCTGTTGTTGATTTCATTTTTTCTTTACTTCTTTACTTTGCTCTCATTTTTTCCCTGTCTTTCATTGTTTTTATGATTTTTTCTTCTTTGTTACTTTCATTCTTTTTTTCCTTCTTTCGTTGCTTCCAAGTTTTCCCTTCTGTTTTTTTTTGTCTCCATTTCTTCATGACTCCATTGCTTCCATTCGTCCTTCCTTGATTTATAGCCTTTATTAATTCTTTGATTCTGACTTCAGTTACCTTCATTCATTTTCCTGCCATTTTCATTCATTTATTTGTTTCCTTCAACCATTTCTTTATCCATCTCTTTTGTTTCTTTCATTGTTTCATTAGTCTTTTTTCTTTTCTTACAATCATTTTTCGTCTCTCTCATTCAATCATTCCTTCATCCATGTCTTCTGTTTACATTCATTTCTTCATTTCATTATTTCATTGATCTTCCTTCATTATTTTTTTTTGTATTATTTTCCTTTAATTTTTCATTTTTTTTCAATCATCATTCTTTCTTTCGTTCAATTCTTCTCCGTCTTTCTTTCTCTCTCTCTCTCTCTCTCTCTCTCCCTCTCTCTCTCTCTCGCTGATTCATTTCAACTCCTATTTCTATTCCCCATTTTTCGTTGATTCTTCTTTCCTTCCTTCCTTCCTTTTGGTCTATCTACTTTGTACCTCATTTCATTCATTCAATCTTCTTATTCTTTTCCCACTCCTTCAATTTATAAGAAACCGCCAGCCAAAATTTTCAACATCGTTTCCTTTCAGGTTTCATGTTTGCCTGGCTAGCTATGTATGCATGTATCACGCTAGAGGGCTGAACATTTAAATATCTACTCTTTATATCTTGAAGAAAAAACTTATTGTTTGCCCCCTTCTGTGTCTGCTGGTGTTTTTTTCTAATTCACACCTTTCATTGATCATTACCTAACAAAAGGCGAGAGAATTAACTTACCCATTGATCTGCTTCATTTGAATTATTTTCTAATTGATTACTCCCAACACAACATGCTGCCGAAAGACGTTGATTGCGCGACAGTTTTTTATGGAATGGCTAACTAGACCTGTTTCCTGCTTATTTTTCCCTACCATGATCATCCTCCAGTTTTAACGCTTGTCTATATCTTATCTACTTTGAAATCATTTATCCTTGTGCAATAAACAGGATGCTCTCCACCTGCTGTGTTGCACTGGCACTTTCCCTACAGTCAGGTCGTACGCCCTACTAATATGGAAGCTCAATAATGACACATTCCAACAGGTGAGAGTTTTTCTTGGCAAAGAACAGACAGATAACTAGATAACTTTGATACACACTTCTCTTAGTTTAATCAATCACTGGTATTTCATGCAATGGAGATGCAGGTGGGTGAATGGTTAACAACACGGAGAATGGATTCAGCGAACCCAGTTCAAACCCCGACTGAGACAGTTTATGTTCGCTTTGAACCAGCCAGTTGGATATGACTCTACCACTCGACTATTGGTCACATAAGATTCCAGCTTTAACAGCAGCTAATCGAATTGAAAGAAAAGCATGACAGACTGGGTCCTCTAATCATGATTGGCAACCAGTCAAGACAACGTATAACTCGAATTCTAAACCTGAGAGTTGAGCCCCTCAAGGCGGCTGGATGCCGTTTTTGAATTCTTACTGGCAACTCTTGCAGCTAGACTAATACTCAATGTATCGCTCTGCACTCATTTGGATTACATCAGCTAAACCGATATGGTGTTTCTGTTGGCAGTACACCCCAGAATACCCATACACATCGTCAAGGCTTCTACCTGCGGGCCGGTCTATTACCAACCGAGTGCAAAATTGGTCAAACAATTTCAGTTCCGAATTCAGTGATTAAATTTGTTGTACTTTGAAGCCCCGGTGTTTTCATTTATCCTTCACATTATGAATAACAGTTGGAGGTAATGGTAATCCTTGGTCCTACGGATGTAAAATATGGTAGTCATGCTGTAATGAGCAACGGTCTCAGTCACAGCTGAAGTCACCGGTCGTATCCTGGAAAGCAAAATGACGCAGTGAAGTTGGCAACGAAACAGGTGTTTGACTCTAAAATGTCCCCTTCCCCTCCACTGGACGCGTGTGAGGGAAGAGAGAGAGGGGGGGGGGCAAATTGAATAAAGGGTATGAATTTTGACTGCTAGACAGAAACCTAGGAAAAGAGATGCAATGTGTACATACTTACTCCATCAGGAGAGAAAATGAAATATCAATCCATCTTTTGTCATCTTGCTTGTAAAAATTATTTTCCAACAATTTTATCGTGGACCCCACCAATATTCCTCAACTTCGAAAACACCAAGAGAACGCTATTTTCTCTGAATAAAACTTTTAATAAGTATGAATGCAACACGTAACTACATGTATATTCATACGCTACTTATCAGGCCTCTTTCCTCCTCCCCTCGAACAATGCTATCTCTATTACTGTCTACTCAGCCAAAAAACTGCCTCTGACTTACTTCCATTTTCTTGGTCCTCCCAATATGTTCTCAACGTCAACAAATCAAACCATATATTCAAACAGCTTAACAATCACCGACCAGAGATTTTAAAATGCTTATTAACAGTTAAACATAGCATACAAAACTTTCAGAAAGTATAAACATATTACGTATTGATAGTAACACTATAATGAAATTGAATGTCATTGATTGGTATTTTATCAGAAGATAACCCACCATGAATTCTTTAAGTATTACGGAAACAGTGCTCCCGACGTGCCAAACTTTCAACGTAATTTCATATTTGAGGCACATCCAGAGACTTTCAACAGTCCAGGTATCCTAATCAAGACCATTGCACACCACAGATAGGCTATAAGTTATTTTGTGAAAATGGGGTAAAATGTACTCTTAGTACCGTCTAGGCACGCTTTGAGATTGGCAGTTTGCATAACTCTTCCTGCAAAACATGTAGATAAGTCTTGAAATATCAAGTTTTGGGATTATTATATTGGGTGTATCTCTTCACACGCCGAGTCCATGACACGAATGTTAGCAACTGCTTACTTCCTGTGCATGTTTTTGATATCTCCTATGTCACCTTCATAAGATTAGAATGAGTAAAACTTTTGATATATTTCTCTAATCAATCTTCCTCGTTATACAACGGGTTTCCTAGAAGTGTGTAATAAATTGCTCTTTCAGATATATTACCAATGGAAGTGTGAAACGTTTTAAAAGAATTAAACGTAAAAATACTCGAATAGTTCTTGGTATTTAAACTAAACTAGGGCAATGACCGTTCTAAAAGTGCCTGTTTGCAAGGGGGTAGCCCTTACGGTATGTGGAGCAATGTATTTGTCCTTTGAAATTATTCCTCGTTCGCCATAAAAAACTATAGAATCGAAGTATTCAGTCACTTCTCTTCAGTTGCCAATCCAAATGTTTTATGTATAAATTCAAATGATCATAAAGAGCAGAACTAAAGGGAGAATATTCATCGAATTTCAAAAAAGTTAGTGATTTTTTTTCACTTCCATCAGATTTCTTTGATAAAAGAAAAACTTCAACCTCAGCTGATAAATATTCTATCAATTTTGTTCGATAGCCAGTTGTCGAGTAATAGCGGTGCATACTCTCAGAAACGTAGCATTCCCCAAGTGTAGTTAGCACAAACTTGGGTATGTCATGTCAAGCCTTTTGGTCTTCATTGTCGAACTCCTACTATTGAGTTCTGACTTCATTCTCGTTTGTCACAACAGGGACAATGACCTTAGCAAAAACCAGTGATGTCATGAATAAGTGTTGCATACGAATTCACTCTCCCAGCTCAGGTCGACATGTTTTATTATAGGAACTACAAATAAAGGAGTTGAAATTGGACGCGTAGCATCGGAATAATATTGTATCGAGAAATTGTCTGGTTCATATTTTAGATTTTGATGAAGCACAGGAATTTGACCCTGGCACAACTAGGCTTGTTCTTATCCCTTTTCAGTTAATTCAGACTTTTTTGAGAAGATAAATATTTTCTGATTATTTTCTGGATTATTTATTTTAAAGAGCAGTCACACTTTCAAGAATTGTTCATTTTGGATGTGGTTTCTTATTCATTCTGTGCTCCGCCCATTCTTCACAGGGAGTATATAAAACTATGTCTTGTTCCAGGGGGAGGGTTCCCCCAAACTTTGAGGTTCCTTGTTACTTTTGAAACCGTCATATTTTTAGATGTGCAAGCATATCCAATATCGAGTGCTGCCACTGAATGACGGACTGATGCAGTTCTAATGGCTGTCATTGACTGGCAGTCTGACATGCCGAAACAAAATTTGCCGATTTAGCTCTTTTGGAGCTAGATCAGCCACCGTTCGGATGCAAGGGATAGGACTCACGCATCTATGGTCTGGCTTTCGAGCTTTTCCTTGTTGATAGTGATGATAGTCACCATCATCATCATCAGCAGCAGCAGCCTTTCAACGTCTGTCGTTGAGTATAGACCCATTTCAAGAACCGCCACATCGCGGCGCCTATATCTGCTGAACCTATCTGGATCTTCATATCTTATTTCCTGTCAGCAACAGTTTCTGGGGATCTACGTTGTGAGTCGTGAGGTCCAGCGTTTGTCAGACATTCATGCAACATGACCGACCCGTTGCCATTTTAGTTATTTCTAATAGATTTTACGATTGTTTTTTGTTTTTTTAAATATATCATTCAGATTTGTGATCCCCCGATGTGCTGCGTAGTATGGTCCTCTCTGGTGCATATTACTTGATACTCAGTTTGAAGGTTAATCTTATGGTTAGATTTGACGTTTCAGCTCCATAGGCGACTATGTGTTACCAAAACGACCCGAGAGATAAATCCTACAAAGTATTGATCAATTGCTTGTTGCTAGTCGCTCAAAGATGTCATTAGCTTCCAGTATTAATACAATCTTCGTTTCAGTATTTTTTTATATAAAAGATATGAATTGAAAATGCGCTTGTTGGTAATATAAATTGAAAATGAAATCAAAAACACACCCAAGAAGAAATGTTCTAATCAGTCGGGCGATTAATTATAATTACTTTGGATTAGGAATTCAACCCAGGCGCACGGAAAAAAATGGTATGTGCTCTCATGTTTGTCGTAACTCAATCTTTAATTAAAACTCTCACGCCACACAGAATGGCCATGGATATAAAGACCTGTAAAGAGGCGTTCATCGTGATCATCATGAGCAGCAGCAGCAGATCTGTGTGGGCGTTGCTGTGCCGATATATTCTGAGCCCATATAAATTGTCACGCCACCTTATTCTTGTCAGCCACAATTTGGCATATGATCTCTGGGGATCCACGCTGTGAGCCGTGATGTTCACCAGTTGTCTGACATTTTTGCAACATGACCTGCTCATTGCGAGCTGAAATGTAGGAATAGATTCACTCGCAGAGGTAAATGTTAATTTTATGTATGGATTCGGTTCAACGTGACACATTATAACATTGATTTTAGTTTGACTCTCGTAGTACGAAGTTAGGATAGGGACCCTGCACATGTATATAGAGTCGGAGCTGATCACTTTGGGACAAGGTCTTTCAGATAACAATAACAAGATGAAAACTTCAAAGCAAACTATATAAAGTGGAACTATTAACATTGATTTTTACTAATCCATCGTTATGTTATTCAAGGTATTTTAATAAACAAATCAACGCTTTGAAAATCAATAATGATAAGGATAACACCAGGTAAGGCTGGTCACTCAATAGAAACTGTCACAAGACCAACGTCATTTGGCAGCATGCTGTGTTGAGGGTAATCAATTAGAAAAACTGAAATAGGGATTGATCAAAGAATAAGTTACTTCTCTCGCTCTTTGTTACGCAGTGATCTCAAAAAAGCCAGAATTTTCAAAAAGAAAGTGGACACGATGTAAGGGAGTAGTTTAGTATAAATGTATATTGCAAATTGAACACCACTTCTAAAGGGGATTTAGGAGAAGAATTAAAATAGATAAAAGAAATAAAACATTTTTTCTCAACATAGTGAGTAATTTCTTAACTTTTCAGTCCTCTAGCTTCATTTTTGCGGCCTGTGTGCGTGATACATACATACATACATACACATAGCCAGTCAGATAACTTGAAAACTGAAGAAACCTATGTTGACAGTTTCAGTTGATAGTTTTCGGATATCTGAATCATTATAAATAAAATGTTTGGGACTGACTGAATTCAATAACATTATTCGTGTTCTTAGTAAATGGCTCCCTCCGTACATATGAGTAAGTCCATGTATAATTATATATTAGTATGTATCATTGAATATCGCTGTTTGATCAACATGCTTTTATACAGCGAAGCCAAATGCCAGAGAAATACAGGTAGTATAGTACTGTTGCAGTACTTCTTCAAATGGAGAGCATTTGGCCGTGAAATCAGATTTCCGAATCGTTGCTTTTACTTGGTCTAGAAGACCGGTTACTGGTGCCAATGTGAATTATGCTGCAATATCACACCGACTGGAATTTATTTATCAAATCATTTCCATATCAGTAAATAACAATTCATGTAAATTTATAAATGTATTGATGTGTATTATTGGGGTATACAATCCAAAAATATTGAAGTATTATGACATTTTGGAAAATTCATCATAAATTCAACATTATTCGGCTTCATCAGGAATAGTATAAAAAAATAAATATCAAGCTGAACACTGTTTTTTAAATTTCATTTTTCAACATTTTTCAGCATTTTAAATAATGCTGCCTAAACAAAGAATGTAATAAAAAAAATGTGATTGTCGAAATACTTCAATACGTATCCATGTATTTATAATTATATATTAGGTTCTGACAACAAAAACAATAAATATTTAATCAAAACATGCTCCTTTCTCAATTATCCTCCAACGATAATATGCTTTCTCTATTAGATGCTTTACATTTAGAGGTTACTGATCACTAAAAGCACAAAAAATCACGGCTTTAACTTTCTTTTCCAGAAACCAAACTTACTGAATCAACGCTGGACATTTCGTACTGTGGTAGTTTTCGCTCCATATGCTCTGTTTACGTTAACAGCTGTTCGATTGACATCATGTCATAATTTGAATTTGCTCTTGGAAATTAATCCAGCTCCTTGGGTTGATACTATAGCTCTTAAGAGCTCAAAAGCTCCAATAATACCAAATTATACCTTTATGAATGTTTGACTGGTAAAGATGTTATTTTATCACCGATTTTTTTCACTTCGTTTTATTCTCTATTTTTTTTTATTTTGAAAAAAAAAATGATTTAATTTAAGATCTATTCCTCTCTGCATATTCTAGGAGTTCCCAACAAGGGTGGATTTAGTTAGTCTAAGGGTATAAAAAGGCAGTCAGGTAAAGATAAAAGTCGTGATGAATCTTGTGAGCCCAATCATTTTCGCTTGCTTTCTTTGAGTTACAAATACCCATTAGTAACTGTTCAATTATAAAATCAAACTATTTCTTATTATAAATTGTAATTATCTAAAATAATTCTTTGTTGCTACTTATTGCTCAAATGGAATGGAGAAAACTTATAGACAAAAATGGTGAATGACATTGAGAAGGTTGGAAACCACTGATTTATTCTATAAAAATAATACATTCGATTATATTAAAAGGATTGAGATCTGGATCCGTAATGATTTTCTGGGCGCTTCATTTTCTTTTTTAAATTGAAGAAATGATAACTGGTTAATGATGTTTTATGAGTTTTCCTAGAGGTGATATTATTTTGATTTTGATTTTTTCTAATCTTGTATCAATCATTTTTAGCCAATATTCATTTTGAACTCGTATTCCTTTAATCTTATTTCTGTTGCTTTTCCTCGCAGTTGCATAGACTGATAGTCAACGAACATCAATAAACAGCACTAGTTGGAAATAAAGATACAGATGATTTTAGTTGTTGCAATTGAAGACAATCAAAATTGGGATGAAAAAAATACGAGACAGAAATTGAACAAAAAACTGTCAAGATGATCTTACGACTAATAAATACTAATAGTTCTGGTTAGTCACTCAATAGAAACTGCTGGGTGACCAATGTGTTTAGCAAAAAATCCCGTGTTCGGAGTAATCAGCTAAAGTATTGGAAAAAGTGAGGGGTAATGAATAAGTTACTTTTGTTGGAAACTGATCACTAAAAAGTCTGAATTAGAAAAAAACAAACAAGCATGAATGCTATCGAACATGAATTAAACGACCGATTCAGCATAAAGTTAAATTGTTATTTGAACCCCCCTCCTAGTAAAAAAAAAACTATTCAAGTGTGTCTGCAGGGGGGGGGGTAAGACATTTTTTCTAAGCATAATGCGAGGAAAGGCAAAAAAAATAAGATGTGTGATAAACTATCCGAAGTGTAACAACGGTTCCGAGGATGAACTTGTCATTTTCTATTTACTTCCACTTTCCATGCAAGGTGTACAGTCCCAGGGTGATACTTTTGTAACAGTAACCTATACACACAAAAGTATATGCTAACATTCTCTTGCTTTCTTCGCTGTATTCAGATAATTGTATAGCTTGATCTGTTCATTTCTCACGTTTTCAAGCAGTTCCCTTGTCTCGCTGGAAATTTCATAAGCTCTCCAAACCTTTCCCCCATGAAATGAAAAAGCCCATTATCTAACAACATTTCTTTCTCCAGTTCCACAAAATCTGGATAATATGTATACCTATTACTATAAAGATGATTCGTCCAATATATGCGATTTATTGACCCACAAACAGTTGCAACCGAGAGGCTCACTATTTGTATACAATGGTAACTTGACCTCAGTATCAATCTGATATTGGTGGTGCTGACTTTCGAGGTTACTTTAGGGTCAAAGCTAGTTTTTCTACCCTCGTAAGTTTCTATTACAAGATCAGTCGAAATACCCGTGGCTCAGTGGTTAAAGTACCTAAAATGAAGTCTGCAGACTGGGTTCAAATTCGACGGAAAACCTTTTTCTTTTTCATTTGATGTGTTCTCAATCTTCCAGAAGTTTAGCAATTTTGAGAGAAAAAAATGTTGGAATGTACTTAAAGGGGGGGTCTCTTTATGATGTACCTTCAATGCTAAACTGGACTGTTATTTTCCTTTCACCATATGAGAAATGCAGATGTAGAATTCTCTTCAACTCAGGGCTTATGCCATTATAGAAGAAGTGTATACGCGAATGAGTGGGAATGTCCATCATCAATTTAAATATGAAAATGTCCACATGATAGATGGGTAGGGTTAAGGTTACCTCATATCTCTAACACACACACATACATACACACGTAAACACGTATATTATGTTATTCAAAAATGGATATATTATCCGACAGAATGATTATGAATTGTGTTGTAATATATAACACTTTTGGAAATAATCTGTTATTAAACGGTGAATGTATCCTTTGGCCTAGACAACTTAAATAGGATAAACAATTGAAGGAAATTGGTCTGCTGCACGAATCGAACCTGCGAGAGATAAGGTAGCTGCTTCAACGTAGCGTTTCTTTCACCATTTAGACAAACAGTCGCAGGTAACGCGAACGCCAAGATAACTGTTCTAACTCCTAATTCATATTTTTTTTAAATCTATGGTCAATATCTGCTCTATTTGTCTCTTTCGATGAGACAACGACCCAGTAAGGTTCACTTTCTACATAATATAATATATATATATATATATATATATATATATATATATATATATATATATATATATATATATATATTGCACCTTACTGGGGCGTCGTCTCATTTTTCTGCTTTTAGTCAGACTTGTCGTCACTACATCTGCACGAATTGTTCGTTTTCGTATCACGTGTGTTCGTGCCAAGTCTCGTCAAGTTATGCACGGTGACACCCCAGCGGTTTCTCAGCTGGATCCACTATTGAATTCTCAAGAATGAAACTTGGTAATCATCAGTGAATGATGGAAGCTTGTTTAATGTAGAGCTGGGAATGAATGTCATTTCCCATTTTATGAATGCTCGCAAAACATCCGTGTCATTTCTCCCTTCTTTTTTTTCTTTTTCTCATCTCCTTTCTTCTTCTTCTTCTCATTTCTTTGTCTCTTCTCCTTTTTCTGGTCTTCTCTCTCATCTCATCTTCTTCTTTTGATATACTCTTTTTTTCCTATCTCTCTCTTTTTCTTTTTCTGTTTAACTCTGCTCCCTCTTCTTATCTCCTTCTTCATCTACCCCCCCTACTTTTCTTTTTCTCTATCCCTCTTTTCTCTCTTTTTCTTTTCTTATTTTTCTCTTTCTCCCCGCTCCCCTGTCACTTCGCTTTCTCTCCCTTTCTCTCTCTCCTTCTCCTCTTTTTTCTCCCTCCCGTTGTCTTCAACATCTTTTCTCTTTTCCCTCACTTTTTGTCTATTTTCATCTTATACATACTGGATAATGAGAGTAAAAATCTGTTTTCTCCGAAAATCAGCATTCTAAATTCTTGATTTTCTCAAGGGTTCGACCGCTTGCCCCTTACACTGCTGAAGATCTCACAGCTACCAAGATATTAACAATGTTTTACTGGGTGCAGCACAAGATCAATTTTTTGGAAATTGCGCGTAGGAAAAATTAAATGCCGAAATTCCCTGTGAGATTTAAAGGAAAAAAAAAGGAGTAACTGAAATTCTGGTATTTCATAGGACCGAACTTTGACCTCTGATACCAGTGGGGAATATGAAAGTTTTTCTCCTTTATGTTTTGTTTTATTCTGAATTATTTTTTACCAGCTTTATCTTTGATTATTTTTGGGTCGGTGATTCAGGGAATGTAATATCTAGCAGCGCAGAAAATGGAATCAGCGAATCAAGTTTAAACTCCGGCTGGGGTAGTTTGTGTTAATTACCGACTAATGGGCAAATAGCTGGACAGACCAGGTTCTTCAGCCTTGGTTGGCAACCGGTCTAAGACAAGGAACTCTGAATCCATACTTGGTGAGTGGGTAAGTTCAATCCCTTACTGGTTCCGGACGACTAAGCAGAAGAAATCAAATCAACAGTTGGTTTAGTGGACAGACGGAAGATAACCAGCAACGTTTTATGGAGTGCGGAGAAAATGGTGTGACATGCTGAGTGCACTGGTCATCTCCGTCATTCCGCTCCGTCTCTAAACATGTTGCTGGACTTGAGCCGGACGAGGGAGTAAGACTGGCGTCGTGCACAACCCTCCCTTATTTTGAACCAAGTCAAGTACTAATAACGAATACACACTTTGCCTCTCAATCACTCAGAACGGAAGTCACGGTCAACTTCACTTCCAGATGATGATGATGATGATGATGATGGCATTAAGTTTATACATTGCTGCTGATGTTGTTTCCTTTTGATTTTGAATTCCACACTGTCATTCTTCTGCTTTTAGATATATTTTCCTAGTTAAAGACCGTCTGCATGAAACTATCGCCAAAACTGTCAAATGAGCTTTTTCAGTCGGTCCAGATATATATATATATATATATATATATATATATATATATATATATATATATATATATATATATATACAGAGTGGGACGGACTGGGGAGTAAAGTATTTTGAAGTTAGGTTAATTTATCCGTAGATGTTTTGGGGTTTTTTTTTTGTTAATGGTTCAGAAATGTTTCGAGAGGTATTCCCATCTTCAGTAGTGTGTGCTCTGTGAGTATGTGCTTTTAGGGGTTAAAGATATATATATATATATATATATATATATATATATATATATATATATATGTATATCATGCCTACAGGCTGCAACAATGAAGCTAGGGTCAGGAAATTTCATCATTCATTCTCCATTATGTCAACATAAAAACTTTCCTTTTTCTTTTTTTTTTTTGAAATGCAGGGTTTAAATTTGCAATTTAGTCATATGCCCTATTGGTCCGTATTTTACGGTCTAGTGATCCAGTAATAAGCAAGGGATGAAATTATTCATCGATCACCCTTTTTTTTACCAGTTTTTAATCGATCTCTACAACAGGACAAACTGTTGCCCAGGTGATAGTTTCTGTTGAGTATCTAAGCAGACCTGGGTCTTAATTTTTGTTTTCAGCATGAATTCCATTTCTGCTGCACTTTTTTCTTCTAGATTTTATAGCATCTCATTTTTCATAAATTTCCTTATTACACTTTCCCTCGAGTATATTATTCTTTGGATCCATTCCAAGTGAGCTTGCCATATCAAATAGCAATCCCTATTGGCTACCGAATACTCGAACAGGATGCAAAAATAAAATGGTCATTAGTAGAAAATGAGAAAGGTAATGAAAATTATCAATTTATGAACCTCAGACAACTTAAAGTGCAAGTGCTCCGTTGCCAAAAGAAAAGAAAAAAACGGTGTCAAGAAAATTATGAACGAATGAAACGAAAGTGGGATTAAGTATGAGAACTCCGATTATATGCCAGCAGCTTCTGAAGCCAAACGGTATTTGCGTTGCAACCAGGCATGTAGACATTCCTTGATATGGGAGGCAAATTTATCTCGGTCTGTTCATGTCATTTTCACACTCTATCTATCTATCTCAGGCTTTTCTTATTTATCAATTTCGGTCTTTTCAAATACATCTTTCAAAATCTGTTCGTATATATCTTCACCTATTTATATTCATCCTTCTCTAATTCTATCTCTTCATTGGGAAATCTTCTATCGACCTCCCTTTTTAATCTTCATGCTCTCTTTTTTTTCCTCTCACATTTCTCAATATTTTGGTCTCTTCATTTTTCTCAGCTTTAGCCTTCAACATCTCCTTTTCCAATAACTTTATCTATCTATCTATCTATCTATCTATTTATATATCTATCTATCTATCTATCTATCTATCTATCTATCTATATATATATATATATATATATATATATATATATATATATATATATATATATATATATAACCGTATATCTATCTATCCGTCTGTCCATCTGTCTGCCTCTGTCTCTCTCCGTATATCTATCTATCTATCTCCCGCTGTGTATCTCTCTCTGTGTCTCTCTGTGTCTATATATATATATATATATATATATGTATATATATATATATAATCAGACTTTCTTCTGTTCTCTGCTCACATCATATAATCCCAAAATCTAAGGTATCCCAATTTCGAGACCGTGCACTTGATATTTTCAAATGAGATTCAGTAAGTCGGTGAATTTTTGAAGTCAGACATTGAACAGAAGGGGCTTTCAAATTCGTTGCTTTCATAGAGAGAGAGGGTGGAGAAGAGAGAAAGAGCAGAAACTATTCGGATAAATTTACAAAGTGATGCATCATAGCCAACTGAAACATAAGCATTGCATCTGAATCTGAGACGTTTCAACATTCTTTCTATTAACTTCTTGTGAATTCTATGAATTCTAAGTGTTCCTTGGTACGATGGATAAAATGGTGCATAGTAATGATGGTCCAGATGAAATAAGGCGCAATTGAAACAGGAAGAGGAGGTCAAATTAATATAAATAGTTTATTGAAAATCATGCATCAACATTCTTTAGACTTAATTGATTCAAATCTATACTGTTATATTGAAGACCAACGGGAAGTAGGTTTTAGAATGAGATGTCGAAGACTTGAAATATTCATAGGGTTTATCTGATTTAACAGTATAAACTTGATTCAATTGCGTCTGAAAATTGTTGATTAATGATTTTGATTTAATATTTCTCGTCTATAGACGACTGTAAAGATCTCAATAAATATATGTGTATGTTTTTTATTTGTCTGTATATAGATATTGATCTCTGCTTTAGGATTCTAACTGTTGTCTTGGTCCTCAACATATTAGTTGCATATGGCATTGGTTTCACTAAAACTCACATAAAGATCAACTTTCTAGCTTCCTAAATTTAGTTCGTCTAACATTATTTGAATATCCTGAAGGTTCTTAGCAAATCTACAGTTACTTGGGTATTCGCCATTCAATCTGATTAATCTATTAGACAAGTCCAAGTTCCGGAAGAAAATACCATCAATTTTAAAAGGAAGGGTTGACAACCAATGCACTCTCAAAATAGTCAACTATGGAGCTGAAAAATGCCAGATTTGATTTCAAACCGAGGACTATTAAATGCACATAAAAGAAAATCATGCTCAACATTGCATGGAAAGATCACAAGACAACATGGTATATTAGGAAATGAACATGAGTCAAAGATATCATAGAATCAATTAGAGAACTCAAATGACAATGGAGTGGTCATGTTGAAAGAAAACCAGACAATTGCTGAACATTATAACTCACAACATGGATCCCCAGGGATCATATGCGAAACCGTGACCGGCGAAAGATGAGATGGCGTGACGATTGAGAGAATTCAGGAAGGTTTTGGCGCCGTGACACCCGTAATCTTTCGGATTTTGGAGAAGGACTTTAAAAGTCTGATGATGATGATGATGATGATGAGGATGATGATGATGATGATGATGAACATACCTGACCCCCACCAGCTATCATATTTGTGTGAAATGGTTAATATTCTGTGGTTGTTCAAGTTTCACTTGAACTTCTAATGAGCCTTCTTTTTCTGTTCCCAAACTTCTGAGATGGTAATGATGGTATGTTATGCTCAGTCGTCGGAGGACAGAACGGGAAAGAAAAAAACAGGAGGCTTATGTGTGGTAGAAAAAAGAAGAGCTTCAACTCTATCTTCATGACAGGTTGCTTTAAAACAAACTTCGACGTTATTTTCGCTTTTCTCTTTTATTCATAAAAGCAAATGTACAGTGTACAAATTTATAAAAGCGAGGACATCCATGTTTCTTTTCGTTTTTTGTTTTTTTGGCACTTGGTTTTTTGGGGTTTTTTTTGTTTTTGTTTTATTTTTGGCGAGGGTTTGATAATTGAGCAAAAATGTGATTAATCTTATTTTCATATCTATTTTATCTCATTCGATTTTCAAACCATCGTTCAACAGCAGAAACCCTTTTTATGTATACGTTAGATGTTTGACTATTAAGCGTAACTGATTTCGTTGATACATCAAATTTAGTTTTTTAATCTTTAGAATACTATGTAAACAAAGTCGAATAAAATAAATCCAATCATATCTTGTTGTAACTTCATACCAGGGTTCAGGCAAATGCTTGTCATAAGGATAGGTTAAGAAGGCCAGGGTCCACATCACTAGGATCGGGGAGTCTTGACAAAAACGTTTAAGATTATGCATGAATTTAAATTATTAGACCCTGACGTATTTTACTGGAGGGAGTTCAAAGAACTGAGAGGCCATCCATATACGATAAATGTACAAAGATTGAATATCAGAAAATCCTTTTTATAGCAATAGAGATGTGGGACTCTGGAATCAACGCCTGCCTCTTTACAGCTGGAGTGGTGGCCATTTTGAAACAGGAACGGTTTCAATTACCTGCTTTCTTCCAATTAACAGGGGTAGATTGGTCTCATTATGGTTGACAATGATCCATCTAAAGTAAATTGAAGATAATTATACTACAGAATAGATCATTTTCACAATTTGACCGAAGGGTTGAATTCGGACATAGCAAACAACTAGATGCACTTGAATAACACTTTTATCCATTATACTGCATGGAAGTCTATCGGTGGAATCGGAGAGCCTTAAACCTAACGCCTATTTATCTTTCAAGGAATTATGAAGCAAAGCCTGATATATGCAGTGAATATGGTTTCCTTATCAGAAGTACTAATAAGACACCATTCTTCGTTCAAAGATAAAAAAAAATCTGTTTATACTTCATGCTTCACCCGATTGGTCACTTGGCTCGTGCACTCATCATACCGAGCCATTTGCTTCTGGGCACGTCTATTTGCTTCTTTCCAGATCATTCAATCTCATAGAAAATCTTTCTGTGTCCTTGAATACCAAACTGCAATTTGTGATACCAAGCTCTCGTCTGATATTCGTATTAAATGGCCGACCTATCTACGCTGTTTGTTGCATTTCTATCCTTCGAGAACGATGTCTTTGAAATCGGTAGCATTTCTTATGTGTTCATTCCATATGTACTCATGCAAATTTTTTTGTCGTTCAACTGAAAGATTAAAGAAAGAGAAGAAAAAAATAATGAAATCCAACGGCAACAACATAGAAAGGTTAAAAGGCAAAATCGCTGAAAAGAACTTATCATGTTTGACGTGATCCGTTCAAAATAAAAAGAGATGTCACATTCTATTCACATCAGTCGTACATTGATTACAACGACATTTATTCCTAAGGATAGCTGCAGGAATCTTTCACCCAAAATTCAAGTAAACCCAAATATACAGCTCAATCCCTCGAACAATCATATCCTGATATTTCACTTTACCAAAAAGGTCAAGAAAATGGTTTTTGCCAATGCAGCAAGTTGATCTTCTTGATTACGCAAAATAGGTTCATCGAATAACCAGGCAGCGTAGCAAGTCTGCTTGTTAGGTCAATTACCTCAACACAGGTATTATCCGAATACCTCTCTGTTGCTTATAATACAACAGGTACAGAATAATTTATTATCTTCTGATTCAACGACCCGTGTACAGCTAAATTGTTTGTGTATTATTTATGGCTTACACCAGTACATAGAGCTGTTTATTTTTCAAGCTTTCTGAATTTATACGGTTCAATTGTGGGAAGGGGAGAATAAAATAATCAACTTACTATCTTCTAAAATGGTACAAATAACCTGCGTGTGAAGTATTAAGGAGACTGTAGTACTTGTTCGAGAAATTTTCTTGCATGATCGGGATTAGATATTGTGAATAGATATCTTATTCTTAAATTGGATTACTCTTTGGGGCGATATAGTTGCTGCAGGTCGAATGGTTAGGTTACTATTCATCACATCTCTCGGGGGAAAATAGGTCAGGAACCTAGTAAGCACAATACTTTCTTTTATTTCCAAATGAAGACCTAGTAAAAACCTAATGCCTTCTTTAGTTTCCAGATGAAAATCTACTCATGTCATGGCCGCTATTTATCAACATCATCATCAGTCTCTTCATGTCTGTTGTGGGATATAGACCTTCTCCAGGATTCGCCACACTTCTCTATTGTGGGCGTCGTGGAGCTCGTACTTTTTGAATTCATCTAGCTCGTCTCTCCATCTACAACTCTGCCAGCTTCGGTTGCGTATATTCTCTCTGGGGATCCATGTTGTGAGTCGTGATATCCACTGGTTGTCTGCCTTTCAAGCAACATGACCGGTCCATTGCCGTTTAGGTTTTTTAATAGATTCTATGATGTCCCTGACTGTTATCTTACATGGTTCTCAGTTTGAAGGTTTGTCTCTTGGTTAAGTTCCATGTTTCAGCTCTAGAAGTGACTATTGGGAGGATGCATTGTTTTCAAAGGTTTTTTCCTATTAAACATTCAACTATAATTTGAGAAACCTCTATTTGAGTGTACATGCGTGTGTGTATATGTACTGGGACAAGTTTACTACTGACCATTGTACAAAGCTGATATTTGCCATAAGTATTAGGTGCTGCACAATGCGTTGCAGTGTTCAAGTTGTTTAGGTCAACGATTTTTCTTGAAATCTAATGAATATATTTTTTTAATTACAGAAAGTAGATCATTTATTTAAATAATAGATTTAAATTCAGATCGAAAAATATCTGCATTGGCAATAGATCTAAATTTAGCCATGAAAAATCTAAATTGGCGACTTTGAAGTGAAGTAACTGAAAATATTTACATGGCTGTTATGACGCCTCTCCACAAAAGTCCGATCCTTTCCTTACGAGCAAATTTGGAATGATTACTGCTACAGTCTAGACACAACATTTTTTATTTCGAAATAAGCATTTAGTAAACATTTCCGTTGGAGAACTAATAAATTCACTACTTTTTTCATTTCTAAATAAGATCCTGGTAAATACGTTGCCTTTTTTTATAATTTATTTCACAGGGAAATTTACAGCAATATTTAAAATTCTACCAGATAATTTTTGTAGACGAGAAACTACTGAGTTCGTTCAAATGGAAGATTCAATTGTTTTGAATAGTGGGCCAGAAATTTATTTTATTTGCAAACTGTTATATATAAGTTGAAGCGCACGTTGTTACGGATAGGCAAGCAGAAAGAACAACACTGTTCATTATACTTTCAAATGAACAACTAGTAAACACACTATCTTCTTTTATTTCCATCTAAGACCATACAAACACTATCCTCACTTTCACTCCCAAGTAAAGACTTTCTGAATACATTTCTTTCCTTTTCTGTTTAAGTAACATTTTATTAAACAAATGCCTTCTTTTATTACTGAATATGAAAAAAAACAGTTGACGCAATATCTTTTATCTCTAGATAAAGACCTAATGAACACAGTCTCTCTTTTAATGAAGATCTATTGAACTAAATGTCTTATTCTACTTCCTGAAAAACGCCAAATAACTACTATGTAAAAGCAATACCTTTTTTGCTTCCAAATGAAAGCCTTGTCACACATTTTCTTTTTCAAAAAGGAACTTAATCAACGAAGTATTTCTCTTTTATTTTTATATCCTTAGGATATATCTCAACTGGATTATTATCGAAGACTAAAAAAAATTGCGGAACACTTCTTTGGAAATGAATTCCATGGTGACCCATCACATAGACTGATACGCATTAAATTAGACACCTCTCTTTTAGAACTAGCGAAATATAATCTCGGACCAGATTTTAAATCCGCTTTCTTGTCCTATCTCTCAGGCTAGTTTCCTGGCAATGGCTGCCTAAATCACCTGATAATTTCCAACTTCTTTTTCGAATTACTTTTGTTTGATCAGTTGCCTTAGGGTATTCCTTAGTTTGATCTATCGATTGGCTTAAAACTTTTAGATAACTTTCGCTATTTTCCATAATAAATCTCTTATTGTTCTTTGCTCACAGAATCAAAACTCATTTTGTGCTGAATAGCATGATGGTGTTGTTGCATATTTTAATGTTAACTATTACCATTTATATACAATGGTGTCATTAATTATTAAATGAATCAGTAAGGAGGCTTAGGTCAGAGGAATCTGAATTATTTGCAGGTGAAAATTGAAACATTCATAGAATATTAACCATTGCTCACATACTATTTCAGGTAGTGGTCAAATATATTGATCAGCAGCAGCACAGCAACCTTTTAATGTCTATCGTTGGACATCGATTTTTACTCAAGATCCAACAGACCACGGGCGTCACAGCGCCAATACCTTCTGAACTTATCTAAATCATCACGCCATCTCATCTTTTACCGAACACAACTTTTTTTTTCATAAAATCTCGGGCAATCAATTTTGTGGGTCGTTGTCGGATATCGTTGCAACATGGCCTGCCAATTGCCATTTGATTCTTCTGATCCCTGTTCGTTCTATAATACGATGTACTATCTCGTGATCCCTCATTTCGATGATAAGCATGACCCCTGCACGTGCACGTTTCATGATTCTTAGTTTGAGAGCCAATCTTTTGGCTACGTTCCACAATTCAGTTCCTGAGGTGACTATGACCCCCTCTTTTTTTTTTCTTTTTTTTTCTTTTTTTTTTTTTTAACTAGTTGGATTTTGTTGTTCTTGAAGTTTGAGCTTGCTTCGTCGAAAGCTAGGCAATTCTTGGTCCTGGGTTGATGCAGTTTTTTATTTCCTTCAGCCTGGTCGTTGTGTCTTTGTCTTCCATGTATTGGTTACTAGTTTGTTGGCTCTGGTTCTACTGAAGTTTATGTAGCGTTCAATTTTCTTGCTTTCTTCATCGAAGTATAAACAATTCATTGATTGTCCTAATTGGTAAGCAATTAGAAACTGTCCGCCAGAACTGTCACAAACTCTGTCAACATAGGTTTCTTCAGTTTTCAATTTTGTCTAGTTGTCTGTCTGGCTGTCTATACACGTATCTATCACACTTACATAGGCAATAGAGATAGAAGGATGAAGACTTGAACAATTTCTCCTCATTTTATCTAGGAAAGCCTCTTTTTTTGCTTTTTTTAAATCACTGTAAATAAGTTTTTTTTTTACTGTGGGAGTTTATAATGCAATTTAAGTTTATGCTAGGCTAGTCCCTTAGTTTTAGACATCACTGTCTAACAAAAGACAGGGGAAAAGCTATTGATCACTTTTTCCGATTATCAATTAATCATTCCCAATAGGCATGCTGCTAAAAACGTTGGTCGTGTGACAGTGTCTATTAAATGACTAACCAAACCTGCTGTCATGCTGTTTTAAAAGTAATAGATCTTTGTAGAAAGTGACAGAATTAAATTATCTTTTCAATCTATCACCAGATCTGGTTTGAGAAAATTCAAACGGAATTCGCATTTTCTCTCTGCCCTTTACAATTAAAATTACTGTTGTTCGGAAAAGAAAAAGATAAAAATCAGGTCAAATAAGCAATGAGCTATTGAGAGAAAAAAACAGTTTATAGACAACTGAAAATCCAGTAAACAATGGAATCAATAAACCTTGCATAAATCAATCACTGCAGAACTAATGAGCTAGAAAAAAAGGTACCCGAAATTATCAGAAAATTTTTCCTAGACAAATAGATGTTCGATCTAAAATTATCTAAAAGAAAATTCCAGCAAAAGATTTGGGCATTGTTGGTCTGAAATGATGATGGAGAGTCAAAAGAAGCTTTTCTTACGAAAGTTTTTAAATTGTTCCTAACGGTGCACTCATGCAGATTTTCAAGATTGTAGACCCCCCTAAAAAAAACAATGTGGCTAGGAGACGTGGACACACACGCACATAGTGTACCGGTGCAAATGCGTCAGCCGATGAAGTTATACTGAGGCTGCGCATTGCTACGCGCATTAGGAGCGTCTGGGTTCGTTCTTAGGCTCTCCCACTTTTACTCGGCCCAGCTGTAGGGGATCCGTCACCCCAGGGCAGCACTGTCCCAATGCACTTGAAGGGACAGGTCGGGCTCGTTCTTACTCATTCGAGACTGCAGTCGTTTTAGCAACCACGGTTGCTTAGCTACCAAAGTCGCGTCGGCTGGAGCTATTTTTGAAAGGTTTCAACATATTTTTTCAAGCGATCCCTTGTGGAGGCAGTGCTCACCCTCTTCCTCTGTCTCCTATACCTCCTATACTGTCCATGGCGATACAGGTCTGGTCATTAACGCAATGGAAACCCCCAACGTCTTTTGGCAGCATACAGTGTTGGGATGCTCAAATAAAAAAAGTTGAGAGAAGATTGATCAATAAATAAATCACCTCTATCGCCTTTCACTGAGCAGTGATCACAAAAAAGTCCAACTTCAAAAAGGCAAGCGTGAATGCTGTTGGTCTAAAACTTGGCTTAAAATCACATTGTAAATTGAACTCACATTGAAAACCTATACTGGGGAATTAAAAACAAACGAAACGAAGTTTTTTTCATAAAGATAATAAGTAAATGTTCAATTGTTAACTCCATTTGGTGCGATCTGTTCGCGCAATAACCAACTAGATAACCAAACCAACTTGAGAAACCAATATAGACAGTTTTGGTTGAAGAATAATGTGAAGAGAATGAAGGTCGGGGGGTAATCAACGTATAATCTGTAGTGGTTTATGTTGTGGCTGCTAGAACAAAAAAGAAAAAAAATGATTCAACTATATAAATGTCCCTGCCAGGTCATTACAATTGATTGGGAGAGAGAAAAGATTTTTGCGCTTAACATAAGTATCTGCGAGGGCGTTGAGTCGTTATCTAAATATCGCCTACAGATTAAGAGCGAAATAGGAAAGGTCAGATTCATGCCCAGACTTCTTTTGTTGACTTAGTCCAAAAGTGTACATACTCATTCTCGAGGTACAGCAGCCACAATTACATTTCAAATGACATATGGTAGCATTGATGATATCGATAATGCTCGTAGTGAAATGACCTTTACGACAATTGTTTTAAAAAAGTGAATGACTCCTGTGAACTTTAAAGCATCGAAATGTATATTTTAACATTTCATTCCTTTTGTGAGTTGATCCTTGGGAAAAAGGGCAGATTCGATTGATACTGAGATTTTCGAATGAGTTCTGCAAAGATAAGTATCGGTCAATCGAATTTGATCCTGGTTCATCTAAAGAATAGTTGGGTTTTATTTTCAGTTTGATCTGTTTATTTACGTCAAATTATAAACTTGCTTTCGAAATCCATTTTTGTCATTATCATTATCCCGTACTTCTCGTCGTCATCTTCACTATCGCCTGTAATCTGTGAAGAGACTAAGAAATTAAGCATCACAGACGATGGACAGAAAATGCATCATATGTATCCTTATAGAACTAATACGAAATAAGAAGTATAGAAGATAATTGAAATGTATCCTCTTGATATTCACCTATGCAGCTGAAACACAGAACATAACCAAAAGATTGGCCCTTCAACTGAGAAAATCCCAAGAGACCCCAAGATAGCACAGTATATTAAAAAAACAAAAAAACGGAGGCCCGATATCAATGAAATGATTGATGGCTGTAAGGTGATCATTTTGGAAGATTGGCAGACAATTGCTTGAATAACTTGGGAAACCTATCAAGGGTTACCTGTTTCAGTTTTGAGTAGGTGTTGAAGTCTTGACTGCATATCTGGATTTCTTAAGTGTTGGTTATTCCCATTTGGGTGTCGTGTTTGAAATACATCACGGGAGACACGATCGTTGATCAAATAAATTGCTTTGTTCTGCAGGCAGTTCAGTTTAATCTAATTCTTGGGCGTTTAGTTTCTTATGTGAGCTTGTCAGAAGAGAAACAAAACATAGAAGACCATATCATCGCAATTAAATTGCCACGAACATGAATCACGAAAAATGGCTTCCTGTCACGTAAAGAAAGATTTCTTCCAGAATGTTTATCGCGTGCCGGGCCATTAACAACCATCACACGTCGAAATAAAACTAACGAAGGATTCCCTTTTTTTACTATTACCGGAGTGAACGATTTATGATATTCTTATTCGGATTTATAGTCCAGTTCTCTCGAAATAAATGCATCTCGATCCAGAATGTTCGTCTGCTTTTCGCACATAAATTATAATTAGTATTCAATGAATTATTTGTACCTGTATTCTCTTCTGTCTTGTTTTGACCACTTTTCGAAGTTCGCCTGATACAGTTATTAGCTGAATTTTTATGTGAAATTTTTACCGTGAAATATCCGATCAATGGAATTAATATTCATGACTGCTTTAGGTGCATTGGTGAGAAAGGAGATTAAGTTGAAAATTTAGTAGTTTTTGTATGAAAGAAATGCCTTTTTCATCATTAGGATCAGAACAAAGATAATTTACATATATATATATATATATATATATATATATATATATATATATATATATATCATCCATGTTTTTGCAACTTAATTATTAAATATTCTCGATAGAAAGATACCAACAGTCAACTACGTGGAAGTTCCAAAGCTGAATCATTGATGCTAGCAGTGGATTTTTAAAACATTGATTACAGAATTGTCCGGTCACTAGCATAAAAACTATTGCGTGACCAACGTCTTTTGGTTTCATGTCATGTTGGGGATGTTCCATTAGAGAATTTGGAAAAAGTGGGGATCCATGAATGAATTAAAAATAAGTTTGAATTTTGGAAAAAAAAAAAGGGTAAATGGAGCTGGACACAAACTAAGGGGTCGTTTTAGCATAAATTCACATTATTAATTGAAACCACCTTAAAAACCTATTTCGGGGGAATTTTCAAAAGTAAAAGTTTTTTTGAACATGATAAGGGGTTAGCTTGAATTTTCTCCATTCTTGTGGCTTGTATATGCGATACATAGTCAGCCAGCAAGATCATCTTAAAATCTGAATAATTATATGGAGACAGTTTTCGTTGACAGTTTCTAACATTTTTTTTTTTAGCTGAATTCTTAACAGGGATTTCCTCCGAACATTTTTTGCTAAACTCCAGCCCTGTCACTTGTCCGCTCCCCATTAAGAGCAGTGAGTTCTGTTCAGTATGTGTTCTAAAAATATGTTCATAATCATTTAAATCCAATCAGATTTGATGACTTTTCATAATGAAAGGGATCTAATCTTCACCAATGAAAGACGAAGCAATTAGAATCAGGACTTCACAGGATTTACGGAAACCTTCAACCAGAGCTGTCACCAAAACTGTCAACATAGGTTTCATCAGTTTTCTAGTCAGGCTGGCTGGCTGGACATGTATGTATGTTTCACGTGTCAGACCACACCAATGAAACCAGAAGGCTGACAATGTGTTATTTAGCGTTGGAGGAAGGATTTTCGAAGTTAATGATCCCTTATTTCGCGTACGGAAGAATTCACGTTTTTTTTTTGTTTTTGTTTTTTAATAATTAAGACTTTTTTAGTGATCATTGCCCAACAAGAGGTAAGAGAACTAACTTATTCATTGATCATCCCTTCTTTTCAATTTTATGGTTGATCATTCCCAACGGGGTAAGCTGCCAAAAGTAGACTTTCAAGGTTTCTTTTGAGTGACATATTCTAATGAGTATAATCTTTTCAACAAAAGATTGCTTCATTGTTTTCCTGAAACCCATTATTAATTGACTGCAAAATTAATTGAAGAAAAAATAGAATAAAGTTAGAATTCATTGTTTTACAATAATGATATTCAGTCAGTAATTTCACCAATAAAATGCACGTGGGAAATTTCATTTATCCCTAGGTAAAAAGCCGGAAAATCAATCTTCTCATATCTTCCTTAGCAGTCTTGTTTTACAAATGGTGTCTAGATTTAAAACCATTCAACTTTAGCAAATATATATATATATGTGTGTGTGTGTGTGTGTGTGTATCAATATATATATATATATATATATATATATATATATATATATATATATATATATATATACATATATATATATATATATATATATATATATATATATATATATATATATATATAGGTTTATGGATATAAACACATCAGAGTGTATGCGCATATATACTCACTTATATACGTGTGAGTGTGTGTGTGTGTGCAATGTTCGTAGGCTGACACAATCATTAGCTGGAACTTTATCCTTATTTCCCACTGAAAACTATCCAATCCATGTTGTAGATGCAGAAGTTTTGGGTTGTGCATAAGTAAGGAAAGGAAGTATGTTGAAAATATATGTTCGCTGTGTAAGATAAATGCTTTTTTTCACGTTAGCCAACAGGCTTTTTGACGAACCTACGTATATAAGAAAAACAATACATGGTAAAGACATGAATCCATCTGCGTCTTACTTCATTAACAGCTAGTTGCTGTGATACAATAGTTCGTCATTGTCATGTCACGATAGTTGACATTATAGAGATTGCTGGATGAGTAAGCACCCATAAATACCCAGGCAGTGACATGGAGATGCTCTTTCTCCAATTGTCAACCTTAATACAAGACGAAAAAAAACAATTCGGTCATATTTCTGATGCAGGCAAAGAAATTTGTGGGATATTAATGGATATTCGTCTACTCCGTCTCAGCAAAATGCTCTACCTAAATAGCTTGAGTTTCTACAGGTTATATTCAAAATACTTCATTTCCCACCAAGGAAACAAGATAAGGCTTGCTTTGGAGTGCAAACAGTTAATTACAGGAATATTCATTGCTTTTGATGTCCTTCTCGTTACGCCACGTTTTCTCGAATATTCAAGCTATCCATAATGAGATTGGCCTCTTAGTACAAAGTTATTCATACGAAGTTGATCCTTTGCAAAATACCCGTTGTCTTTCTTTCGATAACAGTTACGATGTAAGCCACACAAATGAGACGAAAGAAAGATCTGATCTTAAAATTAATAATAACGATTATGCCTAATCTAAGGAATTCCAGAAAATTAAGACTATCACATCTATTGCTACTACTACTAATGGGAGTAAAAGCAACGAAAAAAATATGAAAAAAATGTCCCTCGCTTTTTCGCGTGATAAGAGTTACAATGAAGAGCGATAAAATGAGATGAAAGAAGAAATATACTTTGTCTTTCTTGAGATAAGAGTTACAAAGGGAGGGAACTGAAATAAGATGAGAAATAATCTGGTCACAAAATTAATGCTTAATCAAAGGAATCCCTGCGACCCAAGACAATCACATCTACTACTACTACTACTACTACTACTACTACTGGTGAGATGCGACAAAAAAAAAAAAGGTGATGAAAAAATATTTGGCTTTTCTTAAGATAAAGGGATAACAGAAATAGGATGAAAAAAGAAATCTAGTCAAAAATGATCATCATGATTATTCCTCATCTAAAGGATTCCAACAACTTGAGAGTATTACAAGTACTACAACTAGGTAAAAGGCAGCATGAATAGGATAAAGGAAAATATTTTTTATCACGACTCTCAAATAACCACTCTACGATCGTTTAGAATATTACTCTAGAAGTAAACTCCCTTACCCTGGCCACGACAACAGCCGTTTACCTATAAAAAGTTTTTCCTTGTCTCGGAGTTTTTCGAGTTTTTTTGCGACATGTGAAAATGCTTAAAGGTGGCAAGCATCACTCACTAAAACTTGCTATTTTCCCCATTGCTTGTGGGTAAGATTCGGATCCGTACCCTTCCTAAGGGCATTAATACGCTTTAGTTCCAGTCGTAGTTTGAACTCAGCTCACCCAGCCCATTTTTTCCATGCCGTTAAACTTTCGACCAGCGGCACTTCTTTGATTGTTATATGGTCTATTTAAGATATCTAAATTGTCTCGCTAGCTCAATATTCAATGCTTTTTAGCCATCCAAGAATTTCTGTGAAAAGAACCTAAAATTAAGACTGAAGATAGAAGATTATTACAAAAAAAGAAAGCTTTGATTTGTCTTGTACAGGGACGCATAAGAAATAAATATGACGATTGCATTTATAAACCAACCATGGAATTTTGGCCAAAAGAAACAGAAACCGGTTGCTTCAGGGTTAAATTCCACTTTGACAGACGCTTATAAGTTTTTAAAATAATTCGAATCTTATGGAAACATTTTCTTTGACTGAAAAAGCCCTTTAGATTTTGTAATAGAAGGAGACTTAATAAAACATATAGTGTAGATATTTTTCTAGATAGATGATATGAAAATCTAGATAATTCTAGATATAATTTGAGGTGATATGGATATTAGGAGGAAAATAAGCATCCATACCTTCTCTATGATCTCTTTCTCCTTTTATTTCTTCTTTCACTCTTTACTTCTCTCTCTTCAGAATAAAACTGCGATGTCTTGTAAACAGAATACCAATGCCTGAGATTTGCCATTAGTTAAAATGGCACTTTTCACTGAAATATAAATATATAGATGTAGTTTTTATTACGATGTTATCAACACAGTGTAGGTGTTTCACCATGGAGCAGACCATTACGACTGTATTAAATTTTCTTCTCATAAATTACCATAAACTAGTGACCTTGAGCTTGCAAAGCTATGTAGAAAAATATGATCGAGAAGTAACTGTCTAGCCTGGGAATTGAAAATCCCCAGCGTGTCTGAATTATGACAGCTCACCTTTCCTGGGGCCCTGAAGACCTACGACGTCTACATGTGAAGCGTTTAGATGCCTACTGCAATTTCACAGCCTTGAATATCCATCTTCCTCGCTAATCCCGAAAATTCTGTTGCATCCGATCGGATGGTGTAATGTTTAGCCCGTCTGCCTCACACGCAAAAGGTTACGTATATCGATTGCCATTATGAGCAAAGAGCGAGGAAAATCTCCTCCAGCCATGGGTAAAATTGCAAGGGCAGAATGGCCTTTTCTTGCCCTGGAGAAGCAACCAGTCTAGGAGAAGGATGGCTCTTTCCAAATACTCAATTTGATACCAGACATACTGTTCTCTGTTTTCCTCTACACCAGCGAGGCCCAGATGCTTGACGAATCGGCATCCCAAGATCTCCATATGCTTCGCCAAGGTCTGCACCCCATAGGGGATGCCCCATCGTCTGTAGAGACAGAATCGAGGCCATACGATATGTTCATGCACGTGCTGATCGTTGAATAGGGTACGTACGAAGGAGGCTACTGATAATCAGCTAACCAGTCTCGTAGATCATTAATACCGAAGTGAATTCTCTCCTCATTGAGTCCCACACACTTTTGGCCTTTTTAACGCTTACTGAATATTACTTATCGCCTTAGAGTAGCGGTTGTTGAGCTAATCCCATCGACTATTTCACCCGTAGTGAGCTCTCCATTTACTTTATCTATTTGTTAGATCCCGTCAGCCGAAACTATCAACATAGATTTCGTCAATTCTTAAAATGATCTGGCTGGCTGGCTAGTTATCAATTTTTGTATCAAATCAAGTGTTGTCAGAATGCGAGTCCGAGTTGATCTTTTTCCCTGTAATAAGAACAAGAACCATCCTCACCTAATTTGGCAGACTGTCTATCCCACCAATTGAATTAAGTGCATTTTGCACATTATGCCTTGAAAAATTAATTGTTTGTTCATTTTTCTAATTCCAACCTGAGTAGGTTTTCAGAGCTAGATTCAGTTTGAGAAGTTGGTTTATACCAAATTGGCCCCTTAGTTTGTTTCAAGCAGCGTTCATACCTGTTTTTCTTGGGGGGGGGGCATTTTAGTGATCACTGCTCAATGAAGGGTTAGAGAAGTAACATATTTATTGATTACCACCTTTTCTAATATTTAATTGATCACTCCCAACATGGTATACTGCCAAAATGATTAACTCGTAACGGTTTCTATCGAGTGACTTACCAGACCTGTTTCTGATATGTTCTAGTCGTCTCCAAAGCTTCATGCAGTTACACCGTAAGTGGCACCGTACTATCTTTTGTAGTTTCTAAGATGTGTTATCTTTTCAGAATCTCATTTTCCAGCAAAAAGTCTTTTTTTCGGGGTGGGGGGTGGAATATAAATTTGTTGATTACTCATTTATCTACGTGTTGAGATCTAAGGATATCTTTCTATAGGATTCCCTTCTTCTAACTCTCGAATGCTGAAAAGCTTATTTTACATGATATCGTGTATTTTTAGAGTTAACCCACTGAGCAGAAACCTTAATATACTCTGGCGATGACATTTATAACTGCAACTACAGCCACTAATACAAGTAGTTGTTATCGTCATTGTTACCATCGTACAAAAATGATTTCACTTAATGTAAAGGACTAACAAATAGTATACAGTATATCCTGTATATCATACATTTTTGAAATATGTTTGGGGGGGGTTCAGTTGAGAACTATAGCCTACGATGGATGGAAATTGGTTGTAATGATTTTACTGTATTTCATAGCACATAAAAAGCACCTAAATTTCTGCAGGCATATTCTTGAAGAAAAATCAAAAGCCCCCACTCTTTTCCCTGATCTTTGTAGCCATCCTCACGATCGGGTTATTCTAATGCTTTTATTTATTCAAATCTATATCAACCCCCACAATGGCTCTTGCTGTATACATTATTCACATAGCATAGTATTGTTAGCAAACAACTGATGAAACGTTCACCTTCCTAGATGTGATACTCATAGGTATCTGCTGTCACTTTTCCAGGAAAGGGTGCAGAAGCATACATTCCAGGAAGGGAGTGCCAAAGCATATTTTCTCGGGGGCCCAGGGGACCAAAAAAGTACATAATAGAGTGTACTACGAAAAGACGATCGTCACGGAACTATCTATTGAGTGAATAACCAGACCTGTTTTTCCAGTTTTCATTTGCAATTTTTCCTTTTCACTTCGTGACCTGCGCATTCATGTACGCTTTCCACCAATTTATATTGCTTAGTGCTTAGTACACATAGTGTACACGGTCATTTAACGACAAATTTAGGTGCTGGTCATTGCAGAGATGTAGCTGAGGGGGCCGGATCAAAAACTCTTTCCGGACCCTCAATGGAAAAGGGTCGCCGATTTGGAGCTATATAAGTGATAGTCCACATACTGCATTTCTCACTATGTGTTAGATGGGGCTCCTCAAACAGGCAAGCAACTGGACCCCCATAATTTACAACTGCACCTTTGGTTTTTGATTAGGTCATTGTCGTTCGTCATTGTTGTTACATACGAAAAAAATGTCGAAACTCAATCGTACGAGCTTTGACAAAAAAAAGCAATCCTAAGCACTCTTGATTAAATATTTATATTTCTCTCTCTTGCAGGGTACTGCGAACATATCCACCGTCCAGGGAATGAAGTTATACTTGTGCACTGCGTCGAGGGTTCTGAAAGTGAGTACTGGATCTTTGTTATTTTAAATGGCATTAGATGCTCTTTCTAAAGACGGGCAAAGACGCACGATTTTTTTTTATCAAAGGTGGGCAGAGCTGACGAAAAAGCTAAACTGATAAAAAAAAATTAGCGGAAGCAAGGTTAGCCATTTGATATCTTAATTATGTACTCATCATCTGATATTAGTATGATATACATGCTTTTGAATAGCTCAATATCTAAGCTACAACATATTGAAATCTGAGATCTCTGTCTCTGTTTTTAGGTTTTAGAGCCAAAAAATGAAAGGAGGCTAAATTCATGTAATAAAATTAGCGTTTATTTTTAGCGGTTTATCAGTTGAGCTGTGTCTACCCTGCCATTTATCAACTCATCTACTCCAGAAGATCTTTTAAACGGTGATTCAACAATAATTTCTTTGATCGCTCGGTCTATGAAGCAGACATCAAAGTATCCTCCTGACGCTAATATCATAATGGACATAGTTACAGATATAATGTTTATTTGGGCAACAGTCATTCAATATTGATTAAAAACTGCAGACAAGGATTTTTTTTAATGTTGTAGTTGACTTTTCTTCTTTACGTACATGTTTTTTTTTTATACAGGTCTATGATAAGTGTAATTCAAGCAAGTTTCAGTAAACACGACGGAAAGTTTTTGATGATTCAACCTTTTTATCAATTTTTTTCTTGTTTGTGAATAAATTGCTCTTTCAATGGTTACAAGAATGGAGAGGCTGTCCAAAGGTCGTACTATACTCCTTCAAGCACTGTCGACTGTTATCGATCATTTTCATAAATCGACAAAAACTATCCGTAGTATTTAATCGAACTTGCTCTAGAGGAAGATTGCTGGCAAAAATACACTATTTACGATCTATATGAAATGGACGTTCATTCACTTTATACGGATGTTTTTGAATGTTCTTTATGTGTTAAATGTTTGAGAATTAATTATTTGAGGACTTAGTTTTCATATATTATGTTTTTTATCAGAATAGTGCACATCGAAAATATAGGGTTTATTTATATACAGATCAGCACTCCTGTCTAACATCGACTCTGGTGCATCTGCCAAGAATCAGTGTGGCATCTGTGTGCTAATTAAAAAGTGTCACAAAATAATTAATTTTCAATTTTTTGAAATTGCATTCCGCAACACTAAAGCAAAATGTTTCGTTGTCTTAAGCGAGTATTAAATGTTTTTCTAACGTCGATTTTTGACGGGTTCCTTTTATCGTGGTTCCAGCACGACACGCGACTTTTTTCGTTTCATTCTGACTGATATCATTTTAATTATTATGTTTTATATGTTTTAGTATTTCATTTTAAGATGAATTCCCAATTCATCCTCAAATGCTTTTTTTGTTTTTATATGTCATTATCAATTGTTGCTCATTATATGAATGTTAGACTATCTGTAATTTTAATTATGTTGTGCATCATTAGAATATGTATTGTTAGTCATTAAATTTGCTGTCTTCGTTTGCGTGTTTTTTTCTTATATTTGCATATATAAATAATTAAGAATTAATTAATTAATAATTGTGTCATCCACAGACAGCTGTTTCGTTGTATTACAATTCTTCACTGTGGCTATATATATATATATATATATATATATATATATATATATATATATATACTCATTACTTTTTAACATGTGAATGGATTCAAGTCTTCGTTTAAGGTATAATAACTAGTTACATCATTGTAAGAAACAATCATCTGCAAAACAGTAACACCCTGTAATAATGATAGCAGTGGCTGAATAAGTATATCATTGTACAGTATCCAATCCCGAAAATCGCCTGCCAGGCATTCAAAATGTCAGAAATGATTCTGAAAGCAGACCATGAACGAATTCCAAGCACTCACTAAACGATGTCTCATCCTGTCTCTGCATAACTCATGCCGTACTTGAGTTCGTCAGTTTACAAGGCACTGAGGACGAGCAATAAAAAGCTGGAGTGCATTTTTTTGATTCATTTTTTCATGAACATCATGAACGCAAGACTTGACAGAAGAAAACCAACTCCTTCATTGCTCGTTGAAGGAATGTGGAATTCTGGACGGGCAGAATTTTGATGGTGAACTCCTGAAAGGTTGAACAGGCTTGTCTCATAAATCAGATCTAGTAAAGAATACAGACTGAGACTAGAGGTACTCACACTTATGCCATTAAAAATACTTCCACTATTCTTAATCTGGATGAAGATGAAGATATAAGGATTATCGAAAATTTTCATAATCTAATGAAAACAGACTTGCTTTTTTTCTTTTCTCCGTTTCTAATAATGATATTGGTAATGATAAAATATGACACTGAATCCCCGAAATCCCACAAATCGTCCGATCAACCAGCTACGGATTCTTCTCTCATCACTCGTACGTCTCCATTTAGTCTCCCTGGGTACACTGTTTTTTTTTCTTTTTTTTTTGTGGGGGATTTGGGGGGGGGTATTTAAAAAAAAGTTGTGGTTGAGGAGTCTCTATGGTTATTTTGGACCAACAGATAATTTTAGATGAAAGATCTGGGTTTTTTTTAAGATTAATTTAGATAACGAGTTCTGGTACACGCGTGAGCTACGGCGACTATTTGTGCAAGTTACAGATACATTTCATAGAAGGTTGGAGCGAAATGTATAGCTATTTTTGTGTTGCATTAGTGCGATCGTTTTTTCCGCACCGTTCCTTCCTGTTTATGCGCATATGCATATATGTCAGTGCAGATTGGGCCCTCAAGCCTTTGAAAGGCAACCAGCCGAGGAGAAGGACAGGGAGTGAAGCCGGGAGTGAAGGACAGGGAGTGAAGACGGTTTGACACCCAATTTGACGTCCATCCGACATGTCCTGTGGTCAAGCTGATGCCCACCGTATCGCACTCTACTTTCCTCTGGACAACTGAAAAAGAGATTCTGATGACTGGGCATCCCGGGATCTGTACACGCTTCGTCCAGGCATGGTTTTCGTAGTTCAAACGGTAGAACAGCTATGATTGTAATGCAGACTTCCTATGACAAAAGGAATGTAAGTTCGAATCTCGCAGAGAGATTATTCTTCATTTGCGACTCACCCTATTTACCAATGTCCATACATCCACGGTCGGGGAATCAAGATAGCGAGCAACTGAAAAGAAATTCTAATCAAAAACATTTCGTGCAGACCCACTCCTCTTTTTATTCCCATTGAAGGAGATGACTGCTACCTTTTTTTTTCTATTGTAAATATAATGAATAAACAATTATAAAAATGTATATTCTTTTTTTTGTTGTTGTTTCATGGTAGGGAATACATATATTTTACGGTTGTATTCAGGATGGAATAAGCCCTTGCGCATCTCTAACATAAACTTTCGAAGATATGGAAGATTTTTCAGTTTGGCTACGTCGGTAAAAAAGCTGCATACCAATTATTTGGTTGTGAATTCAAATCATGGCAGGAGAATATCAATTTTATATATCAGTTAGGTTAAACGACATGGGACTGAAAAAAGTGGAGACTTATCCTCACTCCAAATCAAGTGAGGGTTGTTGTTGTTGCTAGGATAAAAAAAAGTCAACTCCATTTTTCAACTGAGATTAGAGTTTGACAAAACTCCAGCCTTAGACTCAGACTCATAGTTTGACCGTCTTTTCTGTATTGTTACTGATTTTAGAATGTATGTCTAAAAGTTCCCAGGGTTCCCTTTTGGAAACTAGAGACTGGAGATACCGAGGAGAATCGCTTTTTGATGGAAACTTTTGGACATTCCTAATGGAATTCTCTTTTTTTAGGTTTCCAATTCTCTGAATCTTTTTGCAAGAATCTTTGGAACAGTCCCAAGTGCTAAAGAAATGATTGGTGTAATTGTCAACTTAGTATTTAGCATCTTTTTTTCCTCAGTTTTATGGAAAGAAACCGAGATGTTTGTCTTGTTTTTATGCTCTTTTGATTTCAATTAGTGGTCTGCTAGAGTAGTGATAACTGACTGCCTGTCATATTTTCTTACTTTTTTTTCTGGGTATTTCTTATTTTTGTTACAAGTATTATAAATTAATTAAATTTATTTCAAAATTTGATGGCTATTTTTTACCAAAGCAACTTTTACTCAGATCGATTACCCTCCAGTATTGAGTGAACGACGTTTGATCAGAAAATAAAGAATAATCCTTAAGTGGGATTCGAACCCTTATCCATCAGGAGATGCACACTTTGGTCCGGTATGCTTTGCCAATGAGTCATTAAAACATCAATGAAGTTCAAATAACGCTCTTAAAACTATCTTTCATTCCGATCGTACCCATGTTCGTTTTAAATTCTGGTAGTTACAGTATTTATCACATTTTTCTATTTATTTTTATTTTTATTAGATGAAGTATTATAAATGATATGAAAATGGTTGATATCCTTTCTTGTTTGCAATGATTATACACATAATTGGGTGCTCCGTTTCGAATTTCGAAATTATTATTATTATCATAATAACCTAAACATACTTAGAGCCATGTTATTGATTATTATGATCATAAGTATAAACGTTGCAACCACAGGGACACTAGAAACAATTCCTGAACCTTATTCAAAGGAATTGGAAAAAGTAGAGATCTGAAGAATTGAGACTATGCAATAATAAAGTCAGCAAAAACACTTATAAAAACGTTAGGGGTTTGAAAGGGTGAGCTATTGGAAATATTTTTGGTTGGAGTAGAAATGGGAAATTATTTCTAGAACAACTTCAATCAGAAATATTGAGATTTTATATTTTCAATATATGCGCTTGCATGCACTCAAATACAGACGTAGATACATCAATACGTCCACTGCGTTGTGAAGGAAACCGAATTTATTTCACGCATATCCTTTATTCAATATAGCCCACTTGTTAATGCACTGCATGCAAATAGCTTTGTGTCAGGCTACTCACTTAATGATCCACACTCGTATATGTTAGCCAAAATTTCGGGGAACAGGTGCAATAGGTCTTCCTCAAAGAGAGAGAAAAATTAAATTAAGATGAGTTTTTTCTCCTGGTGGAATGATTTTGGAGGGAGTGTAAAATGTTTGGTGAGAAGAGGAAAACGTTTTATCTGCATTCATTCTGAAGCAGGAAATTCATAGTTGAATAGAAAACTTCTGTTGACCTTTGCATTTCACAGAAGTTCAACCACTTTTTTTTTTCCTGGGTAATTGCTATCAAGAGGAAAAAACCGAGTTATGATGATGACTGGATTCGTTCTGTTTCATTATGTCCTCGGAAAAATACGAATTCTACATTTCTTTCCACCCTTTTCTTATTTTGCAAAGTGCCTTACTAAGCAAAGCTAAATAACTATCAAAAGAATGAGCGAGATTTGCGTAATCCATACAAAACCTGTCACATAACAATTGGGAAACCATCATATTTAAAACAAATTTATACGAAAAAAAACGAAACAAACTCAACGTCATTTTGAAAAAGAACAGAACTAACCCCCACCCCAAAAAACCGTCCCCCCTCAAACCATCTTTCCTACCAAGATAACGGGAGATTACACAAGTATCTAAATAGATCCAGTATATAAACAAGAGGCCCAATTAACTTAACATGAACACTGAAAAATCGACGTACGCACATAGAAATTTTAAAAAGAAATCGTACAAGACAGGAAGAAATATTTTGCAAAACGGAAAAAAAACAATAACAGAAAAGATATCAACTAAACAACACATCAGTTGTATAAGAAGAGGCAGAATATAAACAGAAAAAGATATCTGATGATTGCTCGGACGTAAAACTGATCATTAAAAAGAAAACTATAAATACTTATGTATCTTTTTATACTCTGTTTAAAGTCAAAGTATTGAGCACTATCACCGTAGATAATGCAACCCATAAAACAGTACTTATATATATAATTTTATGATTCTCCTTCCTTGATAACCTCATTTATACGGGGCATTGTTCATGTGTGAAATGCCGAGGATAGGAATGGTTATCACTAAGGCTTTCCTTAACAAAAGAATCGACCAAATGAAAAGGGAGATAATTTACTTGCAGTCATCCCTCTAATTACTTCAATGCTTGTGCAGGACCAAAAAGAGCAACTGAAGAAATGTAGCGGAAAATATTTTCATATTCGGCACAATTATTGAATTCTGTCAAAAGTTTCTGAAACAGTGGGTTGTTGCTCTTTATAAGCTGAATGATAATACAAAATATCTATCCTGTGCATTGATGTTCTTTACTGAGGTCAGAGACACAACAATCAGAGAACTGAAAACGCAGAGCTGAAGAAAATAGAACGCTGCATCTTCCTTGGACAACGAATATCCACGTAATCTTCAATAAAAGAAGAAATCGGGCGAAGAATCATTTTAGGTTGCCAAGCCTTTTGTAGAGCAAGCTCGACTTCCAAGAAAATCCCATTAGTCCAGAAAAGAAGCGAATATAACCAATACATCTCCCAATGGTCACCTATAGAGCCGAAACATGGAACTTAACTTGAAGGTTGACCTTCAAACTGAGAACAATGCAACGTGCACAGGGAAAAATCATGCTCAACATCACACGGAGAGATCACAAGACACTATGACTCATAAAAAAAGGAACAGGGTCAGAAATATAGAATCCATTAGAGAACTCAAATGGCAACAGGCTGGTCATGTTGCAAGAAATAGTGGATGACAGAAAATAAGATGGCTAGACAAACTAGACAAGTTCAGAAAGTAATGTCTCCCTGACGCCCATGATAGAAAACTCTGGCGAATCTTGGAGAACGGCTGACTATAAAAGGCTTATGATGATGATTGTTCTTTATTATTTATTCATAATCATTTAGTCTTATATGCAGCACGGCATTCGAATATCAGTGTGCCGCATAATTTGATTTTGTATGTGGCTTTGCTGCTCAGCATTATAAAAGGAACAAAGTGTGGAGGTCGTCTTTCTTCTATTTGATTGATGTCACCTTGTTATAAGTGTCTGACAAACGATTGAATTCGTCAGTCGAGAGCTTATCTCGTGTTTGTTGCATATGAAGGTCGTTCGTATATGAATTGTACACATACACACACACACACATACATATATATATATATATATTTATGAATATACGTATAATATCTAGCAACGTATAACAAAACGCTATTTGTATCATATACTTACAAATACACACGCATACGCACATACATATTCATTATATATAAAAGAATAATTGGGAGTGAGACAAACTCGGGAGCAAAAGTTAATGGAGACTTCATTTGCTAATTAATTGATTAATTCATTGTCAAATCAATTAATAATTATGCTATACATATTTCAGGAAGGGTTACCATCTTCAGTATCCTGTGTGTACCTTGAAGTGGTTAGATGTTCCATAGAAGACAAATTTAGCATTTTTTCTTTGAGAGTAAAAATGGAGAGCAAACATGAGGATTCGTGGGAGGTTATTGTAGTGAGTCCCAACTGTTTTTTGTTATTTTTCTTTTGTTTTTGTGAAGGAATATATGGAGGTAACGTTGGATCTTTTCTTTGAAGTAGCAGCATTAGTTATGGGTATTTTATTGACCGTTCTGGTCAAGGGAGGTGGTCGTTTTCAAGATGTTGTTTTCATGATTATTGAAAATATCCGTGGGTCTATCTATGTATACATATATGAATATAAGGTCCTTGCATTATAGCACCTGTCTTAAAGACATCTATATCCAGCAAATAATACTGAAACTTCGATCTCTTCCACTCCTAAAAAAGATGACTATTGTTGCTTTCATCACCGAGCAAAACTCTAAGGTCAATCTACACAATTATCAGCAGGAGACAATCTGCTCAGGAGACAATTTCGAATGAAAGAACATCAGCTCCATTTATCAAACATACTGGTTTGAAGGGCAGGGGCCAAAAATCCGTCTCAATCTAATTCATATTAGAACCACGTCTGGTGGAAATCAAAACACTCTGTTACCAGGAAACAGTAGCATCCAACGCGTTAGTTGTTCACTGAAAAATATAACTAAAAAATCTATGTATAAAATTCCATGCAGCTGCATCAGCGTATACAAAGAATGAACCAGCTATATTGTGATCTAATATCACTTGAGTATCATTCCATTATTACGATATCGAAACATGGAATTGTTTCTTACTCTGTCAGAATACAAAAATACGTAAATTGCAGGAATTAAATACTAATTTACTTCAATATTACCGTTAAAGAAGGTTCTTCCAGAGAAAAAGGCTTACACAGGCAGGAGCTTTGAAAGAAATGGGTTTCGAAAGGAAGAGGCTCTTCGAGGTACTAAAACTCGAACGTGCATCTACGATCTGTACATCAGGCTTCTCTCTCTCTCTCTCTCTCTCTCTCTCTCTCTCTCTCTCTCTCTCTCTCTCTCTCTCTCTCTCTCTCTCTTATTCTCCCAAGGTGATTCGAGAGGTGTATGATTGATACATTGCTCTATATATTGATTTTCCTGGCACAAGGCCGCAACTCTGCTACTCTCAGCAAGGACTACTCTCCTGAGTATCGATAATCGGCGAAACAAGCTCGCTAACTACTGGTTTAGAGCGTGGTACCCGTGAGTGATAAAATGGTGCTGATATGTCAATGCAAAGAGTGAAACTAGATCTAAGTGAATCTCCAGTCGATATGCTTATTAAGCCAGGAGTTGTGCTGTTGTTATGTGGCGATTTTCAAAGAAATACTATCTAATCATGAAATTTCATATATGAATATGTACGTATAATCGGAACAGTTACATTGTAAGCAACTGGTGATCCCCTCATAAGAAAATTTACTATAATCCCCTCGAAAGAAAATGAACACATAGAACCATATCATCAAAATAGATGAAAATCATTGAGAGAAAAAAAACACTGGAAAAAATTACATAATCAACATGAACATATATTAGGAAAAATTACTGATATAGATATGTACATATATATAAGTATCTGTTCATATATATATATATATATATATATATATATATATATATACATATGTTTATATACGTATACATATGTATATATATATATCACATATGTATATAATGTATTACATATACGTATGTCCATTTCATCTCTCCATCTTGTGTTTTGTCGGCCTCGGTTTCGCATGTGATCTCTGGGGATCCATGTTGTGAGTCGTGAAGTCAATCGGTTGTCTTCCTTTCTTGCAACATGCCCTGCCCATTGCCATTGAAGTTTTCTAATAGATCCTATAATGTCTCAGACTCCTGTTTTCTTTCTGATATATTGTTGTGTCTTATGATCTCTCCATGTGAGGTTGAGCATGATTCTCTAATGCACACGCTGCATGCTTCTCAGATTGTGAGTCTGTCTTTTGGTTAGGTTCAATATTTCAGCTCCATAAGTGACTAAAAAAAAACAGCTGTTTCAATGTATTGCAACACACACACACACACACACACACACACACACACATATATATATATATATATATATATATATATATATATATATATATATATATATATATTTTCACGTTACAGAAGTTCGTTGGCTGTTACCAACTGTTCTTTCTTTGATAAAATTCATTGTAGATATCAGGAATTGTTTTATAGATATTTATTCAGCTTCACTTGGTTAACTGTAAGTTCAAATGGTGGAAAATGATGGATGTGAAGATATGGGGTGCTCAACTCGTTCGCAAACATTCAAAAGCTTTTGGACAATTGAACTCCTTTTTGTTGTTTATCGTATTAACACGGCATTTCGGCCGATCCATTCCACGGCCTTTCCATGGTGTACTCTGCAAAATGTGACGACGGTAAACAGAATCTTTCCGATGGTAGCCACTCGATTACCTTGGATTCGGCATAGAAGAGATCAGTGGATATCACCCGAGTCTAACGTTATAGCGTTGCTACGATTAGAAAAACTCAGTCAGTGCAATTGCAGTCGTCATGGAAGGATATGAAAAAAGCCTTCGTGTAGAAGGGGATCTATAACGATGATTATAATATGATTGTGTACATCCACTTGACTGTGTCATAATATGAGTGAATTCTAATAATCACGTTTTTATCTGTGATTGTACACGTCCATATAAATCAGATTTCTATCTTCTATATGCCTTGATATGCTTATCAAATTTTTTAACCATAGTGCTACTTCAGTTAATTCTTATATTAGTTTTTTGTAGCACCAAGTGCGTGCATCTCAAAGTCTGTTAATCTTAGATTTACCTACCCCATAGTCTATTACGTGGTAATCGATCATCCAACACATATCTTTTTCTCTTCATTTCAGATGTTGACGCCGCTACCAGGCTTGGTCGAGAGGAACAGCTGCTCCAATTGGAAAAAGGATTCATCGACTGCATGTCTGAGTATGGAGTAAGTATAACTTATCTGCTGAGATTCCTTTACCTGCAGATTTATTCCCATCCACTAGCATCAAGTTTCCTGTACACAAATATCCTGAATACTGGGTCTGATGCAATACGGTTAAGTTAATACTGTATAAATTAATGTAAGTAAGTATAAGAAAAAAAAAGCACACGCTGAATCATAAAAAGACCTTGAACGGTGCAGTTTTGAACTGTATAGAAAAATTTTGGAACGAATTAATCAAACTAATCAAGGTATACCTGTTGGTTATCTCTTACTTTCTAATTTTTTCCAGACTCGCTGAGCGATTTATTCCATTAATTATTCCTACGATCAACTGCATCTTTCTTCTATGTTTTAAAGACCAGCAGTTTATACAGCCTTATGACATCAAATCATTACATATATAGCCATATAACGATTGTTATATGAATGAAACAATAATAACGTGTGCGTTATGATGCCAAATTTGAACCCGGTATAACTACGCGAAGATTTGGCTTTGCTCATTACTCTACAAAGACATTACAGTCAGTATGGAACTGGTTTGATTGGAGAAGAGGGCAGAAAATGTTTCGCCAACTCACCTAGTTTGTCAATAGCTTAAAAGTAGGGCCAGAGCCAGATTAAGACCTTTAGAGGCCGTAAGCAAGGGAAAAAAATGTGTCCCCGTATATATAAAATCAAGAATTAAAACAATATCAAACCCCTAAAATGAAATGTTATTTTCTAGAATGAAACAAAACTTACAAAATGATTTATTTACAACAAACAATACAGCACTCTTATAACACGGCAAAACAAACGTGGCAGTTTTCACCCCAGCCCATGATGAATTGTCAGAGGGAAGGGACGGATACACCTGCCTTTCCTAAGGGCCCTAGTGCAAACCAAAAGCTCACTGCTTCAGCCAAGGTTTGAACATGGCTCGCCGATCCCATTTTCCGTCCCGTTAACCGCTTGGTCAATCAGCTTCCCCTATTTTAGATGAGCTAGCATCTATAGCGGTGATTAGGCCATCAGAACAGGGAATTCTATTTTACTACTTCAAAAGATAAACACATGTCAATTGTGTGAATGGAGTTCTATTCTACTACGAGGCTAGCGTTATATATGGAGTCTTCCGGGGAAAAGGACTTCCAGTGGTGGGAGCTTTGAAAGGAATGGGCTTTTAAAGTAAATGGCTTTTAAAGGCACTAAAAATCGAACTACTGTATCTATGGTCTGATGTTTTGTCTTGTTTTAAGTTAAAACTATTAAATTCAAGAAAAAAAAGATCATATGACAATTACCATAAAACGTACCTGTCACTAACACGGTTAGTAGCAAACACTGACTGGCATGCCTCTCACCAGAATTAGAATTCAGGTCTAACTAAACAAGACCTTAAGATATTGTAAGCATCAACTTTTAGCTAGATATTCTCGTCAATGTTGCCATGAATGGCGTATTATTTATGGCAAAAGCCATTGAAATTTCTAAAAACGGCTAAATATTCATATTACCTGTCAACTTTATAGCTGAAAATGTTATATGTACTCATTCAAAGTCAACTTATCAAAAACCTAGAAATTGTACTGAGACTCGAAAACAATTTTTTTAATAAAAACTGTACATTTGCTTTCTTATCATATATATATATATATATATATATATATATATATATATATATATATATATGTATGTGTGTGTGTGTGTGTTTGTTTGTTTACGGCGAACGTACTACTATATTTTTTTTATTGATGTAAGTTTGTTCACCAAGAAAGAAAATAATACGTATATATTCATTATCACCAAGCTACTAAAAACGTCATTAAAGCAATTTATTTTTATCGAACTTACTGATTATTTTTTAATGTCCAGATCTTCAGCTATAATCGGATTCGTATCGGCTAAATCATGGACAATTTAGCCAGATCTAGCTGAAGCATCTCTAATTTGGCTACTTTGATTCTTGCTTGGTTGTGGAACGTTCGTATGAAATAAAATCCTTCTTAATTCCTCCTCCTACAAAACCAAATTACATCACCATCTTCAAGTTGCAGCGTATGGAGAATTCATAAGTGATGAGTTAGGGAACACTTCCTGCCACACTTATCTAGGACTCGATTAAGCAAAACAGGCCTGGTTAGTCATTTGGTAGAAACCAGCATGTGACCAACGTCTTTTGGCATCATGCCGTGTTGAGGGTGATTAATCATGAAAAATTGGAAAAAGGGTGATCAATGATTAAGTTACCTCTCTCTGTTTTTGTTTGGACAGTGATTACATGTGAAAAGTCCGAATTTTCAGAAAATAAGCAGACACAAATTAAGGGACGAGTTTAGCATAACGCATTAATTGCTTAGATCTGGTTCTGTACGCAAGGTTCATGCCGGTGGACAAGATGGACGTTTAATCGAAAGAAAGAATATCAGAAAAAATTGCTCTGTGTCTAATACGCTGGTATTATGCCGAGGAAGCCAACCACTGAAGCTCGATATGGACTGTTATGGGGCTTCATATGGTCCAGTCAGCTGCAGTCCAACAAATACCATTGTAAACTACTCTTGTTAGTCTGAAGAGCTACTCAAAACAAACGGGATGATATTCACCCCACGAGGATGCTGGAAAAGTTAGTTGGTCACTGAAAGACAAGACGGATAAATAATATAAGTTGATTCTCCCTACGCTTTAAGTCGAATTATAGAAAAAAATGATTTTTACTATAGAGCTGTCTGTAGATTAATGTTTTCGATTTTTCTGGTTTAAAGAATTCTATCAAACAATTTTCAACCGTCAATTAAAACTGTCAACAAAACTTTCTGTAGTCTTTAGGTTGGTCTTGCTGGTTATATATGTACGTATTGTGCGTCCAGGACGCACCAATGAAACTAAAGAGCTATACATTTCAACATTCTCACCTTATTTTGTCTATAAAAAAAACAACATTTTCCTAATTTTAAATCCCTCCCAAATAGGTTTTAAGTAGAGGGCTCAGTTTTCAACCAATTTGAAACTTATTCATTGATCACTTTTTTTCTGATTTATTAATTGATCACCCCCTACACGATATGCTGTCAAAAGATGTTGGTTAAATGACAGCTTCTATTGAGTGACTAATCAGACTCGTTCCTCTATCAAAATTTAGTTTTCAGGATATGATTTTGACTGACTTTTCGGGGGAGTGAGCGCTGATGAAATGCACATTCTAGAAGGGGGTGGTAGCCAAGAAAAAAATGGGAGAACACTAGACTAAGTAAATATTAGTAAATATCTGTATTGATGTAAATACCGTGCATGCTTTGGTTGATAATGAAGATTCCACCTGCGCTTGGCACATCTATCCAGTTTATAGGTTTATTATTTGATGAAGTTCTTGTTTTCGCAACTTGATATATTCTCGGAGAGAATGAAATCCTTTTCCTTGTAATGCCAAGCAAGATGTTCACAGCCTGTTCTGTTTTCTATCTATATCATGGTTTAATGTACATCTTCTGTGTCGCTCCCAACTAAACAACAATCTTCTGTCTCTTCCATTCATTCCCTGTGTATTTCATTCATTCCCTGTGTATTTCATTCATTTCTTTCTAGTCACCCTCTCTTCATTTTTACTCTACTATCCTTTTTCATTCTCTCTTTTCTCTGTTCATCTCTCTGTGTCTGTCTGTCTGTCTGTCTGTCTGTCTCTCTCCACTTATCAATGACGATCGGCTCTGATCCATGTCTCGATTTAACCAAGAATTACTTTTCACAAACCCATCTAACAGAAATATCATGAATGCTGGCACTTCAGAGAGCACTTAACCCTCGACCCCTCTTTTTATAGAATTCTAAAGCAACACGAGACATGTCTTTTCATCATTCCTGTGGTAAGGATTACCCGCACAAAATTCCTCGATGCTTTGAGGCAATATGCCAGAGCACGTATTTTTCTGGAAGCTACCTTTACAGTTGTGCCAGAGAACGTGTTTTCTGGAATCTACTTTTGTACAATTTTCCAGAGGTCGCATTTTCTGGTATCCACTCAGAGCGTGTTTTCTGAAATCTCCATTAACAATTTTCCAGAGAGCGTGTCTTCTGAAATCCACGTCTATGATTAGAGCTCTATTAGGGATAAATATAATACATAAAATAGCCCTTTTCTGTCAGTAACGCTTGTCTTGAATTTCGACAGATTACAAACCTTTTTCTTTCTAGTTTCCAGTGCATCAGTGTTGTTTAATTGTCCTTTGAGGCGAATAGAGGCCTCTTTTCCATTCCATACCACACAAATATTTAGCTTGCTTGTGTAGAACATGATTGAAATTAGGTATGATGCTGATTAAGTCGTAATCAGTTCAGTGGGCAGCCTAAGAAATCCCTGAACTCCCCATCTCATGCGGGATTCAAATGCAATCCCTGCTAAAATACAACAGTGATTATTGTTTCATTTTTCTCTGGACATAGAATCTATTATCCCAGGAATGGAATTCTTAAATCATTCATATTTTCTTAAACTTGCAATTAACTTCAGAATATATTGTGAGAAATAACGCCTAAAATATCTCCTAACTAATAGAATTCCGAATTTAATTTCCACTTTGAAGCATCAAATAACTCATAATCATAGTTTATGATTTCCCTGAATTAACCGGAGGCGTGCGAAGTATTGAAGTAAAGGAGATAATTGTACAACAAAAGAATAAACGAATCAAGCATTTTAAGGTTAAATGAAATTCTTTGAAAAGCGTATTTGTTCAATAAAGATACTGAGGAAATTTTGATATCAACCCACCTCCTGTAGATAAATTTCGTATTTGCTGTGTTAATTTACATAGGATCATTAGGCAAGGTCAAAGTTCTCAAGTATTTGTTTAATGAATGTATTATGGTGGTTTTGGTATCAATGTTACTGGTTACTGAAACGGCAATTCATGCAATTAGTTACCTTATTCTGGCTATAATGATTGCATTAATTTGTGATCAAAGGCAAACACTTTCTTAAAATATTCAATGTACAACATGACAGTAGAGTACTTAAACTTGTTCAGAAATATACAGGTTACACTAAATCTTCATCTTGCCCTAGGTTATAAAAACTAAGCGTGGGCTATTACAAATTCTTTCATAACGGGTGGGGTTCGAAATGTATATTATGAGCATTCTAAGCACGCATCTGAAGTTGATTTTTCGAAAAGGTTTTCTCGCAGAAAATAGATGAGTGTAAAATAAACTATGTTTAAAATTATAAACATTTTATCCGCTGTATTTGTTTGCAAGCTTGATGACAATTTTGTCATCTGCTTTCTTCCTACGTGCGCTTTTAGCATTTGCTACCTCAAGATATATATATATATATATATATATATATATATATATATATATATATATATATATATATATATATATATATATATATATCACAGGTTACATAAACATCTAATTTTAGAAAAAAAAACTTTGCCACGCTATTTTTTCCTCCTAAGTATTTTCCATGTAATGCGTTTGCTCTAATATCTGGGCTTGTATCATCATCTTTTTTTATTACAACGTTTATGGCTCCAAATGTTCCCGGCCTTCAAAAATGGCTACAATCCAGAACCAGAACAGAGAGACCAGTGGAATAATGTATTAAACGGGTTTTATAGTCACGCGCTAGTTATAATTACCACGTTTCGTGCAACAGTCAGTGAACACCTGTTGTAGTGGTAGTAGAGTGTGAAAACACTACGAAATGCGCTGTATAGTGTGTAGTGATTGATGGCCCTTTTTTATCTGAACATAGAATGGAGACTGAAATAGGGGTCTAGCAGGGAACGAAGTTTTTACATTTCGAATCATCAGACCTTCTCCAACAGGATGTGTTGTTGCGAATTTCCAACGCACTGGGCGCTAAAATGGAAGAGCAGATGGACTTGAGTCGTGAAAGCTCTTTAAATGCTTCACTGGTCGCATTCATGTGTGCAGTCCTTGGCAAATTCCACATCAACACGTGGTGGCATGTACTTAATTGGTCACTTGAATCTGCAACTCGTCTTGTTTTCTTTTAATCAATCAAAATGAATGGATATGAGAGAAGTGTCCTCTGATCACGTCTGCCATGAACCTATTCGGTTAAGCAATGTTCCTGAATATATTACATTGGGTGGTAACTCCCCTCGCATTTCATTTTGTAAAATCTATTTCAAATCTACGTCAGCACTTGATGTGTACTGAGTTGACCACGTGATTCGAGACATATACATAATCTTTCAACATCATCATCCTTTGAACGACCGTTGTTGAAAAAGATCTTCCCCAAGATCTCCCAGACCTCTCGATCATAGGCATTGCAGCGCAATATCTCCTAAACTTGTATACACCGACACCCATGTTATCTATTGCCAGCTACAACTTTGCAGATGATCATTATGAGTTGTGATCAACAGCATTCTTCTGGCATTCTTGCAACATGTCTTGTCCATTGCCATTTGAGTTTTCAAATAAATTGTATTATATCTCTCATCCCTGTTTTTTCTCCAACATACTGTTCCGTCTTATGGTCCCTCCATGTGATGTTAACATTATCGTTGTTGTGTTCGTTGCATGGTTCTTAGTTTGTGAGCCAGTCGTCTGGTTAGGCCCCAAGTTATAGCTCCGTAAGTTACTAATAGGAGAATGCATTGGTTGTAGACACTTATTTCCTAAATTAATGGGGTCTTTAAACGTTGATTCTGATCTGTTAAAAGCTTGCGAACCTAGAGTGACTTTAGACATGTTTTTTTCCTTTCATCTATCAATGAAATGTTAGTGAACCTCATAAATTTTAAAGTGGTCTTATCTTATCGGCCACTGTCATGGTTGACGGTGAGTAAAAAAATTATTGGTGCTACTACCTGAACAGCTAAAGTAGTGTGGAGAGATTGGTCGGTTCACGTGGAACTTTTTCCATCTCAAACACTCTACGTTTGGACAAAATTGCAATAGAGATTATATCTATCTCATCCCCTCTCGCTTTCTCTCCCCTCTCTCTTATCTACCTCATCTCTCTCTCTCTCCCCTCTCTCTCCCTCTCTCTCTCTCTCTCTCCCTCTCTCATAGTATAAAACCTATTTTCTCTCTGTCTGAGATAAATTCTCGTTAACAGACTTTGATCTTACCCTCTCCCACTTCGTCTCTCATTACTCAAAATAGCTCATCTGATTTCAAACATAGTTGTCGTATCAGAACATCTGTATCATTATCTTAGACAAAACCAGTTACTTTAAACTTTGAAAAGGTGATCAGTTGATGTTTCTTTTTTTTTAATAGTTGATCAAATATTGGATAAATGTATTTGTATCCTTCATGAACCATTTATGTTTTTGTAAGGCCTCGAACGAATGCAAAATCGGTGGATGTTTGAATTGTGTTGATACTTTAATCTATGGCGAGCAAATCTACGCGTAGCATCTTTTGATCATTTGTATTTTGTATCAGTGTTTCCCAAACTTTTTGGACTACAGACCCCTTTCATATTTCATCGGTGCCACTGGCCTGCTGCTTCCCTCTTTGAGGGCATATTTTTCATCAAGCACCCTCTTGAAGTAGCAGCGCCGCCAGGGGGTAACACTTATTTTGAGAATCACTTTTTCAGTTCAAGCGCTGCAGCAGAACCCTGTAAGAATTTTTGGATTGACTAACGACACCAATTAAACTTACTAAAGGGACTTTCAGTGAGTAAGGGTGGGTGAATATTCCAGATAAGTTGCAAAAGTATTTTTTGCGCTATTTATCTTAATGGCGTATTTTCACTGTGGTATGCTACTCAGATGATCATATTTTATATCGTCAGAAAGGAAATTCCATGCTGAGTAAAGTTTGCGAAAGAACCCTATGCCCCAAAGTAAATCATTTCGAACTATTTATAACTACGTTATTCAAGACATGCACATAATTTTCCATAATCATCATCCTTTCATCAACCATCGATGGACATCAATCATCCCCAAGATCTGCCTGACCTCTCGATCTTGGGCGTTGCAGCGCGCCAGTACCTCCTAAGCCCTATTGTTTTCATTAGTCAACTCAAAAATTCCTACGGGACTCTATGTGACTATTTAGCGCCAGGACTATTTACAATATATCCAAATATCATACATCCAATTTTTTTTTTTATTTGTGAATGTTTTGGAAAGACACCGTTGTAAAAATTGTTCTTCTTTTCTGAAATAGGTTGATGCCACCATCAGACAAATGAATGGTAAACCGGGCGAATCAATCTGCAAAGCATCAGAAGAAGAATGTGCCACCGTCATCATCACTGGAACCCGCGGCCTGGGTAAATTGAAGCGGACTTTCCTGGGCAGCGTCAGCGACTACATCGTGCACCACGCCACTGTACCCGTACTGGTGTGCAAGGCCCCTGAGGAAAAGGAAAAAGAAAAAGACGCCAATGGCGAGAAAGATAGAAGGTGGAGTCGTAAGAGCAAGTCAAAAAAAGGCCACCCTGACTGATCTCACTAACCTCTCCGATTGTGTTTAATTGTTTGTGTGGGGATTATTACTTGGAGTATTTTTTTAATAATTTATTAAATTATTTTTAAACGATAACGGGGTGGAAGTTTAGCAAACAGTTAACTCGGTAATTCATGTATTTGTTAGAGTAAGATCGTGAAACCAGTGAATTCTTGAAATCCCGGGGGATCTTGTGAAATCCCTGAACATTTCAGTAATTTCAAGAAATCCCAGTTTCACAATCAGTGTAGAAATGGTTAAGAAGCTTTTAATGCTGACCATTACTACTGTACTGAGTTCGATTCTCGCTGGGCCCCTCTACACCGGATTTGCGTCGAAATAAGAAGTATATACACTGTGAACACTGGAGAAGAATATACTTGGTATTGACTTATTTTAGCTTAGTTTGGCACAAGGCCAGAGTAGCGAGGCACATAATGGGAATCGGACTCGGTAGAGCAGTAATGGTTAGCATTACTTGCTTGTAGCGGTGGGTACGGCTAACGAAAACGTTCAATTTATAAACTACTAAAAATTTAGCGGAAGCTAAGATAACCGCTAACCTTTCTATTATACGAATTTAGCTTCGGTTCATTTTTGCTCAAAAGCCTTTAGAAACATAACTAGATAATTGAAAGTAAATTGTAATATGTTTTATCTTAAACATAGAACCTCCCACAAAGGTATTGCATGTCAATATCAGATGATGATCAATAAATGAATAAGCGATCAAATGAACGAATGAAATTAAACATTAGTTCACATTCTACGTACATGTATAGTTGATTTGATCCTCTATGTCTAAACTAACAAATATCAAAATTTTAGCTCTCTTGGTCTGCTTTTGAGTGGTTTAGAGTAACTGAACCAAAGCCAAGTTTGTATAATAAAAGTTAGAGGTCATCTTTACTTATGTTGAATCTTAAATCTTGTCAGTCGTTTTAGTTAGCTGTTCCAACCACGGTAAGATTGTTCACCATTACTACACTGACTGTGAAACTAGAGATTTGAAGAAATCACTAGTTTTACAATCTTACTGTAACATATTGGCGTGAACAGACAACCTTATTTTTGTTGGCAGTTTCAGCTGTTGTGTTCTCCGACGATATACCTGTAGCTAGTTCCTTCCTTGTGTGCAAATTATTGTTAAAAAATGGTATTTTATTGATATGAATACTTTTCAAGTGAACTATGATTTTCCCATTTCTGATAAAGTCTCCGTAGTTTTTTTCCCTATCACCGTAAGCTAGTTCGCGAATCGACTTCTATTGGTCTTTTGTTAAGCGACCTAAATTTTAAACTTACAGGAACTAAAAGCTTATCAAATATTCTGCTGAGGATAAACAAGAAAGAATAGAAACTAAGTGTTAATTTGGTTTCAAAGAGAAAAAAACAGTAAACTCCTGTTATTGGGGCACCTTTGAGAAATGCTGTTATAACGAATTTGCCGTTATAAGCGGTTGATTAAAAATACAAACTGTAAGTTAAAGAAATACGACAAGCAATTTTTCACTTTTTGATTTGCTTGGGAGAAAGTATTATCTCCGGCAGTAGTCTTGCATGAATAGAAGAGCGAACATGCCGTTAAAATGTGCATGCCATTGAATAGTGCCATTAGAACGAGTACCAAAAAGATAAGGTTATTATAACCATTTAAGAAGTATTCCTGTGCTGTTATTTGGTACTCACGTAGAATATTAAGAGATTTTTTACTTGTTTGGTCGGATCGAAAACTTTCATTCCGGTGGATAGATATATGTATGGTTATAGAACAAATACATAGATAGAAAGAGAGAGATATAGCCATTACGAAACTCACAAAAATGGCTGAAAATACAATTTAGGGTATAAACATAAGAAGTAACTCATAAAAATTATGATACATACAATATACACAATACTTAAAAAATAGGTATTAAAGTCAATATAGGTTATAAAAATTGTGATTCATACAAGATAGATTTTACATAAAAATTATATTACACACCCCGTACGTAATATATAAATATTAGATACTACAGTCGATATAGGCTATACGAATTATGATACATATAAGAAAGGTAATACATACAAATGCTGATACATACAAATTGAATAATGCAGATATCGATGCACCCAAAATATATAATACATAAAAATTGTGATACGTACATAAAAGGTAGTGTATAAAAACTAAGGTGCCTGCAAAATAGATGGTGCATACAAATTTTGATTTCTAAAATAGATGATCTATTAGAACTATAGTTCATCTAGAATCGATAATACACACAGAATAGGTGATGCATTCGAATTATTGGGTATACAAAATGAAAAATACATACAAGATAGTAATACATTTAAGATATTGTACATACAAAATCGATAATATCGACAAAATAGGTAGTGCATTCAAATTACGATACTTACAGAATGAATAATACATTAAAAAACATGATACGTACGGAATAGGTAATATATTCAGACCAATGTTCAAATACAATACAAACAAAATAGGTAATGTATTCAGATTATGATACCTGAAAATATGGTGCGTACAAAATAGGAAACATGTCTGCTTTTGAAAGAGTTTCTAACTGATAAATAGTGAGTTTACCGAAGGATGAACACCATTCAGTTGGAACGAAGACAACAAAAATAGGAATGTCCTCCAAAAATTACTGAGTAACAAAAAATAATTACCAATAGGCATCTCATCTCATAAACTAGAAAAATAACTTTGACGGGGACAAGAGATTTTTTTTTCCCTAACTTTTTGTGCAATATGGGTTTATATTTATTATATCTTAAAGGGTTTGATGTGAGCTTGTTCAAAGGGATTTTTCGACAGGGCTGCGTGGGGCAGAGGGTCTAGAAAAATCTCTGAATGTTTTTTTTTTCCAAATTTTCACTTTAAATTTGCCTGAGGTCTCACCTTGGTTTTGTTTTTGTGAATTGTTTTGCTCAACAAGAAAAAAAATTCCACCCAACCCCATCTACACCATTTCCCCTCCAAATTGATTTGCGAGCTTTTCATCTCGCCATTCCTTGTTTTAATTTAACGAAGTGTCTTGCAAGTATCTCCCAACATTCATGAATCCTTCAAAGAAGATCTTATAATCCATCATGATTATGATAGATGAAATAATTCTGGACGCTACGAATTCATTCATGGAGTTTTTAACCTTCGTTATTGTGGCATTTGAATGGAAGTGAAGTTGACAATTCGCCGTCTTGTTCAATGTTCTTTTTCCTTTCATGAATGTTCTTATTCTTTTTATTTACATACTATTTTCAACGCCAGACATGCGCTGATGTGAAACTTTCTCACACACGTGCACGAAAAAATGGCGCCAAAATAAAAAGCCAAGAGAAAACCCTTGAAAGATACGTCAAGACGGTGAAGTGTCAAAATCAGTTCGATTCAAATGATCCAATGACGACATTTGAAAACTCAACGTTTGCCAATAAATTCATAAATTTGTATCTAAAATGTTCTGAATCTATATGAAGCAGAGTTTTTTAATGTTGTGCGTTACATAAATAACAATAGATAAGCCAGGAATCCTCCAAGTTATAATTATATGATTATTTAATATTGATGATAAGTAATGATATATGATATACATTAATAACTGAATAAGTAGTATTCGAATAATAAAATGACTAAATTTCTAGGGACTTCGTAGAGTTCATGATTATTGAACGTATTGACAGCACAATGAATGCAAAATCATAAATCAGATTAATATATCTATATATATATAAGAATGAATTGGGCGAAATATCCTTAGAGTATCAAGTCCATATTTAAAAGTAGGGAGTTACTTCTCTGGCACTATAGTTTTAGTTTTTTTTCTTTGTTCTCTCATCTTTTAACATTATTTATTCGATATAACCCACATCTTATAGAAATATTAGATTGCAGCTTTACCCTCATTAATTCCTCTTGACAATATTTTGCACCTTATAAAATTTTAATTTCAACTAAAATTGAATGTATAAAAGACTTTTGTTACGTTTGTAAAAATTATTTAACCATTTGTTATTCAAGTTGATCGTTGTGGACTTGATAATATACTGCAAAGTTGAATAAACACACAAAAAAGAAAAAAAATTCATATATATATATATATATATATATATATATATATATATATATATATATATGACGTATTGACACGGATATGTAGAATAACGAACAATGAACAAAGTATCAGAAATTTTCTTGAAAAACTGCAAACAAGGCGTGAAAAAATCCATTTTAATAATCACCGCCAATGAAGGAAACAATCCTGTTGTGATACACTTTTTGATTTAAGAAGATTATATATATATATATATATATATATATATATATATATATATATATATATATATATATATATATATGTATATATGCACACATAAACACGAGTAGGAATCAGTAAGTCTACCGCCTAAGACGGTTATTAGTTGAATAATGATCTGAAATTTTCACTGTGAAATGATTGATCAAAGTGATCTCTCCAGAAGAATTAAATTAACTGCAAGTTAAAGAGAAAAAATTGGAGAACAATTATTCATGGTATTAAACATGTGCTTTTTTCATCATTCATCTCTCTAAGCTAAGCTTAGTACACACATATATATATATATGTATACATATATTTATGTATACATATATATATATATGAATATATACATATACATTTATATATATATGAATATATATATATATATGAATATATATACATATATACATATATATATAGATAGATAGATAGATATCGATATAGATATACGTATATACGTATGTATATATATATATATACATGTTTGTGTGTGTACGTATATATATATATATATATATATATATATATATATATATATATATATATATATATATATATATATACTCATAAAGTAAAACATCTGATGAGCAGTTTAATATCGATTTAGTGTACATTGATTAAAATAATCTTGATGAAATATCCGTTTACTATCTGCTATTCTTTTCTGAGCAAAATCTTTTTTTATTGCTGTTTTTTTTTCCTTGATTTTTTTTTCCTCTACTTATTTATCATTATCTATTGTCTGGCTTAGATGGTGAGGCAACCGGCCTTGATTTTACTGTGCCATGTATTGCCATTGCTTTTTGTCAACCTTATTTAAATCTGTTCAACAAAGGAAACTGATTCAAATAAACCTAATAATTTTCCAAGTTGAATCTTTCTATTGTTTCCTCACTAGCGTTCATTTTTCTACAGTTTAGTCACGGTCGATATTTTTTGGAACACACCAAGTAACTTTAACACTTCCTTTTATTGGGTGGGTTGTTTCTTTCTCTTCTTTCTTTCTCGATGATTTATATCCCAACGAGACAATTATAATGAACCATTGCCACACCATATTTAATCATGCTCAAAATTTCTCGTCCATATAGTTCTCTATCAATAATAAAATTTTTATGGAGCATTATATATTATATTTGCTAGTATTTCTAGTTTATTTTCTCGTATAATGAAGAATATACACGTGTATATATATATATATATATATATATATGTATATATAAATATATATATGTATATATATATATACATATATATATATACTTATGTATACATATATATATATATATATATATATATATATATATATATATACCAATTGCACGTGCACACACACATATGTATATATAGTAATAGATTCATATGTATATATACGTACGAATGCAAATTATACTGATTAGTTTATATCTATATATATATATCTATATATCTATATATCTATATATCTATATATATATATATATATATATATATATATATATATATATATATATATATATATATACCCGTCTAAAATTACCGTCATATTTATATACGAATCGATACTAGTGAACCTGAAGCTATTGGGTAAATTTTTTTTAATAATTAAAGTAACTTAATTTTAAGATCTTTTTCAAAGTATCAACTTAACTGAAGCTATTTCAATGTTTGATTAGATGTTTTCATGTCTTGAAAGCTTCTTTGACGTAAACTATGACGTATTTTTTGTGTCACAATAGGAAGGTAAATTAACCAATGAAATCGTCAGCGACAAACAAAAAAACAGAATAATTGCATATAGTCTCATTATATTGTTAGGAGATAATTTCTTGATTTCTTCTATCTGATGGGTCTAGTTTTTGTATTAATTTTTTTAAACTCTAATGAAACAGCGTTAACCTACTAATTCGAAAACTTATTGGTTCAACTAATTCTACTGTGAAAAACATGGAATTTTATTGTTCATCTATTTGTAGTAACACCACCATATTAAATTCTTTAACAAATTATTATTACCCTGAAAAACAACAGACGTGTCTTGTTATTATAACACTGTGATGACAACATATAACTCTTTTCTTTTAACTTTACCCTATACACAAATGTATCTTATGAATCTGATAATATATATATATATATATATATATATATATATATATATATATATATTACAGATTATATACTCATCTTATTTTCGTTGTACTTTTCCTGATGTTGTTATTGTTATTATATGAATAAATTCACGGATATAAAGCAATGTAAAAAACGATGATATATTTAAAAGAAAACGTCCCTTGCTATTCATGGACTGTCTTGCATACAAAAAATGGACAACATCAAAAGACTATATATTTATGTGTAGCTGAAGAATGAAAAGAATATTTTGAACTGTGACTATTATCATTATTGATATTTATATTTATATTGCCACTATTATTTACATTGCTATTAATATTATTATTATTATTATTATTTGCTATCGTTTAACCATTCGCCTTTGTACACAAGGAAATAATTACTATTGTCTATCGTATGTTTTGCGTTGTTTTTTCCTTCGCGAATAACATATATGTGTGTATGTATTCCTATTTAGATACATATACACACTTGAACACACACACATACATATATATGTGTGTTTGTGCACGAGGTCTATTCGGAAAATATCTAGCCATTGAATATCAACAGAGAAAAAAAACCTACTTCAGGCAATGGTACCTTAGTGCCATCCAGAATACCCTTATTTGGGACCATAATCACTTTTCCCCACAAAATACTTATCCGAGCTTCCTTTCAACTTTTTTAAAAAAACAATCTGCAAAATTTTATTCCGATATCGCAATAAGCTATCTAATCGCCTACTCCTTAATCTCGTACACGATCCGAAAATCCTCCTTCCAACGGGGAACAGTCAGAAGCTGTAGGGAGCCAAATTTGGATTTTTTGAGATAAGACAGTCCTGAGAAGGAATCCAGCACGATATGCGAAGAATTGAAAAGCATATGGATGCGACAATAACATAGTAAAAAAACTCAATAAATTGTGTGTTACAGTAGACTGACAAACCAAATAGGAGGGTCTGTTAATGCATACTCAGTAAGGTCCCATTTGATTGTTTCGAAAGATACTTTTAAGTCTCACAGCAGATTGTCAAGATATTCAGAATGGCTCGATACCTTCCAGGCAGTCCTCGTTTACACACACGGAAACACACACATACACATACACACACAAGTGCGCGCATATTAAAATAATTGTTCTTTCTAATCCTCTTTGAGCAAACGAGGCGCAAATTTCGCGATTCATTTCAAAATATTTCGTTAACATTTGCTGACAAAAACTCCAAGACAAAGCAGTCAACGCAGATAGCTCAACAACAATCTTCATCGATTGTATGGCGAACTTTCTTCGAGAATTTCGTCGTTTCAGATTTTAAAGGTCGGCCCGATCATGGTTGGACATTTCACGGCGTTTGAAATGGGGATACCACTCGTACATTTGTATTTTACATAAAGTTTCTTCTCCGAAAAGCTTATCGATTTATCACAACTGTTTCAGTTGCAGTTTTTCTTTCTTTCCAAAAGGAAACAATACTTCAAGCATGTTCTGTTTTTTTTTTGTTTTTCTTTTCATCGGCCCACGCGAAAATCGTTAAACACCACGAGAGGCTTATTCTTTATTTTCAATCAGCATTGCTCACAAACAGCTGCAGCATGACTATCTGATAGTTGCGATAAACAACTGGAATTAGATGGAAGAAAATGCTTGTAAGAAAATTGATAATGTCTGATAATGTTCCCTCTCGGGAGTCCTTTTAGAATGATAATACTGCTAATCCTACCATTGTAAACAACGAAAATTGGAATGTGCACACTGACGATCGTGAAATAATAGTTTGTCGCGACAAAAAGTATGAAGGAAGTACTAGTCGAAGAATTAATTATGATTAACGATGCTTCATCTGAAAATTTCAAAAAATAATGATTGTTTTACATTTTTCATTGGAAAATAAATATCCATGAATGAATCAGTGATGATATCAGTTGATATCATTCTATATTTGACTTTTTTCGAAAAACACGAACTGAAATCCAGAATATTTGTCCAAGTTTGTTACCAACTTATCTGAAGTACATACGGTCACTTCGTTGGATATTGTTGAGTTGAAAAAGATTGGTGACTTTTTTTGTTTATTTCTGTTTTTGTTGAAAATTCATATTCATGAAAATATCCTTAGAACTTAATGATTCAAATGATAAATATTCATTGCAGATCAGCGTTCGATTATTGCAAATGGCCGCCTACTTAATATAAACCCTCGTTGTCCAATCATTCACGGTCATAGTCTCTGTGTTTCATGATTGCCGCCTGGGAATCTTCTAATTTCAACTTGGCAAAAACTGATTAATTAATGGACCATTTGAAGATGATCAGATATGTAATCCGTATAATATCAGTGGGTGACGCTTGGTGAACATGTCGTCTGAAAGTCAAATGATAGGAGATTATTTCTTGGAAGATCGTCTGAAAGTTTCGTTTTAAATCTCAAAGGCTTAATTTTTTTTTTAAATTCATTTTCTTGCCTTTTCCTTTTTCTTTCTTTTTTACTTTATCTCTGAATTTTTTTATTTTTTCTCTTTCACTTAACTTCCTGACTTTTTCGTTTCTCATTTTATCTCTTTGAGTTTCTCTTTTTCTTCTTTCAATTTATCTCTTTCACTTTTTTCTTTTCCTACTTACACTTATCTTCCTTTCGTTTTTCTATCTCTTTCACGCGTCTCTCTTTTCCACTTTTTCTTTCTTTGATTTTGCTTTCTTTAACTTTCATTTCATCTTCTTACACTTCATCTTCTTTTTTTCCTTTTTCCTGTTTAATTTTTTTTTTTCTTCGTTTTATGTTTCCCTTCTCATTCTTTCTCGGTTTTTATTGTTTCAATTTTTTCTCCCCTTTTTTTTTTTTTTGGCTAATTCTTGATTCGTTTCTTTATTTTGTTTTGTCTTATTTCTGCATGTTAATCAGTCAATCACTCACATCTCTTTCTCTCTTTGGGTTTTTTTTTTTAATTCCTCTCTTTCTTCTTATGTTCCTTTCTTTTTTGTCTCCGTCCACCTTTGTCATCTTTGTCTTCTTCTTCTCTCAGATCCTCGGGTTATGTAGTGGCATTCTCCTCCTAGTCGACAACACTCTGCAGAAACGACAACATCCGACTTCAGAGTAGTGCTGCTAGATGCAGTTACAAATCTCAGTACCCGGAGCAAATGAAAAAAAATGAATGAGAGACATCGTTTTGAAGAAGCTAAATGGTTAATTAATTTATTTTTCATTCGCTATTAATTATTCTATCCTTCCACTTTTCGTTTTCACTTATTTATTCTAGTAACAAATCTAGATTTTTCACTCTTTCTTTCTTTTACTGTTTTCTTCCGTTTCTCAAAACTACAAACTTATTCAATTCAATTCAATGATCCCATTCCCTTTCTTTCTTCTTTCCTCCATTCACCCTTTTCCTTCCTCCCTGCTTTCTTTTTTTCTTTTCTTTTTTCTTCTATTCCTTCGTTTTCGTCTTTCAATCTTTCTTTGTTTCTTTCGTTTCGGTTATTTTCTGTCATTTACAGTCATTCTTTCTTTTTCAACATCTTTATTTTCTTTCTATATTTTCTGTCAGAGGCGTAGCTGGGGGATGGGGGGCAATTTAAAAACGTTTGGTTACTTCAGAAGCTTTTAAAAAAGTAATTCAACAATTGTTTTCTACAAGGACTCGTCCTCGACCCCTAAGACCTCTTGCCACGCCTTTGTCTCTTCTTATCAGAAACCAAAAGTATATATAATTGATAAATGTGTCATCCACAAACAGCTGTTTCGTTGTATTACACCTGTTCAGTGTGGCTACAGACTATCTAATAGTCCCTCCCAACACCTTTGCTCTATGCAGAGCTGAACGGTCTGTAGGACCGAATTGAGCAATATATTTTCAGACGCATAATTCCCCATCTACCAAAGTGGTCTATTTCAGAGTTTGAAAAGCATCGCATAGTAGCAGTAATAGACGAGTTCCCGACCTAATAGTGCTCCACACTAAAGAAGGGAGGTTAATTATAATAGTAATTAATAATTGTGTCTTCCAAAGACAGCTGTTTCGTTGTATTACAGCTCTTCCGTGTGGCTATAGACTATCTAATATCCCTTCCAGTACCACGAGGTAAGATCGAAACCTTCGCTTCAGTCCCAGAGGCAGATGTTCTACCCTTATATATATATATATATATATATATATATATATATATATATATATGCCTCATCAGTAGAGTTGAAGAGCTAAGAATTTCAGTATACCTTATTATGTCTGGAAATTTTGGGTGTTTTTCCCTTATTGACTCATATTATCTTTTGCAATGTACGTTCCTGTTAGACTGGTTCATTTGTATGTGTCCGCTTGAATTTTGGAAAATCAGACTTTTTTAGTGATCACTGCCCAACAAAAGGCTTGTGAAGAAACTTATTCATTGATCACTACTTTTTTCCAATTTTCTTAATTGCTTAACAATGCTGCCAAAAGATATTGGTTTCTTGATGGTTTCTACAGATTGACAAACCAGATCTGTCTAATTTTTCTTTCTTTTATTTCTTGGCTTTCTTTGATTCTCCCATTGTTTCTATCATTCCATCATTTCTTTTAAAATTCTGTATTCCTCTCATGATTTCTCTACTGTGCTTTCCTTCATTTTCAAATTATTTACTGGTGCTAATTATCTCTCATCTTTCATTCACACTGATTCCGCCCCCCCCCCCCATCTTCCGTTCCTCGTTCTCTTCTTGAGATCCTTTCCATTGGTTACATCCTCTGAATTTGCCAATATCCACCCCATTCTCCCCATCTATCTTTCTATATATCTATGTATCTGTCCCAGTTTGTTCATCTCTATCTATCCGTCTATCTATCTATCTATCTATCTCACTATATATATACATATATATATATATATATATATATATATATATATATATATATATATATATATATTTTTATTCATTCATATTTATCGTACTCTCTTTATAGCTATCTATATATTAATTTATCACTTTGTTCACATCTATCTTATTCTGTTAATATTTATCTCAGTCTGTACGTAAGTATGCCTAATATTGTAAATCAATATCGTCTTTGTGTTAATATCTATGAATCCATATGTTTATTCCATTCAGTTAATCGATATAAATCCTTCTCTTCAATCGATCAATCCACGTAAGACAATACAATCATCATCGATTCTTATTATCAGCTTTTTGCTTATTATTCCCCGTTTTGTCTTGATCAATTGATTTTCATAGAACATAAAAAGTACTTAAAAACACTTGTTTACGTAATCATCAATATTCATATTAAGAAAATATGCCCTGACATGTAAACAAAAAGTCATTATAACTGTTTTCGAAGATTATAATTATGATCAGTCGATTCTAATCATAACTGAATTTTCTTCTGAAAGTTTATGTTTTTGAGTGATTGATAATGTATCTATCTTTTTTTTTTGTTTTACACTTTACAATTATTGGACAAACAGATGTTTGGGTGAGTTATCAATCCTCTATACAATAATGATCTTAAAATAATCACTAAATCGTGTGAATGTAATTATTTCATCTTAATTTTCCCTTTGACTTCTTTAATCTTCTAATTGGCCTCATGTACACTATAAAAAAAAAGGTAGTATATATATATATATATATATATATATATATATATATATATATATATATATGAAATGACAATATCAGAAGACTCGCTGTGATAGACGATTCTTTATTTCGGTATTCTGCCCATATAGACCTTTGCCAAGAACTGGGCTGTTACGAGAAACCTTTTGTCAAAGCTCAGTGTGAACAAAACGTCGAACTAAAGAATCATTTCCAGTAACCCTTCCAATATTGTCATTCCACTCTCACTTTGTCAGATTACTCATAATCCATAACAATACATTAATCATATATATATATATATATTGTATTTTCACCTATTTTGTTTGTACTAAGCATTCCGATCACTAAGGTTTATTGTCTTCACAACATGATTCTTGTTTCTTTTTCCCTCTCTTCCCCGGTTCGTTATCACAAACACAGCATGCAAGAGAAATAAAATTCACATTTGCAGGTCAACGTCAGTAACCAAGCCATGATTCACTGCATTTTGTTTTTTTAAGAACAATAACAAAAAGAGTAAAATAGTATTATTGAAATTAGGTTTAACCGTAGTGTTTGTTCGATGAAAATTGTTTCAATTCCCTAAAGAAGCATTAATCAGACACTACCTCTGTCCAGTGTTGGTGAAGTTGATGCCATCAAAATATTATTTTTAGTCACCCACTGATTAATAGAGAACGGGCAAGCTAAAATATCAGGGCAGGGTGAGTTTTATTTGGAGGTTTGTTGCGTATTTACCACTGGCACCTATTCTCAGTGTTCGAATCCAGGTAATAATGGGGGATTTCGGATACGGATTTTCCCCCAAAAAAAACAGGCCTCCTCCGCTTGTACGATTGACGCAACGCCATCTTTCTATGCTTGTCACAATATTTGGCTTGGCACCAGAGTAAACCATGCGAACATTATAGAATCTGATGTACTTATTATGAGAAACTCCTTATAAGGAAGGTGTCTTATTACAAAATTCCACTAAATGAGAGGTCCCTATTGCCTTGAAGATCTCTTAGCGAAATAATTTCAGTTTTCGAGAGAAAATATGAAATTACATTCACTTAGAGGTCTGCAAATGCTAACATTAATTCTGTTACCGAGGAAAAAACGAAATATTTCGAGACTGTGTGAGCCTAAAAAAAATAGCAAAGATGAGTGTGTACTCCTACGCCGCTTAGTGTATCCCATCAGTTACGTCTCGTTGTAAACCATTGCATCATTGTGCATATATATATATATATATATATATATATATATATATATATATATATATATATATACATATATTTATATATATATATATATTATTTCTATTTTTTATTTATTTATTTATCTATTTTTGCAATGATCATTTAATAATGCATCCTGAGGGATCTATCGTCGGTTGTTTATCGGTAAAAGAGTAGAGGGCAATTACAATCCGAATTGAACAAAGAATTGTGCGTGAAAGTGAATCTGACGTCTCTACAACGAAACTTACCGAAAAATATAGCATGGCTCCTAGCACTATTCTTGTCATTCTAAAGAAGAAAGACGTTTTAAAACATCAATAGCATACTTAATATTATTCATACATCATTTAGAAAATAATTAGTACGGTATGTATTGTTTGCAAGGTTATATTTACGGCTTTAGGAGTCCGATATATTTTTTATCCCGAATAAATTTCAGAAATCCCGATGGTTTGATTATTCCCAGGAAGAATTTTCATCTAACGAGACAATTAGTGAGTTTTTTTAAGTGAGTCATCACTTTTCAAGTTTGATTAAAGACCGAAGACAAAGAATAGTTTTTTTTTAATTATTTAGTAAACTGTCCATGTTTACCGTCGAGAGAACGCATATCTGAATCCAATAGAAGTAAATATTACCTAAACGGTTGGGATCCGGCGGTCTTTACCATTGTATAAGGGTCTTTGTATGCATCAGACTCATGAAGATTAAATAATGTCCATTCAGGTAGCTGTTCTCCAAGAATACGTTTGATTGAATTCCATAGACATGGATTTTTTTTTCAGGCTCCAATTAACTTTTCTCAACTTATACATATATATATATATATATATATATATATATATATATATATGTGTGTGTGTGTGTGTGTGTGTGTGTGTGTGTGTGTGTGTGTTTGTGTGTGTGTGTGTGTATGTATTATATCAGTAGTAAATGACAGAGTGGAAAATAAAAAAAGGACTTGTGGTACGTTTCAAAATTATCATCAAGATAAAACTTTATGCATTTCGTCTATATCACGAAACTTCATCACAAGGACATTCTCGGATCAGCCACCTGTGCAGTTTATTTTGTATTAAAATCAGAACCACATATCCGATGAAGCCTTGTGAGATTGGCAAAATGCATAAAGTTTTATCTCAATTATAGATTTTCAGACGTCTCTTCAATTTTCCATTTTCCACACCGTTACTTACTACTTTCATTCCGTCTGATTACCTTAAATCCCCGCAATAAACATACAAACACATGTATATGTATGTGTGTGAGTATGTCCGTCAGTCTTTGTCTGTGTCTCTATGTGTCTCTGAGATTCCAAACTCGCCTTCGTGCCTAACAAAGCTAAGCTTAGTGGTGTAATTTGAAAAGAAAAGAAAACAAACGCATTAATTGAAAATACCAGCACAGGTATGTGAATCTTGGCAAAAAGAAACTACATCTCACGAATTCCCACTAACCAACGTTGGTTTGTTTTTATGTAAAATACAAAGATTGTAATGAGGATAATTAACATTCAAGTATAAACAAAACCAACACGTCATCTCTTTCTTGGCTAAACTATAACGAAGGTAATAGAAAGAATTTTGTGAAAACGTATTGTGATGTACTTTCTCTAAAAATTAATCTCTGGTTTGTGTGTTACATTAAATAACTCAGAATAATTCGCAAATCTTTTTCCCAAATTTTTTTCTCTTTATACTTACATATTCCAATTAATAATCTTACAAATACAACTATTTCTATAACTATAACAATCGTGAGTGTTTGCTGTGGTGAACCTTAAAACCAGGAGTAAATGATTCTGTTTGATGTTCTTAGCATTGAGCAAAAAATACCCAGCCAAGGTCTAAACGCCTTTTTCCTAAATGCTAACCGAAAACATCCGTGCCAAATAGAGTGAAAACATCGGCAATTGTCTTGATTATTTTACACTAGCAATAATACCTGGTTTTGCCTCCCATGTATACCAATACTGTTACCTCTGAAAGAGAAAAAATGTAAAAATTGTTCTCCCGTTCCTTTGGTCCTTTAAAGGGGAGAATGAATCCCCTTTGTTTATAACCTCTAAAAAGTGAAAACAGTACAAGTTCTATTTAACAACGAAAAAAAAAAAAGGTCCCCAAACCCAATCCTGATCTTTAAATGTGATAAATATTTTCCCGTTGATTTTGCACCTCAAGTTAAGAAGAATTCCTTCCCTTGAATTCGTACTCTAAAAAAGGAAAAAAAGTTCCTCTCAGTTTTTACGTTGCAAAGAAATAAAACCCGTACCTCTTCAATTTCGGACGCCATGTGTTAAAAATAATTTCCTGTAGGTTTTGACCTCAATTAGTGTCATCAGTGAATTAAGTTGGGTAGAAAAATTTTCAAAAAATAAATGCAGGCAGAATAAAATATGTTCTTTCATGACACGATAATGATATCACGTCATTTTCCACTGGAAACACAAACTGAGGCCCAGTACAGCATTATGGCCATGTTATAAATATAACCCTTCTTCAAAACCCCTTAAAACATTACAAATCACCTCAGTTTTTGCGCGCTGTAATCCTCCACATAATGAAAAAAAAAATAAGGTTGGGACGAGTATTCTGCAAGTATATGTGTGTGCGTGTGTGTGAATGAGTGTGTGTGTTTGTGTTCATACGTGTGTGTGCGCGCGCTGTGTGCAAATGAATTCTTGTCTTCGGTTTGTTTTATTTCATACCATTTAGATCTTGGATAATCCATGTGCCAAATGCTCACTTCTGAAATTATTATTCTCGTATTTATCTTTAATCTACTGAAACCAGAAAACCTCCTTATTCAATCCTAATCTTTTCATCATTTCTTTTTTTCAAATAATTAGATCAAACATCACCATCTCTGGTTTCTGGATCCTTGTAAACTGCATCTATTTGCAACATCTTTTTTCATCCGATTTCCTCCACGTAATATTGTTTGTTTACTCCTTATTAGTAGTAGTTTAGAGCGAGAAAAATGAGATAGAAGAAAGACGAGTCAAAACTACGAACAGATCTGGGTGGTCATTCAATAGAAACCGTCTTTTGGCAGTACGAGATGATCAACTAAACAAATGGAAAACGATTGATCAGTTGATGAGTTACTCCTCTCATCTTTTTTTTTATTTGGGTGGTGATCAACAAAAAGTCCTAATTTCAAAAGGCAAGCGGGCGTAAACTGAGGGATCAATTCTGCATAGACTTACATTGCAAATCGAACCCTACTGAATACTCATGGGGGGGATCAAAGAAAATTTTTTTCAGGCATAAATGTTGAAAATCTTGACCTCCTAGCTCCACTACTGCAGTGTATATGCGTGATACATACATACATGCATACATACATACATACATTGCCAGCCGGCCAGACAGATCTGCTTAAAAACTGAAGAAACCCATTTTGATAGTTTTGATTATGGTGGTTTTTAATATGCTACATCTTGGGAATTCTGACAACCTAATGCAATTCGGTGTATTACTACTATATGTAAACAAATGAAGGGGAGTAGAGAAAATTGAATGAGAATGTATGACTAGATTTGAAATTGGCCTATTGGCGAGTCTTTGTGGCCTAATTGGTAAAGCGTCGTCCATGTCAGATGGGCCAACAACGGGGATTTAATTCACATTTTGACGGTGACTTCTCCATTTCTGGTCCATTCTGACAACGTAATGATCGTAGAAATTTCACGGTGTTTTCGTCTGTACATTTTTGTAAATGATAGATTAGATCAGTAAATCAGACAGATTTGAACTGAGAAAAGTTGGGTCAAGGGTGCATAATGGTGTATACAGCAATACCCAAGGAATCTGAGTGTATTATTTTTCAAATTGTGGTATGGCGTAAGAAACCAAGTGTGGAAATGTTACATTATGTACTGATATTGAAACAAATATATCTGAATAAAACTATAATTTGCAAAACATAAACATTATTGACCTAACTTGCATAGTGAGTAAGATAGTAGTATATTTCTCATCGGTGACTGAAGTCAGTATTCAAACACAGCCAATATTCAAAATGCTGATTTTAAAGGCAACATGCTTTCTCCTATGATAAGACGGACACAATTTAAGCTTAGTAAATGAGAAACATTTTTCTATATTTTGTATTTAAGCATGCATGTGTATGTATACAATTGTTCCCTGACACAATGGGCAATGAGGCTGTCAGCTTTTTGCTGCTCATCCCTAAGCAGGAAAGTCAATACATATATAAAACCATTGCCTCTTTTTATATAACTCTCAATTTCTAAGAATCGAATGCGATTGCACATTGAGGCCAGTCCGAAAAGTATTGAGCCATTTGAAATCAAGGAAAAAATAGCCTACCTTGGACAACGGAGCCTTTAACCTTTCATCTTAAGTACTACCTTAGGGACTTTACACACCCGTCTCAGCATGCCTTAAAATTTCCAAACTTTTAAGGGATTTTTTAGAAAAGCCATGAGTTCTTTCGAGGCAAATCTTGGTCAAGGGGATGACAGGTCAGGTGATGCCATTTTTTTTCCAAAGACCCTGTACAAGACATTATGAATGGCATTTCGGACTCTGTAAATGCGTGCAAAAAGCAAGCTCACCTAATAATGTCCCTCCTACAACTGACTGACCTGACATAAGAACGTCTGTCCATGTATGCGTAGTAAGGTCCTCTCGTTTTGGTTGCCAAGTTACATCAAGGGAGTGATATTGGTGCTTGCTGGATACTTTTCTGATATATATATACATATGTATACATATAAATATATATATATATATATATATATATATATATATATATATATATATATATATATATATATATATTCCCTGATATGCTTACATGGCTTATATGGAGAGTTTCCAAATGAATTTGATGTCTTTTTTCTGAAATTATTTTCTACATAGACGAAGTATTGGCTAATATAATTTTTGAATACTTACAATCTTCAAAGTGCCGTTGTTTAAGGGTAGTACACACATTCGCACATACATTTACATGCACATACACATGCTAATAGATACATTTTTCATAAATAATATATTTTGTTCTCAGGAAAAGTGTTTGAAGAAACATTTTTATTTCGCTATCATCATCCAAACTGTTGTCTTTATATTGGTGCACAATATTCGTCTAAGCTGATGCATGTACAAAGCTACCACTGTAAAGTAGACGTAGAATGCATGATTAGCGTGTTGCCAGATATCAATTTTGCAAGTTTTCAATAATATAAATTTAAAAAAACCAATCCAAGATTTCCAGGAACGAAAAGGTTCGATGAATGACATGAACAGATAAATTCATACAACCATTGCCATAAAAACAACAGCACTTAATCTAATAAGCTCTAATGAGCCCTGGCATCGTTTGGGGACTGAAGTACCTTTATCACAAAGCAGAACCTCATGATACCACAAGACTTGGTTGTTTTTTCGTCACATGTGTATTCCTCATCCTCGCAGATGCAGCCTTTTAGATCTCTTACATTCCCACTTTTTCTGGTGATACCAACCAGTTCAGTGAGGAATGCCCAGGTAGAGTTGTCTATAGAACCTTGTTATTCAACATCACTGAAAGTATCTTGGTCTTCCAGACATGTTTTGGGCATTTCTTTTGCTGATGATTTCAATATCAAATTTATCCCATTCAAAATAATTCCCTTGAGTATCCATACGTTGTTACCACTCCTGAAAAAAGTGTTGAGTCTTCAACTGGCTGTTAGTTCATCAAGACACGTTTGATGATCTCACTAGTTCCCAAATGGTGACTGCAGCTTTAGGTTTCGATTTGAGAAACAGAAAAAGGGTCAACGATCTCAGGCCAGGCATGAATGATACTTTTTCTGAGTCGCTCAAGGACCCCAAGAGAGCAAAGCTGGTTGACTGTCTGTCCTTGCTATACCCATTCCTTGTGAACAATACTTAATTGATCACAAAAACAAGTGAGCATCAATTTGATATTCGATTTGCTTATTTTTGCTCAATTTGGACAGAATGAGTTGCTCCTGTACCACTCCTCACTATGATGTTTGGTTCCCGGATAGCATTTCAAAAATTAGTGATTCGCTGCCTGTTATGGTATGTTTTAGAAATTTGGGGCCATTTCTTAGAAAAAAAAACATAACTTGTGTTCATTTCACCCTATGCCTTTAGGAGAGCCATGAATATGACTCTACCAGTTGGTCGGATCAAAGATTATTCCTTGCCGTTGATACTCTGCGGCCCAGGGCAACCTTGTGAGATACTTGGGAGAGGAGATGGATGCCGCCAAATAACTCCTATTGATTTACATCAAGAACCCAGCTTAATAACCCAGTTATATATATATATATATATATATATATATATATATATATATATATATATATATGTGTGTGTGTGTGTGTGTGTGTGCTAGTGTGTCTGTGTTTGTGTAAGCGGGTATTGCTTGTGGAATTATGTAACTTTAGCCGAAGTGCCACCAAAAACTTCAGAGAATTCGACCAAGGTGCGAACCCATTCCCTACTTTTCCCGTTACCCTTTGTGATCAAAGTCGATTTTGAACTACAGTGCAAACGGCAGCCAAGAGAACTACTTTGTACGGTGGAAAATACGTGTCCGTGTAAGATCTTTCATCTAGCACCTCGTTTAAATGGAATTATATATATATATATATATGTGTGTGTGTGTGTGTGTATTTCTGTACCTGTGCATACATATGATACATTTAGCTATGAATGAATATGCGTACACACACACATATATATATTTTGAATATACATATATATATATATATATTATGAACTTTACGAGACTGCTCCTACTTACCCACTTATCTATATGTCTAGTTATTTTCTTCTTCCCTTTTCAAGACAAGTAGTTACATGTTGGACCGCTTGAGTTCGAGTCCCGGTAAACGCCAGAACTCTGGATGTTTATTTCCATGGTGTGCTCATCCAGCTAGTTATATTGACGCAACGTAATTGTTCTGCCTCACCTACTTGACAATGTGCCAAGCTAAGCTAAACTTAGTAAATATCTACATTCAATTATACGGTCTTCTGTTAGCAAACCCAGTTCTTCATTGCTTATGCTTATCAAGTGCGTCCTCCAACCAGGGGTGCAGTGCTACTGGAGCTGACCGAGGGAGGGGGCACTCTGGTATCTTCGTAAAAAAGAAATGAACGTAACGAAACGCATTTCTAAACCTCCTCTATGTTAGCTGTTCTCCCCTGATAACATTCACCACGTCCGAAGTACGCTACTATGAACGTATATACATGAATGAATTATCGGATTGGCTCCGTCGATAAAGATTTATTTTTAATGATTTACTGCGAGGGCAGGACTTTAGACCACGAGGCTTCAATGCACAATATCATTCCGGGCTGTGCAATAGAATATTAAGGTGAGATATGCACAGGGCCGACTGCATCATTTAAACGAAGACATTGCATCCTATGGACCACTGATATGACATGGATAGGAGCAAGACCCCATCGTTATAAGCTTGACTGGAGTTTCCTTCTCTTGGCAGATGCCTGAACTAGCTATAAGGATCTGTCGCCCCTTTGAAAGAATGTCCTGACAATATGACTGACATGGTAGTTAAACCATAGAGAGAGACAGAGAGAGAGACAGACAGAGAGAGAGACAGACAGAGAGAGAGATGATACATGGAATGGCAACCATTTTGTCAGATCTGGCACCTAAAAACCACTGATTCCAACAAACTACGCAAGAGCAACCATTGGTAATGTTTTTCCCTCTTTTGGTTGATGAGAAATATAGAATTAAAATGGGATATGTATTGGAAATCTTCATGACCCGTTATTCGAGACGGATGAACTCTAGAATTAGTTGATGATCTGTGTTATTAATATAGCTTAGATTAGTATTTGTAGAAGTGAATATGAGATTTTATGGTTGTTGGTTCACATAAGTGCATGTTCTGTGTTCGTTTTTAATTTGATTCTTGTAATCTGGAATTGAGCCTACCAGTCCTGTAGGTAGGAATGTGCATTTCTCCGTGTGTATTTTTGGTGAACGAATGTAAACAATGTCATTAAATGAGCTATTCTTTTTTCTCAGATTCTCGCAATTAGGTAATGCCATGAACACCATATGTGAACCATATATATTTCAAAAATTATTTATTCAAGAGTGCTCAATGCTTTTTACTCATGGTTAATGAATATGATTTACAATAAGTTTATTGTCCCATTTACATCGAGATTCCACAGTGGGATATATATATATATATATATATATATATATATATATATATATATATATATATATATATGTATATATACATATATATATATATATATATATACATATATATATATACATATATATATATATAAATATATATATATACATATATATATATGTATATATATATATATATATATATACATACATACATACATACATATATATATATATATATATATATATATATATATAAATGATAATTTGACAATTTAAAGAAGACAAATATTTTCTTATATTTATTTCCAATAACGTTATTTGCTACTGGCAGTGTCTTCAGATCAATTGATATTTTGATGACCATCGTTGTCATGATGAACCCTCAATGTCATGATGTTCTTACGGCGGTGTTTGATATCAAATTGATTCTCAGGGCTGAAAAGATTTGAAATATCCAAAAAAGAATGTCAAGTAACGGAATATAATGATGTTGCATGGTCATCATGACAACGGAGAGCGTCATAAGTTTGAAAAAATATCATTTGAAGCCGATCTAAAGACGATGTCAGCCGCGAAATATAATAAGAATGATTTGTCGAATCATTAAATTAGATATTGTAAGAAATATCATGATATATACATATATATATATATATATATATATATATATATATATATATATATATATATATATATATATCGTGTTCATTTACTTTTAGCCATGTATGTTTTATCAACAATACACACGTGTACGAAACGCATATTCTATAATACCTTATTTTGTATATACATAGATGTGTTGAGCCAAATATATGCAATCTTGTATTATACAATTTGTATACTTATACATATAAGCCTCATATTACTATGAAACTCTATTTTAATGGTATGAGTAACGTTCCATTGGAGCGGCGACTTTATTGGTTGCAGGTTCAGTTTCTGCAGCAGCCCCATTTTCCATGGTTGTTTGTTCTATCCACGCCGTCAAATGATACATCCGCTGTCTAACGGCAGTTCATTTCAAATAGAATTTCGAAGTAATATAACGCATTTACATTCATTTCTTTCGGATTATATATCCATTTATAAATCATATATATACATATACATATATATATATATATATATATATATATATATATATATATATATATATATATATATATATATATATATATATATATATACCGATTCATCGATGTTGAAAAAGAAATACACGTACGTTATTTCATCAAATCTATCTTCTGTGTACATAGTCATATTGCATCGCTCCATTATTTTTTTTCATTCAGAAGACTGAGTATATTATCTATGTATGCTTTATGTATGTTCGTGGATATATATTTTTTTACTGTTTATTATTTTCGATGGAGTATAATAGATCATCATTATCGATTTTTTTTCTCACTTCTGTTTAACTTCATCTTAACTCCATTCAGGCTGACTCCCTTCTTTATTTCTGATCAACGCTGTTCACTCATTGTTAAAGGAACCCGGTCCGAGTAAATCTACGATGAAAAGTAGCAGAAAAATCATAATTTACGTAAATAGGAGTCATGAAAATCAACAATAATGCAAATATCTTTATTAGCAATAATTACACACGCAGAGACAAGTTTATCATGAGATATATGGAGAATCTGGGTGTAGAAGTGAATTCAAGTAAGTTACATGTTAAATATTTAAATATATTTAACTAAGTTACATGTCAAATATTCGAAAATTCCAAGCAATGTCGATGAAACTAGTTCTTCCATATTGATGTCGTAAAAAATAGTATTAAAATAGGAGATATATTGGAAACTTTCATGGCCCGTTATTCAAGATGGATGAATTCTATAATTAGTTGATGAACGATAAAGTCGTAAAAGATGCTGGGTTTCTTTCTGGAGAACGAATCCAGGCAATGCTTTCTCCCTCCAACGATGCCAGCTTTACATCCGTATCGTCTTCTTGGTGGTCAAATCTTACGGAACTATTTCGGCAGTTGTTGGTGACAGTTTTGAGTTTACGGTTTCTAAAGATGAGAATGCTTGAAGAAACGAAATGACAAGATAGAACAGATGATTGCAGTGAGATAGGATGGTTGTCGAGCGAAAGCGAAAGGAATCACGAGAAAAGGTTCGCCTGTGCGAATTTGGCTACAAGGCCCTACCAGAGAAACTGTGTTGAGAGTGAATGAACAACAACGATGAAGGCGCGTCAGCAGAAAATAGAGAAAAACAAAATCAAGAAAAGTGCAAAGAAAGGATAACTTTCCACTCAGCTAAGTATAGTTTGAGTCAGATGCCATTTTTTTCTCATCTTCTTAAGCGCTCGACTATCGCGTACGAAGATCTCGTCTGGGCGACACAGAGAGGCAGTTACGAGAGGCTGCATACTTTAGCATAAATGGATCGCCCTCGTTCAGTAGGCGAAGTGATCACTTCCTACGCAACTTCACTTGAGGGTAGCTTAGTGGCTTGATCGCAGGATTAGATTTCATAAGCGGTTCTATGGTCCAATTCCTTAACCAAGGAGTCACCAACCATTCGGGGGGGGGGCACCGCGGATCGGTTTAATGATGACAATATCCTTTCATGGTCGGTCAATGGGAAGGTGGGAGTGTTAATTATAAGTAGGATATAAGTAATGTCACGTATAGCTAATCTCACAACAAGTGAAATATCTGTGTACCTGTGTCCAACGATTACTCGACAACTGGCCGTTGTGCAAAGTTGATATTCGACAGATATATTTGTCAATACGCAAGACATTGTAGTGCCGTGATTGGAGTGGTTTGGATCAGTTATCATAGAGAAATATGATTGATAAAATTATCATTCTACGTCGCCACTTTCAGCGTCACTGATGTAAAGTGTCTGTGAAACGCTCGCTTCATGCCGGCCATTAAACGAAAACTTTAATTAATTTCTATGAATTATTTCCCTTGACTTTCGTTCTTTACTAATTACAAATAATGATTACACGAAAGTATGTTATTGAAAACTATTTTACATGACAATTATAGCTCTACCCAACATGGAGTCAGATCCCTTTCAAACATGCCTTTTTAGAACGGACACTGCACTAGTGGACTGAATTTTATTTGGAAAAGGTTTTATCTCATATTTCGATATTAATATTAAAGGAGATAAATCCGTTTTCGTTTTATGAATAAATTGTATCCTTTCATCACAGTCCAGAAACAACAATACGTACATTCACGCCCGTGGCTAAGATAGTTATGTATTGCCCATCGGTGCCAAAGATTGAGCACCCCATACTTGTAGCTTTATTACAGACTAAATCAATGGTCTGCGTTCGATCCCTAGTAAAGAGCCAAGATTTCAAATTCTAATTTTTCTAGATGGATAGACTCCCTTCACTTGGAAGATTGGTGCAACATAATCTTCTTCTCCCTGCTCCTAATATTTGGCATTGTGCAAAACTGAGAAAAGATTTGAACAACAGGTATCGGTAGAAAGAGACGAAAAGAGAAAAAGGTCTGGCTAGTCAATCAAAAGAAAACGTCACGTGACGAACGTCTTCAGGCAGCATGTTGTGTTGTAGTGATCAATTAAAAATGGGGGAGAAGGGGCTGATCAATGGATAAGTTACTTCTCATACCAGTTGAGCAGTGATCATTGAAAAAACAAGTTTCAATTTCCGAAAAGAAGGCGTGAATTCTGACGGACACAAAATGATGGACCAATATAGCGTACACTCACCCCCCCCCCCCAGCTGACTAAAAGAAAACGCCCTTTTTTTTTAGACGTAATAAGTAATAAAAGTTTAAGCTTCCAAGCTTCTAGTCTTATTGGTGCTGCGACAGATATGTACATAGATAGCCACACCGACAGATGGATAGTCCCACTTGAAAACTGAAGAAACTTTAGTTGAAAATTTTGATCAGAGTTTTGGATAACAGTTTCAACAAAGAGAAGCTGAAGAAAAAAAAGAAGAAGGGGAATGATGAATTGAAAAATAAGAGGAAAGACGTGAAAAACAAGTTTTCATTTGCCGGAATAACAATTTCGGTGGTAGAAAAAAAAGTTGCAGTTTATTAGACAATGAATTATTTCCCATGGCTCGTCTGAACGTAATTGATCAAAATAAAAACATGGCTGTAAAATATCAAAATGGCCTTAAGAGATTATTATGATTATATTGATTTTTGTTTTATTAATAATTCTTCTTTGCTTTGTGATAATTTGAATAGTTTTGTAATATTCGTGTCTATTTCAATCACGATTTTTTTTTCAGTCGAGGGTATTTATTTGGACAGTAAAATTGAGGATATAATTACACCAATAGCAGAAAATGACTTAATTTATTTTCTTGAATCAATAACAATTACGTCGATATTACAATCAAAGTTTAGTGACAAAAACATTTGTTTCTTCTGCTTGTATTATGACAGAAACGGCCAAAACAAAGGAAAGGAAAACATTGTTAGAAACCGTCAACCAAAACTGTCAACATCAAAAATGTTTCTAAGGTTTTTAAGTTGGTCTGATTGGCTAAGTATGAGCGTATCGTGCGTTCAGGCCACGCCATTTAAACATGCTTATTTATCAAGAAAAACATTTTTTTAACCCCCACCCCGATAAGTTTTACGGTGAGCGACATCAATCTATAATTCAAATTTATGATAAATTGGTTTCGCAGTTTGTGTCCAGTGGTATTCATGCAAGCTTTTCGAAAATTTGGACTTTTTAGCGATCACAGTCCAACAAAACGCGAGAGAAGTAACTTACCCATTCATCACCACTTTTCCCAATTTTTTAATCGGTCACCCCTAAGACGACTCGTTGCCAAAAGATACTTGTCACCTGTCAGTTTCTAATGAGTGGTCAACCAGACCTGTCTCGTGAGAATAATTGAATCGAAGGTTCTAAACGTGCTTTAATCTATATAACCTTTTATAGATCTGTCCAGAAACTATCCAGCCGTTTTGGATATCACGAGAAATGTTGCATGGCCTTGATTTAAGTTCTCGACATTTTAGAGTGGTACCTTATTGCGCATGCGTGCACATATACTCTCTTATGGGTTTTTTCCCTCGGCTGTTAGTTGTCATTGGGTGAGCATTTTGTACTCTGTGACTGAAGCATTTGCACTGACCGAGCGATTAGATCCGAAAATATGCATCAAAGTTTTCTTCTTTTATTTTTGCATAGATACATAGAAAGATAAATAGATATATTGTTCCCGTGTAACGATAACAACGTTTATTTTAATAGATAAACTGAAGTTACAGAACAGAACAGACGTTTTATTTTTTTCTCACAAAGAGCGCTTTTCGTCTGCTGAGAGTTGACATTGTCAGAGCTTTGCAATGAAAATTGTTATATCTAGGTTTTCAAATAAACCTTTTACGATCATGGACTGGAGAGATAGTTCTAGAGAATGGTTAAAGGGGTATAAAATAGAATTCACTCAATGACACTTTTGTACTGCAAAACCTTCTGTTGTGTGCACGAGTACAGTGTAATGACAAATGGTTCTATGGTTTGTGAAACCTATTTCTGGGGATGAGTCTAATCCTGTGTTATAAAAGTATCTGTTGAACAAGTTGAGAGAGAGAGAGAGAGAGAGAGAGAGAGAGAGAGACAGACAGACAGACAGACAGACAGACAGACGGACAGACAACAGACAGACGAACAGAGACTAACAGGTACCCGGACAAAGGCCCTGACTATTTTGTGACTGCCTTATCATTTGAATATGTACACTACGAAAGTGAACAGTACTCATCTTTGGTCAGAATAGGAGTTGGAGTGGATTTTGACCCAACAGCAGCCAAGCCTGTCTACCTTAGTGCAACGAATGTTATGCAAACAAAATAACACAATAAATTCGTATTCGTTATAACTATCATGTCTGGGTTAACCACCAGTCAATCGTTTCGATACTTTTTTCCCTTTTCCTTTTGGCTTTCAAAACGATTTTTTTCTCAAAATGATTACACAATATTTCCTAGACACATATAATCGCTGGCGTTTGTTTACAGACATTGTATTTCTATCAGCCAAGTGTAGCGAGTTCATTCTAGCATGTTAATGGGCCATGAACAATTAAGGCAATGTCACCGGGGAAGGGATTATATAAGTTGATTTGCACCCATTAAACAAGTATGTATTCGTCGGAGAAGTGGCAGGACCCACCACTGACGTGATATACGCTGAAATACACCTCTTGTATTTATAAGTAAAAGAAAATAACTCTTCTGATTCATGTTGGCATTGACAAAACGGATGATGGAGTCTGACCTAAAACTCGCACACACAACGAAACATATATTTATATATTGTACAGAAAAAAAAAGAAACTACTTACCGTAACATCTAGATTCCATTGTGACCTTCGAAGTTGTCCATTGCCTAATCTTTGTAAATTGGTTTTAAAAGCTCATTGTTCGCAAAAGGTTGCAAAAAAGTCCATACTATATTCAGTACGAGTCGCTGTTTTAATTCACCGAACTTTTCGATAGCATCTCCTACATATCGTTCTAATTTTGTGTGTGTGTGTGTGTCTCTCTCTCTCTCTCTCTCTCTCTCTCTCTCTCTCTCTCTCTCTCTCTCTGTATATATGTATATATATATATATATATATATATATGTATAAACTTTTTTCTAATGGGCTTTATTTGAAACAAGGTTAGGAATATTCATTCAAATATCCGTTACTTTGTGTGAAAACAAAAAGAAATTACTTAAAAAATCAGTAGAACAATGTGTGTGGTCCTCAATAATTACCAACTAGAATGAATAAATGCCGTATTTGTATACATACATACATACATACATACATACATATGCGTGCATATGTGTGCGTGTTTAGTAAATGTGCGTGAGCGTGTATATGTATGTGCGCGCGCGTGGGTGTTTATTTATGACATGCGCAATATGCACCGAAAAGTGACGCCATTATCCAATGAATGTCCAAGCATCCGATGATATTTTTCCGAAAAAAAAAATTACAATTGGGCTTGTCTTGCAATATCTTAATCGTACCTTGCAACACGAATACACACCGATGTTTTTCTTTCAAGACCTAAAAGATCAATTTCACAAAATAGATTCACCTCAGCACCTTAATACTTCATTCAAAATGTATTTACAAATCAGATTTTATTGTACGGTGATCCTATCTTGCCTATCTAGTGGTGGACTTCTAGGGGAAGCTACTCTTTTATTTTACATCTAATAGTCCCATTGAGAAGAATCTTTGATTTGCTGCTATCGGAAGCAGAAAAACAAGGACCCCCAACTTTTCTTTTTCTTTTACTCCAATTTGATATTCAGAATAATCTTGCAGACAGGTGGAATGAGGGTGATCAATTGATGATTTTCAGCTAGAAGTCACTTATAAGTTGCTAATATACTCAATTTCGTTTTGTAAAAGGTTTATCCAGCGAATTCAATTGCAAGATCCAAAGAAATTAATCTATTTTCATATTACAATGAAATATCGACCAAATTAGATCATTTCTTCGCTATCCAGTAGCATATGCTTCATGGCCCGGCACTGGTCCGCGACCCAGTGGTCGGGATTTATTGCTTTAAAACTCTTCCCCAAGGCGCATAGTGCAATCAACTTTGGTCATGGAAGTTGAAGGATAACATTAGTTGTAGGTAGATATTCAAAAAATGCAGAATCTAATTATCAAATCCGGGAAACTAAATCTGGATTGTGCACAGTCCGTTGTCTTTAGGGAAGATTAAGTGATAATTTCTTGCTTTGGTTAGTTGATCGATAGGTGGAAATAGTTAACAAAAAGAAGTAATGAAACAAGTCTGGTAGGTCACTTGAGAGAAAACATTGAGAAACCTGTGTCTATTGGCAGAGTGCCCTGTAATGGTGATAAATAAATAAATTACTTCTTTGGCCCTCTGCTGCAGCAGTAAAATGTCCAGATTTCTCCCCCTACAAAAAAACTGTGAACACGGCTGTTCACAAACCCAGAAACCAATTTAAAATGAATTTACATTGTAAATTGAAATTCCCCGAACACTTTTTGGTGGGGATAGGGGTCCCAAAAACAAGAATGTTTTTTAGACATAATTTGGAGTAAATGTTTAAATTTTCTGCCCTGGAGTTCCGTTGGTGCTGTCTGTACGTGTGACACGTATATAGACAGCCAGCCACCTAGAAAAACTTGAAAGCTGAAGAAACCTACGTTGAACCACGAAATAGAAGATGTAAGAGGACGGGTGAAAAGAAATATAAATTCAAAACAATCATTGGGAGAAATTTACAAAGAAGGCAAAAAAAAATGTGGGATTGGAGGAAGGAAAAAAGAATGAATGAATAAAGAAAGACAAGACAAGACAAGACAAGAGTAGCTGCTTCAGGGTCAAACTCCACATTGAACGCAATTATTCCAGCCATTAAGCTGAATCTTCAGATTTCTTCTCTACTCATTGGCAGAGTCTGTGTGCAAGATTTCATGTATCTACTGTTGACAGTCAGAGCCCAGAAGAGTACGGACGATAGAAAAAGAAAAATGATTATGATAAAGAAAAAAAACGTAATAAATCTTAATTAAAAGTATCTGCTTAGCGACACCAGATAATTCAATCTTTTCTCCTATCTTTATTTCTTTCTTATTCTCTTCATCTATCTATCTATCTCTTTCTGTTCCCCTTGTTCCTGTTCTTTTTTGTCATCTTTTGTTTCTCATTTCCCCTTTTTCTTTGTTCCTTTCATGATTGATGACATAGGAATAGGATCCATGTCTCGCTTTTCCCCTCCTCTTTCTATCCACCATTTCAAATGTTTTAGACTCGACTGGAGGTTTGAACTTGTCATTACTGTTAGGCCCGGAAAATTAAGTCAATCCACAGGGCGTTTGACAAAGGAACAAAAAAACAAAAGATCATGAGGTATGGAGGAAAGAAGGAATGAAGAATGAAAGATAGTAAGGGAAAAGAGCTTTTTTTTAAAAAGTGGATGAAAGTAAAGAAAGAAAGAAAGAAAGAAAGAATGATTGAATGAAGAAAGAAAAAGAACGAAGAAAGTGTGGTAGAAAAGCTTCAATTAGAAAAATGTTTGAGGAAGGGAACACAGCAAGCAACGAGAAGCAAACCTGGAGGGGAAAAAAAGGCAAAATCAATAAAAAGAAAAAAATCTCGATAGGAATGACTGGAATATTTCCATAGAAAACCAGCCGAGAGAACTGCTGAGTCTTTCCTTGTAAAATTCAAAATGGATGACCATTTTTTACATCGGTAACCATGGCTTTTCCTTCCAATTCAACAAATGAAAAGATGCGTGTGTATGTCAGTTGAAGACCAAATCTATCGCGTAAAAAGCTCTCACATCAAATGCTAAACGTGTTGTGACAAAACTTGAATTTGAATCACTTCCGCTTGTCTCATTTTTTTTCTCTCGTTAATCCTCCTCGTCCTGCTTCTGCTCTTCTTTCTCCTCTTACTCCTCCTTATCATCATCACCATCATCATCCTAATCATCATCATCATCATCATCATCATCATCATCATCATCATCATCATTCTTTCTACGTCCGTCGTTGGACCTAAACCTTCTCCAAAATTCACCAGACCTCATTATCATGGATTTTGCAGACCCAGTACTCTTTGGACTTGTTTAGTTAGTCATTTTTTTCTGTCGATCAAAGTTTCATCCCTGGCCACTCTCTCTGGGTGATTAATCGTTGATCTATCCTCACCATATCCAGAAAGGTCATGTATTTTTTTTATAGATACCTCAGAGTTCTAATTTGGATTTTACAAAAAAAAACTTCACAAAAATAAGATAAAATGAAAATTGACGCTCCGTGCTTGGATACACAACCGTTGAGTTGCGCACATACTAGATTGCAACAGAGAGAAAGAAGCTAATGTTTTAATTAGACTCACACTGTTTTTTTTTTCTTTTTTCGTGACGTCGTTCCTTCCTTTCTTTAACCATAACCTACGCCGCAATAATTAGGTTTTGTAAAACAAGAAATATTCTGGAGACAACAACAGAATGCATGCACACATTTAGCACTTACTAAGATTAACGCAAGATAAATGTGAGTTGGAATCTTGTTCTTTCCATGAAAAAAAAGGTGCAAACAAAGACTTTCGAGACAACCATTAACTGTGTATTAATTCACAAGCCAGGACTTGTCTGTTTTCTTTTCACTGAGTGCTTCAAGAACGTGTTTTCTTTATTATTTTTTTTGTATTCATTTCTCTCTCTCTCTCTCTCTCTCTCTCTCTCTCTCTCTGTCTATCTATCTATCTCCCTCTCTCTCTCTCTTTCTCTCTCTCTCTCTCTCTCTATATATATATATGTATAAACTACGTTATATTTTATAGAATCTCTTATTTGGGATGATCTCCTGTTATTACATGGTTGATGTATCACTTGGCCTAAACAACACGAATAGAATAAACAATTGGAAAAAAAGCAACTGCAGGAAGTCGAGCCAGTGTGCGTGTACGTATGAATCATACTCAACCTTACATCCATACAGCACAGTATATTAGAGAAAAGACAGAAGTCAGGGAAACCATTGAAAAATCTCAGATAGCAATGGGCTGATCACGTTGCAAGAAAGTCAAACCGGCAAAATATGAGATGGTGTGACGAACTAGACAATTTCATGAAGTATTGGCGTCTTGACGCTCATGATAGAGAGGTCTGGTAAATCTTTGAGACGGCATATGTCCAACGATTGGCGCTGGAAGGCTTATGATGAAATTGAAGATGATGATGAAAGCCTTCAATTTGCACAAGATGGGTTTCAAGTGAATGGGTAATCTGCAGAGATTTGTTAAGACTGGAAGCAATTACAAGTGAGACTCCAACTTCGTCTGCACATACTTAGAAAATGAGTCTTGGAAAGTGGGAGCTTCCCCAGTATATATATATATATATATATATATATATATATATATATATATATATATATATATATATATATATATATATATAATCAATGCTGGACAAAGGTCTTTTCCATTTCCTCCCATGGTGAGAGTGATTTCGCTAATGTCTTGTATCAGGGTTTTTTCCTACTGCTTTTACTGTCCAATGGGCGCCGATCGGTTGGCCTGTTGCTCCATCTGTCGGAGCGAACTGAAAACGGAGTAAAAATAGCACAATGAGACATGGAGAGAGCAATGCAAAGGATAACTCTAAAAGAAAAAATCGAAATAATTCAGAGGATAGAAATTACACAAATATCAAAGTAACAAGAATGGAGATGAGTGGGACACTTGGCAAGAAAGGGTAAAACAGATGGAGCGAAAAACTGATTGATTAATGGGGAAGTAAATGCAATAAAAAACAAACGCGTGACAGAGGGACGTTTGCTGGTATGACATAGAGCACAGCACGATCGCAGTCGTCATGGAAAAAGATTAGAAAGGCCTCTACCCAGCAATGGAGATATAACGACTGATGATTGTATTCTCATGTATAGTCCACCAAATCTTCAACAGTATTTTTTTTTGTGGGGGGAAGGATCACCCGGTATATGTATGCGTGTGCGTGTGCGTGTATCTTTCTTTTCCAATTCTTTAGACGTACAGTATATGGTCGTGTACGTTGGTACAGGTTGACCTTTGATTTATGTTCATGAAATCATCAGATCACAGTACACTCGTCTGAAGCCAAGACTTGCTCTCAACTCCATTTTCTTTAATTACTTATTTGCGCTGTCTACGTCAAATGATACATTTGCCGTGTTCATTTCAAATAAAGTTTCAAAATAATACAATTCATCACACACACATACACACACACATATATATATATATATATATATATATATATATATATATATATATATATATATATATATATATGACAATATTTTATGGAAAATTAGTCTCTTAAAATGCTCAACCGATATTCCACTCTACTATATTTTGTATTCTACTTTTCACATTATATTCTCTATCTATCTCCCTGTCTCTCAATCACTGTCTCTTTTCTCTCTCTCTCTCTCTCTCTCTCTCTCTCAATATATATACATATATATATATATATACACATATATATATACACACACACACATATATATATATATATACACACACACACACACACACACATATATATATATATATATATATATATATATATATATATATATATATATATATATATATATATGTATATATAATGTTTGTATATATGTTGCAATTGTGGCAAAATGAAAGTAAAAAACTTGCACAAAAAATGTTGGTTGAAAAGCAACCAGTGATGGTTATCTCGGATAGAGTTTTGACGTCTATTTGCAACCAAGTCCTATTTTTCACCACATTTTTTTTCTTCGGGTTGCTTATTCTCTGCTTTCACGCCCAACCGTCTCTCTCTCTACCTGTCTTTTTTTCAGCTCTTCTATTTCTATTATTTTCTTTGGGTTTTTTTGTATTGTTTCCTCTGAGTTGCGTAAGGTTTGTCACATACTTGTAACCCATCCAGCAAAACGAGCCTAAATATACAGCATCTTCCTTACTTTCTTATATATACGTGTGTGTGTGCATAAGCATATTTCGTCCGGCACCGGAATTTACCGTGTAGCGCACTTAAAACCACCCATCTCTCTAAAGTGCGCTATTTTGAACTCATGTTTATCAGGAGTGGTGATAGCTCAGTCGGTAGAGAAGAGTTGCATTAAGACCTACTCCTTAGCGGACGTAGGTTACTCATTTTCTTTATTCATCTATATATAATTGTAAACTGATGCAAACCCACATTTCAATGATCTTGCTATATATATATATATATATATATATATATATATATATATATATATTACATGGGACGTATATACATTCGTGTATGCATGTATAGATAAAGATAGAATACTGAACTTGGTCTTTTGAGGTCCCAAATAAGGGCAAATGTAATGAAGGGGATTACATCGCGCCAAAACTATCAGGGCCTGGCTTTTACCTGGCATAAGCAACTGTGTCAGCCACCCAACAATCCATAGATATCAACAAAGAGTTCATTTGATAAAACGCCTGTTTGTGAAATTGTGTGTTAATCTTCCAAGAATAAAGGAAAACCTGCCTGCCTTTAAAATCAGCATTAGAAATCCCTAGGTGAATATATAAAATAAACTAACGCACAAACACACGCACAAACACACGCACACACACACAAACATATATAAATATATGAGATTGAAACCGGCACAAAGGATTTAATATTCACATGGGTGAACACTCAATAGAAGTGATTCGCAAAATGAATCACCTCTGTTGTTATACATATTGATCCCTAATCGTCAAATACCTTTTTGGGTACCAACGGAGATAAACCCAATATAAAAAAATCAATTGATGTGTAGTAAGAAATAACATCCGTATACAATACACTATGATGATAGCCTGTATAAAAATTTAAATAAACTACATGTAAGCTATATGTCAAAATCATAGCTGAAAGGTAAGTGTTGTTTAATCAACACTGTTTGGTAGACTTGTTAGTATAACTGTTTTGTTTTTAAATCCCCGAAATAATTACATGGCAAACAACTGATGACCCGAACAAGAAAAATGTACACATACTACCATAGTATATATATATATATATATGCGTGTCTGTCTGTCCGTCTGTCTGTCCGTCTGTCTGTCTGTGTATTTGATTTTCGTATTTTTCCGTATTTGTTGAAAATACACAGTGATCTATATTTTAGTTAACAAATCAATGAAAAAGAGCGTATAAACTTTTCCATATGAATTATGATGAATAATTTTTTCCCTGGGAAAAAAAGATGGTAAAAAATAAGTTCTATCAGAACACCAATATATATATATATATATATATATATATATATATATATATATATATATATATGGGGAGAAAGAAAGAGAGATATTGTTCTGATATTTTTTATTTAATTTGTTTCCGTCCCCTATTATGATGATTTCTAAGTTTAGTATTGTACCTCAATGATAGACATGTGAGGCAAATCATGGAAGAAAAAAAAGGATTGCGAAAATTAGCTCAGTGTCGAGGTATCGTTAAAAGTTCTGGTTTTTACCTAGACTTGAATACTGTCTACTGTCGCTTGGGTGGTGGGGAAAAAAGAAAGAGACAGGGACAAATGGGAAGACATCGGAATAGAAAGATTGTGTTGCGTCAATCTTCTTACTGGAAAGGACTTGGTTTTCTTGTAAGCCAGTGTTCAAAATCCTGGTTATCAATTCCTGAAAACCAACAATTGCAATCGATTGAAAATTCGGTACTAATTCAGCTACTTTGTTGTGTATATATATTTTTTCTTGATGAAGCCAAGTTGAGCAGAACTTCGAAATAAAGAATCATCTGTACAGTAGGCCTTCCGATACTGTCATTTCACTCTCGAATGTATATGTATATAAGATGAGAGAGTGGGATTTAACACGAACGTACTTAAGTACTCTCATACTACTTATGATAATCTTGCTTTTTATCTATTTTTCTCCTCATTTTCCTGGGTTATGTCATAAACAATTTCTCCTGTTATTATGATATCCCGTCTATCCTGTCACTTTCTGATAGTTTTCATTTCTCTCATCTCCTCTCCCCCAACACACTCATTATCGTAAAGTAGTGCCCTTACGCTCGCTACGGCATCAGCCGCCCCCTACCTGGGTTTCACATATCGCAAGGTTAAATGAAGGTCTTTTCAGACGAAAGAGCTTTCCAAGGGGGAGCTTTGAAAGGCATTGTCTTCTATAGGAAGATGTTTTCCGAAGGCACTGAAGATTGAACTAGCGCATCTAGGATTTGAATTTCAGTCTAATTTGGATTTTCTTCCCCTTACTTTATCCTCTTCCTTACCTCCACCATTCAAACCAGAAGATGACCCCTATTCTTTATGAGAAATAATGCCCTGGCTATAACATCAGTTGTCACTGTCTATGCTTCTCATATCGCAAATATATTTGTCTCAGCAAGTTCTCCGTGCTTTAAAAAAATTGGAATGGACTTAGAGGCGTTAGGCGCCCCAAGTGGCGTCACCCACCTCATCATGCATTCTCATAATAGGTATATACCCTTTTCTCATTTTTCACTCGTTCTCTTCTTCTCTGTCTTTTCTTCTTTTCCCATCTTGTCCCTTTCTTCTCTTTAATTCAGTTTCTTCTTCTCTACCTTCTTTTCATTGTGTTACTTTTCCTTCTTTCTTCTCAAAAAACAACATCCATGCGGTTTTAAAATGGGTTTATTGTATTTGCTATAAGAACATCTACCGACAGAGAATTCCACATGTTTCGTCTTATTGCAGTCCGTACAAGTATTGGGAAGATTTTCTAATCACGTGTCCCAGAACTTGAGATGTCAATCAAGACCTTCCTTCCACATACGAATGAAGTCTACTGCTGATATATGATCTTAAACATCTATATCACGTCACCTTTGATACGACGATAGCTTAATGTGGGTAGCTTTAATGTTCGTAGCCTTCCCAGGTATGATTTCTTTATATTTGGCAGCTGCAAAGTAAGAGTAAATTTTTTAGCACCCAAAGATGATATTACTGACGCTCAATCTTTCCCCAGAAAGATTGTACACATCTATATTTGAAGCAATGAATCTCCTTATACTAGTCACAGTGAAATAATTCGCCGATATATTTCTATAGAACAAATGTTTTAAGAAATAAACAATGAATTTATTTCAGTTGAGTTCATAGTTTCCTGTTGTGGGTAGGAGGAACATTTATCAACAAAATGTTCCTCTTACATAGGAGAGTTCACTGTTGCGGCCAGAGAAGCAAAAGGGTTACACTATACATTACTATGAGTAAGTATCAGACCATATATACGGGGGGATCTGATGTGGATCGAGCCCGCTTACAACGACCAACAAGATTCGCTTCTGATTATTGCTATACAACGTATGTTCTGATCTGTTTTTATTTTCATATTATTTATTAACGTTGTGGTTTTGTATCAGACGATCGACAGTTGTAGATCCAATAAAATCGAACCCATTAACAACAGGTTTAGATTGCTTATCATTGCCATAAAACGAAAGTTTTTATATGTTTTGATCAAAAATCAAACAACACAATATCTTAATTCCATAAAAATAGGGTAAACCATATGTTACAATTAATAATGAAAAGATATTTCTGAGAAAGATGGTTCAGAGAAAGGAATGTCCTCGTCAAGAGAGGTGCCATTTTAAACCATTTGATTTATAGTCTGGCATAGAAAATTGTGAATGATTACGACTGCTAATGTTTTTAAATTTTTGTTTAGTATTCGTGAAGACAATGGTCTATTTAACGACAAAAAATACGATGACCCGCTCTTCTTCTCCAGAACAGAGCAAAATAAAATCTTCAAGGATGCGTCCCACAATTCAAACAAACTCTGACAATCCGACAATTCCGGCGTTTTCATTCATTTCTTCAACTCAGACTGTGGTGGGCACAACTAACAAAAACGCGAAACCGATAGGCCACAAAAAATTTAGCATAAGTCAAGATAACTTCTAACCACTAACTTTAAATCATGAATTTAGCTTTGGTTCCCTTTTCTATTTTTTGCTCTAAAAACTACAAGACATAAAGGTTTCACAGAATCAGACGATGATCAAAATTCACTTACAACATACAGTGACATACAGTTCTATATCTAAGCTAAAACATTTTAGAATACCAGCTTTGTAGGTCTGTTTTCAAGGGTTTTAGAAGAAAAAATGAAGCAAAATCCATATACTAAAAGTAAGAGATTAGCGACCATTCTTGCTATCAGTTATTACTAGTTTAACGTTTTAGTTAGCTGTGCCCACCACTGAATACGGATGTCATCGAATCTCAGAGACGTTTACTTGAATTCATGTTGTAAGATTAGAAAGAAGAGAACATACCACCTGAAGTATTTCAATTTTTTAGGTATGGTAACCTAAACTCTCATCCAGAACCCTCGCGATCAGACATTTTTCGGAATTGGAGTATAGTTAATTTTTCCATAAAGACACATGTTTCTTTTTCTGTTTCTCACTTTTTCCCATAGAGTAATCCGCAGCTAATTTCAAAATTTTCAAAGTTTTCGATGTAATAAAATCACGCCCTCACATTATCCGTGATCAGCAGCGGCGCGTCTGACCAGTAGGAGTACTCATAATCAACAGAGACACAACTACCTGAGTTGAAACAAGGCTGACTTGGAATAATAACTTCTGTTGTGCTCTACAAAGCCTGATAGAGTGCCACTGAAGTTGGCAATGCAGTCTTGGTTGAGTTTGGATCGCATCGAATCGTCTTAGGCGCCTAAAGCGTTCAGACATTGATGGGACGAATGTTCGGTTTTCGGAGCTTTTCAGATTTCAGAATTTCGGATAAAAAATTATATACCTTCATAGCAAAAAACGGCTTCTTTACAAGAGAATCGTCAGACTTCTGAAACAGACGAAGATACAATTCTTTTTTAAAACTGATCTCTGCTTTGTTTCCTGAGATTATATGAAGATACTCTCTCGAAAGTAATTCCGAAAAACTTCGACTGAAAACTCCTGCGTTGGAGAAAACTATGCATTAACTCGGTAAGTATTTGAGACTCAAATAAAAACGATTTGCGTATCATTTATAACCGAGAAAGTAAATCGATGTTTGTTTGCATGTGCGTGTGTGTGTGGTACTGTGAGTTTATATTTATATATGTCATGTTCATATGATCATATATCAAAATTGTTCCGTTGATACGAGTTACTCACAAACAAAATCTTCATATTCTATGCATTCTGGTAAATCCAAGGAACGCTGAAATCTGGACCGTATCGATTCTCCCACGGAATTCTGACTCGTCTAATCTCGATTATAGTTTTTTTGACACGGTTCCAAGTGCGCCAACTATGATGGGCTTAACCTTCATCTTCATGTTCCACATTTGTTATTTCAGTCATCGAATGAAGTCGCACTTTCATAGCTCTCTTTCATCTCCACACTATAGTCCACTTACACAACCACATTTACAATTTGGTAAGCCCCTCTTTCTTTGTTCACGACTATCATATCCAGTCTTTTTGCTTGGATAGAAATATCGCATTTGATCTTATCGTCCCTGGGTATCTTTTGATTTTCCAGGACAGTCTTTTGTTTATGTTCATACTATTTGTTAACATGATCGAACATAAGGCGTTTGCACAATTCCCGATTGAACCCTCTCTTTCATGCCTCTCGTTATCTTTGTCATTTTTTGCATTACAACAAAGTTCTTTCTTTCTTTAATGTTCCGTTTTGCGTCCTGTCGAGCCGGGTCAAAATTGCGGTCTTAGGGCGCTATAAGGAGTTATCATTTTATCGACGGTAATATCTGAGTTGTTCAAAGTAAAGCTATTTTTTGGACAACCTAGATGTTGATGTAACCTGGGATTGTTCCAAGGACTCCGACCATGATTAGCACTACTGTCACATTGATATTCCACAAATTCGTCCAGATACTTATTCAGCTCTTCACTCTCTTTCAGCTTTACCCTGTGGTCTGCCAGAAAGACAGAATCTACTATCTGACACGTTATTTCTTCTTATTCACTACCACTACATCTGGTCTCCAGACCATGATTTGGTGGTCTGTTTGATTTGGATTACAAAAGCGGGGTCGATATTAGGAAATCATCTTTTATTTTTAAACAATCAAACAGTGGGGATATATATTTTTCAATTCAAAGTGATTTGATCTCTCTTTGGTTTGTCTTTTTCGATCGTTTGCCAGTATTTATGAGTGATTATTCATCGAACTAGTCTCATGAAACGGGTTTGATAAAATTCACTTCAAGCGGTTTTATTGCCGAAGCAATGTTTCTGCAGACAGCGTGCCATGGCTAAACGTATGCGCAATTGCTGTGTTAGATGCCCCCACCATATTATAGTTGCCTCTCCCTCTTCCCTTCTGTTTGCTGTGATGCAGTGTCCAACGCAACAGGGTTGTACATCATTTTTTTCAACTTCTTCTCCTCCTGAGTGATTTGTCGTGCATTGCTGTGAAGGCTCTTCAGCTTAAACCCAATTCTTCAGAATTCCCTTCCGTCATTCGTTTGAGCATCTACGTCTATTAAAAAGGAAACATTTTTTTCAAGGTTTTGGATCAGTTTACTCTTCACCATTTCCCCCCACCCCCCACCCCGAACCCTTTATTCATCATTTGTCTCGTGTTCACACATCGTTGCATGAATGACATTTTGTTCATTGCTTATGTGATTTATTTTCTTGTTCATCACACAAACACCCAACATATCTTTTTTTTTTTGTATATTTCTTTTCTTCTTTTTTTAAATTTTGCTTAAATAATGTTTTTCGTATAAATTCATTTTTCTATTGGCATATATTGATAATTGTTCGTCTCCTTGATCACTTAGGAACGGTTGATGAGATATATTACGAGAAATATTCTGTCTTGAGTCTTCTGACTCTAACAATGAATCGAATACTGATTCAAGACAATCTGTGGATGTCGAAAGAGGCAATGAAAGCAGTGAACACCTTAGATCCGATGACGAGATATCTTACGAGAATTGCTATGTCCGAAAGATTATTGCTCGAACAGTGAAGCGAATAATGACTCGAGACAATTCATACAATCTAATGAAAGCAATAACTGTCCAAGGTGGCTGACAAGATATCATTCTTGGTATTCTTGCTCTGACGGTCAGTCAGATTATGATTCAGGACAATTCTTAAGATTCGATGAAAGCTGATTATTTTTGTCCTCATTTTTCTCACTCAGGCACTGATTTGGAAAAGTGATGAAAGCAGTGAATTTTCGTCTCGCAAATCTGAAACTCAAATGGTTTTAAATTAGGACCTGATTCAATGTCGCTATCTTTTGTAATGAGATATGACAAGTCTCAACGGATCCAGGATTATTCGGTAAATTAGATCTTCTATAGAAATCAGTACTTACTCAAACTTAAAACCAAAAAATAAAGCAAAAGGGACCTTATATACAAATCTAATACATATGTAAATGATGAATATGTTAAAATTCTATTGCTATAAATCTAAAATTTGAATAAAGAAAGCGTTAAATGGTGTCAAAATACTTTTGCATAATTTCTGCTATGTATGCATAAAAAATATAAGTTTACAATTTTATAGATTTTGATAAAGTAGTTTTATAGAGCCGAGCCATAGAGGAGGCTTCTCGTGACTGAAGGTATCTTTTCTTACAATACTGACCAAGGATATCACGACAAAGTTACAAGAAATAACGAAATTCTCAGCCAATGAAAAATCTCTGGAGCTATGCGCTGAGTGGAAATATTATTGCTATCATGAAACTCTTTAATATATCTTACTACTCACACCAGAAGAGGATTATATGGTGATTAGTAATCGTCCAATAATCTAGCAAAATTTCAAATCAACTAGTGTGAGCACCAGTCGAATAAGGAAGCCCGTGATTATAAGCCGATCAGAATGCAGCTCGTTATTCACTATAAAGAATCCCACAAAGGATGCCAAATTAGCCATTTTCAACTAGATCTGGCTAATTTGTTTCCTGATTTCGCTGATAAAAATCTACGATAGTCAGAGATCTGGCCAAGGCTTTATAAAAATTATTCGTACCAACCTGTCCATTGAATTTATGGCTCGGCTTCAAGCCTACATTTCATATTCAGAGTAATAAAATGTTGCATTTCCCTTGAAAAACCTATTTCGATGGACGCACTAGCAATTATTTTCGCGGTTGAATGATTACGTTTTCCCATCTCAGTGACGTGCAGCTTTGAATATCGACCATTGAGTAGAGCACACCTGACAGCACAGATCTTCAAATAATGATGCTGGAAATTTGAATCGAAAGTCCACTCATAAAAATGAATAATGTTGCCGACTATGTTTAGCTGTCAGACTTGGTTTATTCACTACAAAAGGAGCCGGGTAGAACATAAATGCACTTGTTATTTTCTTGTGGGAAGTTCTATCAAGGACAGTATTGCCTACTTTATTTCAAAATTTACACAAAAAATTAGTCAAAAATCCTCTTGAACATCTAGACAATGTATATTCTCCATACACATCAAACATCAAGGGATATCTAATATCATTATTAATTCAAATTTCTCTTTAATCTTAAACATTTATTTAGCTAAAGAATTACTTAATCTATTTAAAATATTACCCATTTTATATCTCTAAATGAAATGAAAATCCAATTTTTTCAATCATCTAAAAAGTTATTTTTGACTTCTAGATGCAAACAAAAACATCTACATTTAGACGAAACATATCTAAATTAGGGACACATTTCAGTATGTCAGCTCGTCAATCAGTCAATGACAGTGATTGATGCTACAAAACCTAGCACATCTTCAAATATCACATAGCGATTGTCCGACAGAAAACATCGTATATCGCCTAAAGTTTTTGTATATTATTTTTTTTTTTACCCGTGTTGCCAAATTAGCCATTTCTCGCTAGTTTTTGCTGATTATTTCTCCTATTCATATGATTTAGAAAAAGATTTTTGATGGCTGATTAAATCTGATAAATTTAATAAAGGTGAAAGCAGAATTGTAATCAATTTATTATTTTAGCTATAAAGTTAGCAGGAAATGAAAAGCCCTGCGTGATTGCAGTCATTTAGAAAAAAACAACAGTTCGTGCTATAAATAACGAACCATACTTGGCAACATTGTGTTTGACACACTTTTTGGTATCTTGGCACTAAAATAATTAGAGAAGTCGGCGCTCATTAAATTCACCCCACGCGTCGCTTACTGCAAGGAAATCACACCTCCGCTGAGTCTTCACCGAGGGATTCAAAGATGGCGGCCTTCTTTTTGTAACTATGCAGCTGTCAGCTCAGCTTCAGGTGGAATTTTGGCTTATAATGAATATTGATTACTTCAGAGAAATAATGATGACGAGTTGAAGAGTAAATAATAATCACATCCCATTAAGGCACGTCCCCAACTGAGATAGAAAGGATGTTCTTGTTTCTGTCCCTTTTTTTTTTTGTTGTTTCATTTTATTCCCCTTAAATTGGTCACCTCGCTGACACTTGCTCTGAAAGCATTCCCTTTCTTAACACTGCGTAACAAAATAACCACGTCCTCTGCTCAGAATCAGGTAGAAACTGAGTCTAACGTGTGGCTGTAATTATTTACATTGCCTTGAATAAAATCGTGGAATTGGCTCACATATCCATCAGAGGTTAATGAGAAACCCACCACAAAATGAGCTTGTTCGTCACGTGGCCGTGAACGCGTTGATCGGGAAGCCCGCCATGAACCTTCCTCAAGATCATTTCCTTGAAGAAAAACCGTGGAATGGGCGACCGTGTGCCTCAGATGCAGTATGTAACCTGTCGTAAGACATGAGTGAATTTCGCTAATAATAAAACGTTGAAGCATTGACCTTTTGCAGATTTGGGGTTCAGATGAAATACATTGTAATTCACATTCAATTATGGTATTGTTAATATCAAACTATAGCACTGACAAGAAAACTTATAAGACATAAATTCATTCTTAAATCAAGTTCACGGAACAGTCATTCGTTATCAGTTCAATATAGTTTATTGGATAAAACCTCATTTAAGCATGAACATTTCTTATTTTTAAGATTACAGGAATAAGAAAAATCATTCTTTCATTTATTGAATATCATTACCCATACAATGAGTTAAAAAAAGTATCTGATACATTTTATAAAATCCATTTCGACCTTATTGTTCAGCTTCAAAATAGACGGAATTTGAGCCAAAGATAAAAAAATTGGGAAACGATATTAAACACTAAAAAGCTATGAGCAAAAGTCAGAAATCTTTCGTGAAGTCACTTTCAATTTTGTTAAAACTATCCTATGTATCCTATACTTTTAGCACTCACTGTATCTCAAGGCAGAATATAAGCTGTAACAAATTTATTGTATTGAGATTTTTTAAAACAAATTTTTTACCAAGCCGATTCAGAATTCGGGAAAAATATCCTCAAACATACATACATACATTTGTTAATATCAATTCATTTGCCATTGATATCAAAATCAATATATAATTATATCCTCTTTCTAACCCTGTTTGTATTTTTTTTTCAGACCATCTCCTTAGCTTACAGACGACGTCGTCTCTTTTTTTTCAATGGATTGCCGTTCGAGAATTATTTCACCAGCACTACCAGCAGTCGCACTACCACCTATCAAAAGAAAAGATACATCCACAACGAATATGAGTCAAAGAAATAGAACTACCTACAATAAACACCAAAAGAGAAAATGTCGTGTATCAGGGGGCACTTCACTGACCACCTTTCCCTGTTATCTGTAAAAGCTGCTGTGTAGACACCCGTCATTACAAATTGTTTATTTTGGTCAATTCACTTGGATAGTTTTTTGGATGTTTTTTTTTTTTAAATTGTAGATAGGATTCCAATTTTGATTTTCTTAAAAGAGTCTGCTTTAGATTGAAAAAAAAAAAAAAAAATGAACTAGAACGTTTTATTGAATAACTTCAATTATTTCTTGAAAATGAAAGACTATAACAGAATTTGAAATTGAACTGACCTTGGGTGACCTCAACCCATACAGCGAAAACAAGAACAGTTTGGATACTCAAAATGATTCTTAAGAATATAGTTTTGTCTAAGATACTTTTTGAATATCAGCACACATACACACACATGCAAGCACGTACACATGCACACACACACACACACACATATATATATAAGACCTGAACTACACCTAGATATGAGCCTAATTTTCCAGTAGCCAATCAACATTTATGTTAGATCGTTTTTTAAAGCAGTTCGTTGAAAAAAAATAGTTAAAAAAGAGAATCTTTATTGCCAGGTTGGACTCCTTTCCTGTCAACTTGATATCTGATTCATCACATTTAAAAATGTTATTGCAGTCTTTTTTTTTCTTTTCTTTTTTTTCTGTCCATGAAATGAATATCCCGATTATGAAGAAATTATTTATTAGTTTAAAAAACAATCAGAGTGGTGATAGATTTTGAACTTTGAAGCGACGGCTGTCTCCTCAATATGAAATAAATATAAATTCAAAAAAATGTTAAATTTAGTTTTTTGTTGTTTTTAAATAAGTTTAACGCATTGGTATTATAAAATATGAAAGTGAATTAAGATTAAGAATATCAACAAAAAAAACTAAACAAAAGAGAACTTGGCATTTAAAATTCAATTTCATCCTATGTTCATGCAGCAGGACGGTGGTGTAATGGATGCGTCCCCGCCTGCGTATATCTAGGTCGGACGATCGAAATGGCAGCGTTGTGATAAGGAATTTGGAATAAATATCTAATTTTGTGATGAGTAAAACTAAAGCATAGCATCTGTATTCTGTCTGCAAAGTCTGAGTAAAAATATTCAGGCAAAATAATTGTATACACAAGGCAATGCATTTATTCTTTATACATGGTGAAATAGGGTGTTAGCTATCAATCTCCTGAGTTGTCTCAATCCTCCAGATGAGACGTTGTCACTAAATATCCTTAAAGATTAATTTATTTATATTTTTGCGTTTTTTATCACAATATCGGAATTAATTCCGATCCAAGCAGCTTTGTTGACGGTTGCAGAATGTACAAACGAAATATGCGTTGCGATATAAAGAATAACAAAAATAAATCAAACAAGGCTCTAAACAAGAAGAATATGTTTTCGTTTGACTGGGTTCCTTCTTTGAATTGCTCTTAATTTACTTGTTTCCTTTTTGAAAACATGAGACATTAATTTCTCTGCAAACTGATTGTGTAATAGAATGCTATTTCTAATCACTGAACTTTTTTTAAAGAAAAATTGTATTTGAAAATCATCTGTATATGAAAACGTAGTTTGCTATGAAAAAAAAGAGTTTGAAGCATTCAACTTTTGTCTCCTTAGAATATATATATATATATTCATATTAAACCATGTATACATTTCGGCTTGTCAGGCCATTATCAACTTTCGGTTGACAATTGTTTCAAGATTTTATAAATCGTTTAAAAATGATTAGAAAATACAGTGGAGTTACACGCCAGTCTTTGAGCAACAACCATCAAAGCTGTTATGATCAAGAACAATGATGTGATGTTCAGCACTAAATTTCCATTATCTCAGGTAATATCATTTGAGTTATATAAATGAAGAATCCCAGCTTGATGTTCTAGTGGTTTCCACACAAATCTAAGTTGTTGGCGTTGCATTCTTTGCAGAAAGTGACCTTGAAGGCTTCGCAGATCTCCAGTGTTCGTTTGAGTAAACTTGAGTAAATATGTACAATATTTAAGTAGCACTAGACTCATAACGTAGGTCACTCGAGATCAAATGCAAAAATGTGACCAGAAGAAGGTAAGATTGCGTAACGATTTAGACAAGTTCAGAACATACTGGCGCTGTGACAACCATGAGAGAAAAGAGTGGTCAGTCTTGGGGAAGGTCTATGTCCAACGACGGATGTTAAAAGGATGATGATGACTCCTCTAAGATTTAAGTAACTTTGGCTAAATAATTCTAAGGATAAACCAAGTGTTACCTATCACCATGAACCACTGTTTGAGTGTTCGACTCCAGTTAGGTAGGCCATGGTTCAATCCACTACCAAGCCATACAAAAAGTCCTTTCCTTGAAATAGAACTGAATGCCTCTCCACTCAGCAAGGTTAGGATTTGGATTGAGGAGCCTCTCCCTGAAGCTAAGGGATTACGGCCAAAAAATGTCGGTTCTTCGTAAGATCACCAGAGTTGAGTAATGTCGAGTCTGCTCAGTGCCTGAATGGGTGACCATTGGAGAGTTATCGGGTGCTGAGAACAGAACAAAGCCACAACAGGCCTGGTAAGTCGGGAGTGGGTCTCACTAATAATTGCCCGTGTGTATCTAACATCACGACACTCATGATGAGGGTAAAAGCAGAGGATGGTGACATATACTTACATACATACAAGAGCCTTTCAGAAACTATTCACAACCGAAAAACATTACTACAGGTATGCGGCGATGTTTAATCTCATCTTATATTAGAAATGATACGGCGATATTGGCAGACAGTTTTGAAAAAAATAACGGGAAAATATCCGTATCTCACATCAATGGAACATCGTAGCCAGGGCGTGCACTAAAACTAATTATCTGCAAAAATATCTGAAATCATCTAAACTTATCTAAATCAAATAAATCTTCTATCTAAAATTATCTAAAAAGGATCAAAACACCAAGATGAACACAAAAGGGACTTGGATAGAAAAACGTCTTTATATGGTGCCTAGAAGGATATCCATTCGTAGGTCCAATAAATGCCATCAGGAGCACTCAGAGACGCTCAAAGATACGCAGATGATCAGAAAAGGAGAATCTGTAGATCAATTGGCTAGTTGGTCGGCTATTTTGGAGGTTACAGTGATTTGATATTTTATCTAAAAAGTAGAACAAACGTTAGGACTTCCAAACAAGAAAAAATGGCACATCTGCTCACGATTTTTCCACCTTCTTATTGAGAATTTCAGCGACATCTTGTAATGAACGAGATAAGAGGCTATAGCAGTTCCATTGGTCAGTAAAGATAGATATGGCCTCAATCTGCTTTAGGTGAGTATCCGTGACAAAAGCCTATATAGATGGGAATTTTGAAATACCCCTCACCTCAAGTTTTTTGCTGAAAGTAAATGTTTGAATTTCTGGCCAGCTACATCCATCGGTGTGGTCTGGATACGTGTTCAACTGGGCAAACTTGAAACTAAAGAAAAACAATTTCGACATTTTTGTTTGATGAATTCTGATTATATTCTGTTTGTTGCAGAATAAAAACGAAGTAATAAAGTTTCTTTTGGCTTTTTACAAACATAAACACTCTTCTATATGAGAGCTATTAGTCACACATGGTATGTCTATTTAATTTCGAGACATAGACATCAGGGGATCTTTCCATCAATGGTGAAAAAGGTCTGAAAGATTCTTTGGTTTTTCTTTGATGCTGTCTCCGAGAGAATGTCCATAGGAATTCCATCAAGTGACCTGTGAGACCAAGAAAGCTGTTCATTCCTTTTGATCCATCGGTTATGGAACGTTTCATTGAGAAGTCAGCATACTTTACCTGAGATGTGCTGCGTCGGACAAATAGCACTCATTTAGAAGTGTACTAACGTTTGTAATTTCCATGATTGTCGGATACATGCTAAACAGAACATAACTACATATACCCATGTCTATTTACAACACACACACGCACACACACACACACACACACATATATATATATATATATATATATATATATATATATATATATATGTATGTATGTATGTATGTATATATACACACACAACATTTATATATATATACTCCTACTGAACAACCAAAAACACACAAATCACCATATTGCATTCTTCATGTTATACGTAACCAGCATATAGATTTTTTTCTGCAAGTGTTTTGGAAAAAGTGGTTACCCTGTAATTCCTTCGTATTGAACCCATAAGAATGACAAAATAAAAGAAAAAAGTCTTTGTGAAAGAATAAAACTGAGATTCGGTATCACATTCATTGTTGTAAATTAATTCAAAATCACTTCAGCCAAGACAACAATGCTTTCCAAACAATCAATACAGTGTCGCCATTGCAATGGATAAGCATTTACATCTGTAGTATTGAAAAAAAAACAGACTGAAATGATGACAAATATTTTGAGTCTTGTTACAAAAGGAAAAGGAATCTCTTACAAGTGTTTCTTTGGCCTAACCAACGGCAGCTGCAGGACTTAGGATAACAACGAAACATGCTCTCACAACAAAGAAAACCTAAGCAAAACAGAATCTTTTATTGAAATAAATACAAAAGTAACAATTCTTACAGATATCAGGTTATTCAGAAAATAATGGCCCATTCTAGATATCTACATTCAACAACTGATGATCCCAACAAGAGAAAATTTATACATCGTAACATAATAACAAAATATATGCGAATCAGAGGAAAACAATGGAGAAAATTACATGAATTGCATCAACAGATATCGGAAAATAGGTGTCTGAAGTGACATAAAAAATCTTTTGACATAGCTTTTTGATGTTTATTGTTTAAGGATGTAAAGATTTCTATAATATATGTATATATATATAATTAATAATGATTGAAATGTAATCATTGCAGAAGTATTTTTGAACCTGAAGATGAACAAGATGATTTGTACGAGTATAATTTTGGTCACAGTGTGAATCAAAAGGCTTTCAATATCAACCAAGCATTGGGTAGAGCAACCACTTGCAATCGTATATTGTTAGACAAGGCTATCATTAATGGAAAGGTTACTTCAGAGCAGAGAAATTTAAATATCTATTTTTAGGTATCTATACCCCTAGGCATTTCAAAAAGTGACGTCGAACACTGATCAGCTGAGTTTTCAAGGGGTAAAATTAGGGGTTCGAAACATGTGCAGTTCATACACAGTGGTACACACTATATTGAAAAATCCCTAGATCCGCCCCAAAATTTAATCACTTCTTTTTTTCGCACAAAGCTCAAAAAGAAACAGTAACAAACTTTCCAGGAACAGAGGGAAAAGGTGACGTAACATAACGATTGTATAATTTACAAAAAAGTTATATTCTGAACATCAACCCATCAGGTCGGGATGCTGAAGCAGCAGACAGTCGATGGAAACTTGCCATCAAGGTAGGTATCCAGACGAGTGATTAAAGTATAGAGGACTGTCGGGAAAAGCAGAGAGAGTGCAGACAGAAAAGGATAGTGACAGCACCTTGGCAAATCCCAGCCGCACGCTCCATCATATTCTGAGACTGAGGGAGGCCAACAATATTCTCGTTAAAAATATCAAGATGCACAAAAAGTTAAATAGTTCATGGCGCTCGAGAGTCAGTTGAAAAGTTTTAGTGATGAAACGAATTCCTTATGTCTGCAAAAAACTGGCTTTTGGATTTTGATGAAGATAGACTCAACAAAAAAAAAACAGGCGCAAAGGCAATCGTTTTATACCAACAATTCTAAAGCAATCTTCGTGGTAAGCTCTTGTTCATTCTTGATTGTCAAGTAGGTGTTGGCCTATGGCAGTCATGCTCCAGATTTTAATGATTTTTTTTTTCAAATCTGTATTACTTTCAGACGTTCCATCATCTGAAAAGTGTCAGACAAGAAAAGCTTTTCGGGAAGAATTTTATTTAATGTCATAATATGTATACGTTGCAAATATATGTTGGTATGTGTTGTGTTCTATCAAATACGTATCCTCTAATCTTGGGAATTTCAAATAGTTTTAGCAAAGCATGCTATTTTAATTACTAATTCATTTTGGTCCCTTTCGTCTGGCTCAAGGCCACTCAAGTGGAGTAGCCTGTAAGGATCCGATTTATTGGACTAACGATTGATCTACGAGATAAACTAGCACTGAATCATCTAATAAGCCCACTTTAGTCTGGCACAAGGCGATTATACTGGAGCATCTGATAAGGACTGAACTTGAGTATGAGCTGGAAAAAAACACATTTAATTATCACAAGAACTTGAACAGTGCAGTTTCGTACTGTGAATTGAGGAATAGGGTATGTACACTAATCAAGATATACCTGTATTTACAAAGCAAAATTAGTTTTACTTAGAGATATATTTTTACAATTAAGATTTGCCCCTTGATTCGGAAACTACAACAACTGCTGTTGCTACTTAGGAATAATAGTTAAGAGTTAAGGTTAGTTTTAGGGTTATTTTGGGGATTATTTCAGGGTTAAGAATAGTGTTTGGTTAAAATTAGGGTTGATGTTAGTTCTCGGTTAGTTTTCGGGTAGTGGTTGTAAGTAACAATAAACTTTTTTTCATAATTATGAAACCAAGAAGAATTTTCTTTAGTAGCTCCAGATATCCACGCAACCAGTTTTATGTAAAAAAAAATATGGAATAAAAATGCTTCGCATTTCTTGGAACCACAACCGTAAAATAACACTAACCATAAAACTAATCAGAAAACGAACTTTGAATCATATCCCTTATAATCAAATTGAAATAGAGTTTTAAATGTTCAATTTTTTTCCTCCATGCCATCATACGTTACTATGTGTTGTAGCCACTGCATTGGTCAGCATAATCAGTTACCTCCCTTTGATATTTAGTTTACAAACCAAGAACAAACCTTTACCGAATACTAATCACATAAACTGAACATCTTTAAATGAAAATTCTGAATCAACCTTCGGGTAATAACTACATGTCAGGCTAGGGACTTATTGATTCACCTTCGTATAATCTCTCTATTGGAGTTTGTTGATTTTTCTACCTTTTCTTTCCTTCGATTAATATTTTTTTTTCAAAGCTTTACTCTTCATACCACTGCTAGGCAATTAGCGCTGGCTGAGCTCCAGGCGTCGGCCCAGTAACTGCTATGGAAACAAACAATTATTTTCTCATATAAATGTATTAAGGTAAAAAAATAACGTGCAATCAATAAGAGTAGCCGACACGAAGTTTGCTAGGAAGCGAAGGGAAAAACCAAGAGAAAATTCTAAAGACCAAAAACTACAGCAAAAGGAAATCCAAAGCTGGTTAATGTTGCGCTCAAATACAACTGAGAAATAATAGTTTACGGCTTTGTAAACACAACGGTAAATGCAAAATCAACTGGGAACAGGTTTTCTGGTTTTACTAACAATACCACGTGACACATCGAATTTCCTGTAAATGGTGGACTTCCAATTGGCATTTCCGTTTCCGGTTTGCTTAGATTTATACCGTTTTGCTGTTTGGGTTTGTTTTTGTTTTGTTTTGGTTTTTTGGGTCGTTTTTTTTTCGGGGGGATCTGAGGGGGATCTTTTAACTTGTTATTAATCTTTTATTACTCTTTGTTTTAATGTCATGTTTATCGAATGATATTTATATTTCTGTCTTTTAGGGTTGATTTTTCACTCGGGGGGAGTCGCTTTTTATAATCATTTTGGGACTGGGTCTCTCGAATAGCAATAACCGACTGATAACATTACGCCAATTATATAAAAAATGGAACAATTTACATTCATTGCCAAAATGCAATTTCAAAATTATTTAGATATCGTTTGAAGTAGTTTGGTTAAAATGATTGGTTGGCCTTGTCGAACCTTTAAGTTTGTTTGATAGCAATGGCATTATCGTTAACTTTGTTCAAGTAAATTGCATTAAAATTCGTTTTGACCTCTTTGGAACCCTTTCATTAAACATTGAATGAATTAACAGTATCGACAATCTTATTTTCAGAAATTTAATTGGGGCAACTGTGATCCAAATTCATAATGCTTCAAATTTTCCATATAGTTTGTTTTCTGATCTTCAGTTTTATAGTATTGAGGGTAAAAGATCCTGCTTTTTAGAATTGATACCAGGTTGTACTGTTTACGAAGTAAAATATGAGGTCTGACAAGAAAGATTCCATTCATTTGATAAAAACGAATAAATGCTTTAACCAGAACCATTTGACTATAGTTCCATCAAATAATCATCTGGGAAACTGACATACTTATCCAAGTTCCCCTTTCACTGTCTGCAAAGTCCTCTTTCCAGATCGTCATCAGCTACCTCGTCGTGTTTTCCTTGATCTTGTCAGCGGTTTAGAACGTTCTAGGGAAATTCCAGAAGTTGTAAGGAATCAAATCTTGACTATGAGGATAGACATAGTAGAAGTGTTATTTTGCCATAAAAATCTTTGCACAAAAAGTGAAAAAAATGCAGGTACGCTCTTTGAGAATGCGGCATCAAATAGTACACGAGCTTACTGAATGACATCTCAATGCAGACTGAAAAGCCCTATTTGGAAGTATCCGTTCACACATGCATGGCAAGGTTCCCTCTGATTGGTTTCTAAGTTACATTAAAATTGCGTAAACGTTACTTGGGATATCTGTAATAGCTGGATACTTTCCGGATAGACTTGTTATAAATCATCCGTAGAGTGAAAGAAGCTGTGCGCAGAGCCAGACCAATAATCGTATACAAAAACATAACATTGTCAATATCGTACAAGATATTTGTCATCTATTCTAATTCCTTTATTTTCCCAGCCCAGGTTTTGGAAGGTCATCTTGAGGCAGGCCGCAGATGTTTTAAATGAACTGATATGTCAAATCCCTTTTTCGAACTGAAATGTCTCAAAGTCTTTATGTAGTCCCTCAACTAGGATAAAGAAAATACTGCATCAGTAGATACAATTCAACACTCTGACATATACGTGATCTATTTGTGGTATGATAGGATCGATGACCTGCTGGATTTCCACCGATTCTGTGGTTTTCCTGAAGTCAACAAATGGTACTGCGGGGGGCATTTTATATTCTGCTGTTTTCTCTTTTATTTGATTCACCGAATAGAGGTGGGCAAAAGTCGAGTATCTTTTCCTAAAGCCTGTCTTTTCTAGGGCTGGTTTTCATCTAGTTTTTTGGTGATTTATTTCTTTGGTAAAAAGGTTATAGATGCAGATGAGTTGTTTGTTGGCCTGTAGTTTGGATATCTAAGGTTCTCCGAATAAAAACTGTCACATCATAAACTTCCTTGTCTGAATGCCTTGCTTGGGATGATCAATTCAAGAATTTTAAAAGGTGGATAATTTACTTCTCTGGCCTTTTTGACTAAATGACAAGTGTGACTCAAATGCAGAACAAGGAAGCTAAACATTGCAATGTAAAAATAAAGATAAAAAATTATGGTTAGGTTTCAACATTTCATTTGTGACCTTTTTAGCACTATTGAAAAAAAACAAGCACATGACTGAAGAATAAGGAAAAGCAGTACATAGCAGTTTTAGGGATGACATGTAGTATTAAATTGATTACATTTCACAGACACCCTGGCTCTCTCTATCCGTCTATTTCATTCTCTATCTCTCTCTCTTCTCAGACATTTTAACGTTTTTTTCCTTGGAGAAAATGTTGTAAACTGAAATTCCAAATTTTTTAAGAATTCTATGAAACTACTCCCGAATGGAAATTACTGGACTCAAATGGAGGACAGGTTCGTGGAGATACGAATGCATGGCAACCTTATATCGGAGAACATGTTAAGTTGGGTGAATTATGCACTTGAAGAAAGCCAAAGAACTTATCGGCCACCACATTGTAATTAAGAGAGAGAAGATGTAATCAGGTATTTTCATCAGTCTTACCTATTAGAAATCTTCAGCAAAAACCGTCACCAAAACTGTCAACATAGATTTCTTTCAGTTTTCAAGTTGGTCTGATTGACTATGCAGGTATTATCATGCCTAAAGGTCGCAATAATAGAGCTAAAAGGCTGAAAATTGCGACATTTACCCTTCATTACGTTAATAGAAAATACTTTTTATGTTTTTGGTTTTTTTTTTCGAAATTGCCCATAAATACCCTTTCAGAGGCGGGGGTCAGATAATGGTAAATTGACCTTTCAGTTTGTGTGGGGTTGATTTTTATTTTTTGGAAATTTGGACTTTTTTGTGATCATTATCCAACAAAGGCAAGAAAAGTAATTTTCTTCCAATTTTTTAAATTAGTTCACCCAACACGGCATACTGCCAAAAGACATAGGTTACGAGACGCTTTTGATTGTGTGACTAACCAGACCTATTATTTCTTTGGCTGCTTTTATCCTAGTTATTTCCTACTGGCTATTTGAAGTTCAATCAATGAAGTACTTATCTATGTTTAGCCAGGAGAGAGAGAGAGAGAGAGAAAGAGAGAGAGAGAGAAAGAAAGAGAGAGAGAGAAAGGGTCAAAGACAGAGACAGAGAGAGAAAGAAAAAGGTTAGAGAACATGCAATGACCAGTCAAGAAACTCGGCGTTATAACATTGGGGAAAGGTCAGCTTGAACTACACTCACCCAGGAAACAAACGACCCCATGTTTGCAGCTCTGCACAATCCGATTAACCCTAACGTGGGAGGAAAACCCTCAGTCTCCTTGACGCTTCACTTTAATCTGAATCTTTGATGGGTTAGAGTTGGAAAATAGGGAGTCCAAAACATCATAAAAACCATTAGGAAACCCAAATGGCGTTGGGCTGGCCATGTTGCAAGAATGGCAGACAACTGATGGACATCACAACTCACAACGTCGATCCCCAGAGATCAAACGCAGAACCGACGCCGGCAGAATATGAGATTGCGGGACGAACTGGGCAGGTTTAAAAAATATTGGCTCCTCGACACCAGCGATAGAGATGTGGCAGATCCTGGGAAAAGTTTGTGTCTAATGGCGGACGATGTAGAACCGATGATGATGATGATGATGACGATGATGATGCATTGACTTGACTCCGAGAATGACATTGAAGGGTTGGACTGCGGATGACAGGGTCAATAACAATAGAGATTACAGAAGAAACAAAACGAAAAAGAGACAGTTCTGGTTAATTGCTCAGTATGTACTTTTGCGGAATCAATGTCACTTAGCAACATGTGGTGTTGAGGTTGGTCAATGAAAGAAATTGAAAAAGGGGTGATCAATGAAAAAATAACTCCCCCCACTTTCTGTTTGGCTGTGATCACGAAAAAGCTTGAATTAAACAAACAAACAAACAGGATCACTGCAAAATACAAACTAACTATTCAAATTACAACTTTCATTGTAATTTGAACCCCCTCTAAAAAAAGAACTTTTTGAAGGGGGTTAAAATCATTTTTGTAAACATAATAAAGAGTAGCTGTTTAAATTTGCAGTCGTCTGGCCCAATTAGTGCTGCCTGTAGGTGCGACACACACAGATTGATAGACAGCCACCGAGAAAGCCAGACTCACTTGAAAGCTGAAGAAACATCTGTTGACAGGTTTATTTGCAGTTTTGGTTGAAAGTTACTACAGATATAACAGTAATTACCGGTTTATTAATTTCATTTTCCAAGTATTTTGCTTCTTTTTGAGACTAGGGAAAGATGAGTAAGGAGCGCCAATGGCGAGGTTCTGTTTGAGGTGGATCCCAATTTGCCATAAAGCGACTCACACATGATGATCTTGAGACCATCCTCTATGCCACAGACAGTTCAGTACAAAAGCAGGAAACATAAAAAGAGAGATTAGAGAAACAATAAGAGACCAGGAAAGAAAATGATTCCACGAGGAAGGAAACAAGAAGAAGAAGAAAAATCAAAGAAAGATGTAAGAATCAATAACGTTGATTCAGTTCACTTTATCTCGGTGAATTTTATTCTACTCGGAGAGAAGTCGTTCCAAAAGTGCAAGTTTAGAAGGAGCCGGACTTTATGGTGTGTTGAGCAGCCTGCCATAATAGTCTTGTAAAATAAAGTTCTGCAGTATGAAACTACGGCTTTGAAGTATTTCAGTTTCTTCTCTTAAGTTGTAGTTAGATATTAGTGCATATCTGAATACAAGATGGAGAGATAAACTGAACCAATTTAACAAATACTGGCTCCGCAACGCCTGCGACAGAGAGGTGTGGCAAATCCTTCGGACAGTCTACGTCCAAAGATGGACGTTAAAAGAATGATGATGATGATGATGATGATGATGGTGGTGGTGGTGGTGGTGGTGATGATGATGATGATGATGATGATTGCATGAAATAAATCAGTCCATTCAATATTGTTTATTTTCTGCAGTTAGATTAAGGGAAACACGGTGACAAGCAGAGAGAAAGCAGATGAAAAGAAGATTTTGAAAATTAATTGAACAGAAAGTTATGGATCATTATAGTTCCATTGTTTATTGCAACCCCTCGAGAACTCTTAAAATATTTCCCTTTTTTTTTTGAGAAACTGAATAGTGCAATTTATTCCCCAAGGTATATCGAGTATACATACCGAAATTTGGTTACATAAAAAGCTTCGTCAATGAACGGAAAGTAAGGCTTCAATTTCGTATCATAGTGAAAAAATATTCAAATCAAATATGTAAGGTAGGTCTACAAATTGTCCGAATATTAAAGGAGAGACAGACAGACAAACATTACAAATTGTTTTATATGAATTGATAGCACCATGCAACGTGATCTTCAATTCTTGAGTAGATAGAGTATTTTTTTCTTTCTAATTGTGTAAAAAGTAAATAATTTTCCCAATGGCATGCGGTGAATTATGCTAAATTATTTAGCGGGAACGTTACTGGACATAAGCCAAGGCAAAGTTTGAAGCGATCAATTGATATTTTCTGTACTTTTCAGCCAAGACCAATTATTACCCAACAACAGAAAAAAATTCAAATGTTGTGCTGAGTAAAAGATCCTATATATGTATGTTGGATGTAAAGTGAGTGTCCAGTTTTACATTATAGCCTCATGTAAATAGAATCACCCACTAGAACCAACGAAATGGTTTTCTCGAAAAATTGATTCGTCCAAATTATTTCCATGGGTTTACTAGTTGAGTATACCACGTTTGCTTCAGCAGAGGTTTGAAGATGGGTAGACGGACAAACATTATCAGTTATTTTATATAAATAGATGAGATTAACATTTCCTATCCGATTTTGATATTTGAACCTGGAATCTCGCTTCTTCCGATACATTTTTTGCTACGATACTTCTGTAGGATACATAACAAGACACATTCTATTGAAGTGAGCCATTCTATTATTTTGGTTCCAACGAGTTTTCTATCTTCATTTGTGTTGCTTTACTACAGTTAATATTAGTTATAGGCATATTAGTTTTATGTTACCTGAATGTCTTGCATGAAGCTTTGTCCATGATTATAGATTTGTGACGAGTCTTCTTTTCATCTTCCTATTTCTGTTGCTTTTTATTGCAATTTACCGGTCGTTATTCTAAGACTTATAAGTAAGCAGAGTGGATCAATGATGAAAAACGAAGTTCAAGCAAGATTCAATTCCAATCTACAAATCCCTTTCAATGTTCGTAGTATCACGATCAGATAAATGTGATAAAGTCAAAAATTAATGACGATGACAATGCTTCATCTGGGTAATTGGTAGGCTTTGGCATTTGAAATCACCAATGCAAGCTGGAGAACAACCGGTGAGCACATATCTCTGCGAATGCTATACACTAACTCAATCAAATAAAAAAATATCTGGATCCACCCCCGAAATTGAATCTCATCTTCCTTAGCCCATGATCCACATTTCTATGACTCACAATTGGAATTGGAGAACATTTGGAGACATCGTGTAGCCAGACATCAGCGAATAAATAAATGTATGGAAAAAAACTGTAAAATATCCCTCAATCAAAAACAAATCCTTCCCTAAAATTTATCCATCCCCATCGCCTCAGGGCCCATTCTTCCACATAATTTCATTAAAATTCAATGAAAACTTTTGAAGATATCATATTGACAGAGAAACGGGGAGACAATGGAACAGAAAGGCATAAGGGAAGACAATCCATCTTACGTTGCAGTGTGATGAAACTGTCGGACACTGTATTTATATCTCACCCCATAAATGTCCTTTTTGGACGATGTCTCCTTTTTGATACACGTTGGATGGTGGACAAATCTTTATACATGTACACTGCAAGGAGGTTGCATCAGAGAAAACCCTACACACCTTTCTCCCCCGAAATATAGTCTTTAGTTGGTGAGAAACAGGTGAGAGAGAGGAGCGAACATCTATTAATTCACTCTCCCACCAGAGCAAGATGCGACACAAGGTCAGGGCTTTACGCTGGGGAAGTAGGAGCAACTGCTATCACCAAAGCGTCAGGACAGGCTATCCCTTTTAGTACAATTGGACAGTGCTGCCCCGTGGTGGACTGCTCTCCTGCAGCTGGGCCGAGTAATAGGACGAAACCAATGACTACCAATGCGCGTAGCAATGCGCAGACTCAGTATAACCTCATTGGCTAATGCATTGCCCCGGTGCAATCGGTCTTTGATGCTCACCACAACACAACTTTGGCCCATCCGGCAGACAGGTATCAGTACCGACGCCTCGGTCTATGCCATGGAACAGATATTATTCTTTAATCCATGTCGAAAAGGCCAGAAAAAATGGGACTGGACATATATTGATTTGCTACGAGAGTTTCGTCGTGACTCAACACAAGATGGATCAGATTTTGCAACGCATGGCGTTAATAACCCGTTAAAAAGCCTTTGTAAGACTTTTGGAGCCTCTCTATGCTGATCGAACAGCACCAAAGATTACCATACGAAAACATTTTGGAACATTCTGTATTAGTGTTATGTTCTGGCTGGTTACAGAATGAGACAGGTCATCAAAGCCTTCAGATTCGAGTTACATGGCTCAATTAGGAAAACGTGCCTGTTTGGCTCAGTTTTCGTTGCAGTCAACGACTGGAAAAGCTATGTCAGGATGACATTTCTCACTATTTCATCTCAAACCAGAAAGCACTCAGGGAGCGCATATACCTGCTAACGTTGTAGATTAGCTAAAAATTGAATGAAGAAAAAAACATTATATAGGAGAGAGAATGCAATTTCCACAATACTTACAAACATTGTGATACTTACCTTGAAATTCTAATTCAGCATTTCCATTCAGTTTTTAACCTCTTTTCACGAAAACTAATACTAAATATCCATCAATCGAAAAAAGTTGCAGGATCTACCACAAAATTCAATAACGTCATCCTTCCGAAATCTCATTGAAATTTCTTTAGAACTTTAGAGATATCATGTGGACTGACATGAGCGAATACTCAAATGTATAAAAAATAATGGAAAGAAATATTGCACAATCAGGAAAACATTCCTGGATCTGCTCCAAAATTTAACCCATCCACCGTTATCCCATTTCCTACAAAATTCTATTGAAATGTATGGAGAACCTTTGGAGATATTGTTTGGATAGACAGACGGAAAGACACTTAGAAAAAACAAATAAAAACCTCTAAATTTTTTGGTAGAGGTAAGCAATAGAATAGAATAGCTAGCACCCCATGGCCAATCATGTGTTTTCCCACTTCTTTCTTACATGAGATAACTAAGTTTAGCTCACTGTGGCACAAGGGCGGGAAAATTGAGAACCCAATAAGGATTTAGTGATAATTGTACGAGACCAGCTAACTCACCACCACCGCATATTAAGGTACCCACCACAAGGGTCAAAGGATAGAATGATTGTTGTATTAACCTTCAAAGTGTGTACGGGGGTCGGGGGAGTCTGTCCACCCAGAAACTCGGCATTCATTATTAAATTTTAAAAAATCAAATAAGAAAAAATTAATCAAAAAAAATTAAATGAAAAAAATTTAATCAAAGAATAAACAGGGTCATTTATGACACTACTGGCATTTTCTGCTGTAGATTCCGGAGAATGTATTTGTTATTTCCACTCGGAAACTTTTAAATTAGGGGGGGGGGGTCAAGAAACTTGCAGATTCTGATGAATCCTGAAGTTATAAATAAACCCGTCAAAATAATGACCAAAAAGGCCGTGTTTCTTCTCTAAAATCAATTATTTTAGAATTGGTCTACTGATGCCAATTTTCAAATCTTTAGCCAAAACGATCTGTTCAGGGGTGCTAGAACACAAAAACAAACACATAAACAAACTCATAAACACCCACGCGCTCATCCACCATTTCTTGTGGCTACGGTTGTTAGATTACAACCTTGTGGCTACGGTTGTTAGATTACAACCACGAGGCAGACAACAGGTCTTCATGATTATATTGCAGTGCCATAATATTGATTAATCTATACATCGATAATTCAGAGATGTTGTGCAATAGCTAGATTATACCATTGACTGGCCACTGTGAAAAGCAAAAGATTTATATCTGTTACGTCGAATGAGATGTGGGTCGTGTAATTTTCGTTACAAGTGGAATAACAAAGAATAGTGAACGAATGATTCAATTCTCAGACGAGCTCATTAAATCAGACAGGAAGGCGAAACTTCTGATCCGTGAGACTAAGAGACCGACCCATAAAGATCAAACGTGAAAAGGAACAGAAAACAGGTCTGATTAGTCACTCAATAAAAATCGTCACATTACCAACTTTTTGGGCAGCATGCTGTGTTGGGGTGATCAATTAAAATTTGGGAACTTAGGGTGATGAATTGATGTTATCTCTCTAGCCTTTAATTCGTCAGTGATCAACAAAAATGTCGGGACTTTCAAAAAGAAACAAGAAGATTGCTGGGTGAAAAATGAATTATCGATTTGGCCTTAACTTACATTGCAAACTGACCCACAAACTGAAAACCCATTTAGGGGGGTGTAATTTATAAAAATAAAAACCGTTTTTTTCTAGACATGATAAAAAGTAAACGTTAACATTTTCATCCCTCTAGCTCCATGTGTACGCATGATATATAACCAGCCAGCGGAACCAACTTGAAAACTGAAGAAACTTTTTTGACAGTTTGGGTTGATGGTTTCTCAAACAATGGAAAGGCCAGATGATATTTGAGCATGGAACAATCGAGGATGTAACTCGTAGCCGAATATCCAAAATGGAAGGAAACAATTCACAGATGATTTATTGAACTCTGATATTAAGTATGTTTGCTAGGAATTCTTGTTGTTACTTATTGTCACTTCTACTCGGAACTTTCTCGGTCGAACCGAGCGTTGGATAATCATCTTGGTGTAAGAAATATCTGTATCTTCCTAGGCGGGTGAAAATTTGAACTATCAACAACAATGTCAATAATAATAATAATAATAATAATCTTGCAATGAGAAGGCCACTGCCGAGTTGAAAAAAGTTGTTTTTTTAGACCTGCACGTGGGTAAGTGGAATTAAAATTAAATTTAAAATTATTATATTTATAATTTATAATTCAAAATGAGTTGTCCCATAGAAGTATAGAAAAGCGAGGGGCGAGTATATATATATATGTGTGTGTGTGAATGAACTTTTCCACTTGCAACCTCCTCCCCCCCCGCCCCCGAGATTAGTATAGTATAAATTGGCGGTGGTCGTCGCTTGGCCATGTACCCAGCGGGCATTGGAAGAAGAAGAAGAAAAAAACAACGAATATCGAAGACAGCCTCCCCCATTTTTCGACAAAAGGCCTCCTTTTTCAAGATGAATTCTGGTGACTTACTTTGAAGACCTAACTAACTCAGGCTAGATTTTAAAATTTACTCTGTGATTGAATGTCTTATTATTAACAATAATAATAATAATAATGATATTAATAATAACAATGCTATTTTGACTACAGGCTGCCCCTGATGATTTTGTTCTGGGCTTAGTTAAAGAAGTTTTCTTTAGATTCTAATGATACTTAACGTTTGGCTTTGAGATGAACTCTGATTATCTTTGAACATTGTAATGATATTTTACTTTGGTTGATTATTCTTGATATTTTGATGGTATCTTTGTACCTCTGAGATGGTTTTCTTTGTGAGTCTGAGGAATTTTCTCTTGCAATGAGAAGGCCACTGCCGAGTTGAAAAAAGTTGTTTTTTAGACCTGCACGTGGGTAAGTGGAATTAAAATTAAATTTAAAATTATTATATTTATAATTTATAATTCAAAATGAGTTGTCCCATAGAAGTATAGAAAAGCGAGGGGCGAGTATATATATATATGTGTGTGTGTGAATGAACTTTTCCACTTGCAACCTCCTCCCCCCCGCCCCCGAGATTAGTATAGTATAAATTGGCGGTGGTCGTCGCTTGGCCATGTACCCAGCGGGCATTGGAAGAAGAAGAAGAAAAAAACAACGAATATCGAAACTTATACTAAGTCAAGACTTATAACTTTTAAGGGAGACATATGATCTTTTATGTATGCAACCCCCCCTCCCCAAGAAGAAGGCTTAGTGTTATTTCTTTAGTTCAACAATCAGGCAAATATCATATCACTAGATAGATATCTCTGCAAGCCTGAATGGCTTGTCCTTGTGAGGCCATACCCTGGGTGGTAGGAGCTGGTGGGGCTCTTTGATTACCACTGTGCACATAGGTCTCAATGAATCCACCAAGGTATGGCGCTACCTTAAAAGGGCCGGTGGGGCTCTTGGGCTATTTCCGACTCACATCGGTCTTAACCAACCCACCAAGGTCTGGTACTACCTCCAAAGAACCAAAAACCCCAATCATGACAGTACAACCAAACCATTTTACCGCAAAAAACGGGGCACAGATCCAAGACCTGTGTGTCGTAACCGGCAGGTGTTCCCTTGTTAGCCACCAGGAGGGACCCGGTCGTCATCCTGTGACTACTGGCCAAAATCTCGGCTCGTGTACCCTTAATGGCCTTCAGGAGGGACACAGTCGTCACACAGCTACTGTTGGCCAAAACTCGTATACCACTAGCGATATCCAGGGGAAGCGCAGTCCTCATGGGGCGACTGCTATAAAGAGAAAGAGATGGACAAGGGAAGAGAATAGACTAGTTATGTACTGTTACTATAAAAGCAAGCCTTCAGTGCGATCTTATAGAGAGCGTATGCTCCAAATGTGGAGGGAAAAATCTGCTGTGGAAGTATCGAACCAACGCCTTGCTGACCAAGTAAAGCAAATTCAAAAGAAGAAATGGTTGTCTGAGACTGAACTACTAGAGATTCGCATTAATGTAGAGAGAGATTCAGGTGACACATCTGAAAAATGCCCCCCCCAGCACAACTAGTACCAATAACAAAACTAGAATAATCCCCCATGAGACCCCCACAGTAAGCTATGCACCAGAGGGTGATGACGAGGCACCAACGGAAGAAGAGAAAAGCAAAATACAAGCTTTGAAAGAGATCATGCGAGGAGAGAAAACACTCCCCTCCCTAAGAGACAAAGACAGAAAGAAAGTCGGAGAAGTGACCGAACAGGTCAACTGCCTCTTACAGCACATAGAAACAGACACCCTCCTAGAACTCAACAACCTAATTTATGCAGGGGCGAAAATGGTAGCACAAAGTTTCACAACACAAGATAGGAACCTGAGCAATAATAGGGAAGGGAAACCTAACTGGGAGAGAAGGTTACAAAGGCAGATCTCCCAACTACAGAGAGACGAAGTACTGCTTAGAAATACACCACACACAGACAGACCACGAGTAAGACTTTATAACAAATATAAGGTAGCGCAAAAAGGCATCGCAACTGTAGTCGAAGAGTTACACCAGAAAAGACTAGCTAAAGAGGCAAGACTAAAAAGATACAGACTAAGATCGGCCCAATACACACAAAACCGCACATTCCAAAACAATGAGAAAAAGTTTTACCAAGATTTAAATGGGGAAAGAAGGCAGGACATAAAACCAGATGCCACAGAGGCCAAGAACTATTGGAATAGCATATGGGGGCACCCAAAAAGATACAATGTAACACCGCAATGGCTAGGAAACATGAGAAAAGAACTAGAAGATATAGACAAGGGAGAACCAATAGTACTGAATGAGACCACATTGAAACATACTCTTAGGAAAGTAGCCAACTGGAAAGCACCGGGTCCCGACGGGATCCATGGGTATTGGTTCAAAAAGTTCACCACGTTACACGGTAGACTCACCCACCTACTCCAAAATTGTCTAAATGAAGGCAAAGCACCAGAATGGATGACTAAAGGCAGAACCACCCTCATCCAAAAAGACCTGGGGAAGGGGAACATAGCAAGCAACTATAGACCAATCACTTGCCTACCACTTATGTGGAAAATCCTGACCGGGCAAATAGCAGAGAGAATATACATGTCAATGGATAGAAGGGGGCTACTACCAGAAGAACAGAAAGGGTGTAGGATAGGAACCAAAGGGGCAAACGATTTACTCTACATAGACCAGATGATCTTAAAAGAAGTAAGGAAAAGGAGAAAGAATATCGCAATGGGATGGATAGATTACAAAAAGGCATACGATATGATTCCACATAGCTGGATACTCGAATGCCTTAGAATGTTCAAAATTAGCGAACCGGTGGTTAAATTCATTGGTAATTCGATGAAAAACTGGAAAGTAGATTTGACAGCCGCAGGGGACAAACTAGCCGAGGTAGGGATAAAAAGGGGAATCTTCCAAGGAGACTCGTTGTCCCCACTATTATTTGTTCTAACAATGATACCGCTTAACAGAATCCTGAGAAACAGCAAAGGATACCACTTCTCTAAAACAAAAGGTAAGGTCAACCACTTAATGTACATGGACGATATTAAATTGTTTGCAAAAAACAGGGGAGAGCTTGAGACTCTGTTCAACGAAGTAAGGGAATATAGTGAGGACATAGGAATGGAGTTTGGGATAGAAAAATGCGCAATCATGGTGATGCATAAAGGAAGGCTTTCAATGACTGAGGGAATTGAACTTCCGGACAACAACAAGATTAGGGCATTGACTGCACAAGACCGATACAAGTACCTAGGTGTCCTTGAATGTGACACGATAGAACGGGAAGAGATGAAGGAGAAAATTAAGAGAGAATACCTCAGAAGGATAAGGAAAATATTAGAAACCAAATTAAATAGCAGAAATCTAATAAAAGGAATGAACACCTGGGCTGTGTCAGTAATTAGGTATACAGGACCATTCCTAGGATGGACAAAGGAAGAGCTCCAATCAATGGATAGGCGAACAAGGAAACTTATGACGATGCATAAAGCATTACATCCTAGGGATGATACAGATAGGCTATACGTTAAGAGAAAAGAAGGTGGTAGGGGGCTCATCAGCATAGAAGATTGTGTCCAGAGAGCTAAAGTAGTCCTAGATAGATATGTGCAAACAAATAGTGAAGAAATCATAAAGAGCGCGAGGGATAGTGCGACAAACAATAAAGTAGAAAACAATGGAACAGTACAGCAAACTAGAAAAGAAAAGTGGGAAGGGAAAAAATTGTACAGCGAGTTTAAAAGACAGATAAAAGAAATAGCAGACGAGAAATCATGGACGTGGTTACGAAAGGGAAACCTTAAGAGAGAAACAGAATCGCTCATCATGGCAGCCCAAAACAAAAGCATAAGGACAAACTACATAAAAGCAAAAATCGACAGAACACAGACAAACAGCAAATGCCGCATGTGCGGTGAAAGAGATGAGACAGTAAACCACATAACTAGTGAATGTAGCCAACTCGCCCAGAAGGAGTATAAGCATAGACACGATAGAGTAGCAACGATGATACACTGGGAACTAAGTAAACAAATGGGATTCAACCATGGGGAAAAGTGGTATCAGCACAAGCCAGAGGCAGTTTTGGAGAATGACAACCACAAACTACTGTGGGACTTTGACATCCAAACTGACCACCTCATCCAGGCAAGAAGGCCGGACTTAGTAATAGTAGACAAAAAAAGGAGGGCCTGCCAAATAGTAGACGTTGCTGTACCTGCAGACCATAGAGTAAAAAAGAAGGAGGGTGAGAAAAGGGAAAAATACCAGGACCTAGCAAGGGAGTTAAAGAAAATGTGGAACATGAAAACCAGGGTAGTACCGGTCATAGTGGGCGCACTAGGAACTGTCCCCAAAACGCTGAGGGAGAGACTGGAGGAGATCGGGATTAGGGGGAGGATAGAGACCGTACAGACCACAGCACTGCTGGGCACTGGACGGATACTGAGGAAGGTGCTAGAGATATAAGGACTGCAACGAAGCGTAGCTCTGTCATGATATGCGAAAGAGAGAGGAGACGTTAGCTGAAGACCTGGGGAGACTTATTGTCACTCAGCCTTCAGCGATAACCACTGGGCAACCGGTGTGAAACTGTAAATCGCAGAATTACTGCGATCTATGAGTACGAGGAGAGGAGGGCTGGAGACTTGAGGAGACTTGCTGTCACTCAAACTCCAGCGGTTACCACCAGGCAACTGGTGTGAGATTCCGAAATAATAATAATAATAATAATAATAATAATAATAATAATAATAATAATAATGATAATAATAATAATAATAATAATAATAAACACAAATGATTGATAACGCTTTCCTTGTTAAAATTATCTAAAGGAAAAAAGCAAGACTGATGCGATATTTTTTTAAAAATATGATATAATTAATAGAATAAAACAAACCTGGGAATGTTTGATATGACGTGTGTCTTTTTCAGTCAGAATCCGAAAGTAAAACAAAAAATAAAAATGTTGATGTTCCATTATGCAAAGAGGAATGAAACGAAATTTGAACGTTACAAATCGAAGTTCCAATAACGTGGTGCTTTTTTCAATGATTTTTTTGAAAAGTTGAAAAAATTGAATGTGTGTTTACCAATGGAAAGGAAATATAACTAGAAAGTTACACATTGATATTACAAAAAACATGGTGCATCTTTAAATGTTTGGTAAACAATTACCAAAATGTTTATGGTGAATTCAAACCAGTTCACCCAAATTAATATCTAATCCATCTAATTCTTTTATCATCTTTGACACCCACTTACTTTCGTGGTGAGCTATAATGTCAAGGCCTCCCACAACTTTTTCAAGGACATGTACACGGAGCACATTATCGAAACTGGAAGTTTTATTTTCACTTGAGTGTTTACTCATTGCTGTCGCTGCCGGTTCATTTTCCACATTGCTAGGACGCTTATTGAAACGCATGCTCAAAGAGGCAGGTGTAAATCTCACGTATAACAGTTCAAGTTTTGCACATTCTACAGCATAAATAGTATTCATAGATTGACGAGAATTTCCCGTAATTTTAGCAATAGGCAGATCTAACATTTTTCAATGTTTATAATTGTCCCATGTGATTGCATAACTTGCACGAGCGATAGCGTTTTTTATATTCTCCTGTGTGCATCTGATGCCTGGCCTTGATGTTTTTTGTTTTTTTTTATTTTGTTCGGCAGTACAAAACTATTGACAACTGAGGGCACTCTATTATTAGAAGATTTTTTTCTTAGTTTAAAGATAATAGGCCTTGGTGATATCTCCCTTCGACTTCTCTCGCCATCTGATTTAGTAAAAAAAAGGATTAATTCCTGATCATGCTTTCGGTAGTCTTTAACAAGACCGCACATCCTTCTAATTCTAATGAATTGCAAAAGTGGATTTGATCTGAAAATGTGATTTGGGTGAACCAAAAGTCTGTATATGTATATATGTGTAGAGATTGCTTTGAAGTGTAATTTCGTTATAAGAGAATGTTAATGGATTTATAAAGTAATTAGTCTGGAGGGACTGGGAATCCGGAGAAGCTTTCAAACTATCAAGAGGGAAGCACTAATAAAGCCAGATAGAATACAGGGAAGAGTCTATGAATATTCAGGACACTCGTTTTCACTCGATCTCCAGTGAAAGCCACATGTCATAGATGGTGTGATTACTAACCAACTGACCACTGAAGTTGACATTTACCAGGTACATTAGTCAACGTGCAAAGTAGTGCTGTGCCAAGTTTGAGGTTCTTCTGATCTGTGTATCCCCAAAATCTAATAGAAAATAAGTTAAAGAATACAGATTATATATATCTTCCTTTAAAGTTTCTCAAATTATTCCCCTTGATTCCTGCTCTTTGGAGTTATTTAGATTTAGAGATAAATATCTAAATTGACTACAATTTTCAACAATGAAAACTAACCAGAATAATTCGAGGCGGCAGTTTGGTACAAAGAACAGGCAATTATTTAACATGACGATCATGGCAAGCTGCTTCACATACTAAGCACACCCTCACGAACATACACATTTGGAACGGTCCCTGTTCTAGGAATAATAAGTATGTATAAAATAAAAAAACAGGAGGCTGAGCAATGCAAATTTTTGCTTTTAATTTTCAACATGCTTTGCCAAATATTTTAGCAAATGATATTCTCATTAGATTGTAATTTAGAGATCCTAATGGCTTCTCAACAAGTTACAAGAAGAAAATGGCGGACCTAGCTCGGAATATGGTTGCAAAGATTCTTGTATATTCACTTTCCAGATGCTCTGAAATAGGGCATAAAACATGGAAAGAGTTGTCGGTAGGATAGTATATATATATATATATATATATATATATATATATATATATATATATATATATATATATATATATGTATGTATGTATATATCCATGAACACTTATGCATATATACTTATGTATATATATGCATATATATATATATATATATATATATATATATATATATATATATGTATATATGTATGCAATAACATATATATATATATATATATATATATATATATATATGTTATTGCATACATACATACATACATACATACATACATACACTAGTGTTTTTCTTTCTGTATATATCGGTGTAATATGAGACGAATAGCAGGTAACAGAAGTTACCCTCTGCTGTTTTCTTAATTAACACCATCTCAAAATGTTCCAAATATTTTCATTTATATATATATATATATATATATATATATATATATATATATATATATATATATATATATATATATATATATATATATATGTTGATATTCATATTAGTAGTTTACGTCAACAAGCCCATCCCATTGCTTGATTGTGAAAAAAACACTCATTCTACTCAACAAATGTACATATATATCAACGTGATCTCCTTCCTTAATGATGCAAAAATTCGGTGGTGTATATTGATGCATAGCAGGTAAGAAAGCAGAAGCTGTAGATAAGTAGTCAATCAGCAATTCAGGGCGGTCAAAAGTGGTCAATTCATTTGAGAAGAGGAAACCTCATCCTTTATTAAACCACTCATTCTCTCTTCAAATAACATTACGAACAATGTGAGAACTCACAGCGACGTAATTACTAGTTTTAATCCTCTTGAATCCTACGACCGTCTCTGGCCAATGAGATCGGAGTATCTTATTACATTTGTGCTGACAAGCCTTTGATAATGTTACAAGTGATATCTACTTTTTTTTTTATCTCTGTCCATTTGCCCTCACCTATACCGATCAATCCATTACCATGGATGACCTGCTCAAACAACCAGTAAAGTAGGTTACTGATTCTTATCTCTGTGCTCGTCTGTGTGTACGCGTGCACGCATTTGCATATGTGTGAGTTCGTGTGTGTGTGTGTGTCTCCTGGGGTACAACGAGAATGTGCACGACTAGGCACTATCAAAAGACGTTTCGTTTGTTGGTTTTTGTATTTTTCAAAGAAAGTGGTTTTTTTTTTTGGGGGGGGGGTTCTAGGTTATTTCGAATGAAATCTTGCACTGGTGCTATTTTAGATAATTTTAGATAAAAGATCTATCTATTTTAGATAATATTAGATAATCAGTTCTCGTACACAAGCGGGTTACGGTAATACCTTTACGCAGGGTACTGATACATGAGTTTATTTGTCTATTCCTGATTGTCTGTCAACTAAGCCACAATACCTTGGGCAGCAAAATGAATTTCGTTTTCAAAAAGACCGTAATTTTAGCCATCCAACATAGTCAAATGACATTGTCTCTTAAAAATGGAGATATGAAATAGCATATTTTTGTCACTGATGCAGATGATCATCAAGTCAATATATTTTCTTATCACTGATTTTCAGGGCAGCAGGTTCTGCCAACTTGGAGTAATGCTCCTTATACAGTACTACTCTATCCCACTTGGTATATTAAGAAGCTTATACAATCTAGAGAATATATATATATATATATGTGTGTCTGTGTGTGTGTGTGTGTGTGTGTGTGTGTGTGTGTGTGTGGTCTAGAAGGTTTTACTGCTTACGACACTTGACATCTTTTTTTCCAAAAATCTACGCCATTTAAGTCAATTATCTTTTAATATCTGTTAATGCCATTTAAATTTATTATGTTTTACATAGAATTTAATTTCATGGTCTTATGTGCGAATATTTTTTGATGGGATCCTCAATTGTTCACCATGTAACTCTTTCGGAGATTTAGAAACAAAACATCTAACATTGCCCTCCTAGCAGTTATGATCAAACACCAGTACCCCTCAATATTTGACATATATATATATATATATATATATATATATATATATATATATATATATATATATATATATATATATATATTAATGGAGAGGGGGTGTTTGAAACTCGAAGTCAACGTGAAGAACTGGATTTGACACTTATGAATAAAACGACAACTGATTGGATGAAATAACACTTGTAAATTGTAAAGTTCCATCCACTCATTCATTCGATATTAAAAAAGACACACGACTTTTGTGAGTGGATGTGTTGAAATTCATGAATGAAAAATGGAAGTTAATGCATAAATTATATTGTTATTGCTTTGAATACCACCCGGTATGAACGAATAGTTTTCGCCCTTCCATGCATCAAATCTTGACAGCGGTGAGATTTTTGGTGTTCACAAAATGAAGAATTAGAAAGTAAGCAAAAGGGACTAATATAAGTAACGTAATAGTTTGTAGGCGTACTTCGATATGACGGACAAAAGGTAATGGTCCAATTTAGCATTGCTGTTACAACGTAGATAAATGTTATAGAACTTTAACTAATATGCCCTGGAAAATTCTGCACACTTCGATTTTCATCAAAATTTTCGAGAGAAATGAAGCTCAGATTCAATATTTAAAGAATTATTTCTCTAATTCATATAGAAAGACTACTATTGCACAGTAATAAATACGGTTTATGACTGACAAAGTATTTCTTGGTGGATGCTTTATATATGCTAAGTAGGCTTCTGGAAAAGCTATTCAACAATAGGCCACCTACATACTATGAATTAGCTAATCAAAAAGGCATTGACATAGAACAGACCACTTTTTCTGTTGTAGATTATGAAAAAACATTCGACTCAGTAGAACAAACGGGCGTCTTCAATTCAATGCAAAAACGAGTTGTTGACGAGAATTTTCACTGCAATAATCAGACTACATAAAGGTAGAAACCAGATTAAGATAGGGAAAGTAGACGAATAGAAATGCATAATATCAGCCATGACATACGGATGTGAAACATAGAAATTACCAAAACAAACTGAGAACCAACTCAAAATCGCACAGAAAGCCAAGAAAAGAGAAATTCTAGAAAACATTCGAAGAAATAATCAGCATTGATCAGAGAGATTGATATGGAGTATCGTGAAAACTTAGCAAGAAGTGTGTGTATATATATATATATATATATATATATATATATATATATATATATATATATATATATGTGTGTGTGTGTGTGTGTGTGAGTGTGTGTACGTATACATGTATACACACGTAAATATTTAATGACTATGCACACATAACTTAATCAAGTTCCCTCTCTGTCTCTTTCTCTTTCTCTCTCTCTCTCTTTGTGTTTCTCATGTCAGTTTTTAGCTTTCTGAAGTTGGAAAAAATCTCTTATCATATTTTTCATCTTTTATAAACATATTTCAATCATTATCTGAGGCGTACTGAGCGAAAAAGAACACTCAAATGAATTCCTGGTCCTATGGACTTCAAAGGCAACAACGTAAACGTATCTCTGTATGTAACTTCTTTCTTTAGAATGTTTTTTCGCCTGACCTTGGAATGTCTTCGTTCGACGTGGAGGAACAGAAAAGGTTAACCAAATTGATCAAATGCATTATGGTCAACGTTGCCAACTAAGTCAAGTTATATTTGAATGTTAGTATTTCTGTTGCATCTAGATATTATGAATTGTTTTCAGATACATTTTAGATATTGGATAACTCTAGATATTTTTCAGTGAAACTCAGATATTTCACATGTAGAATAATAGCCAGAATAGCATAACTGTATTGCAATTGAAAGTGCGGCGTACATGTAATGAATTCAATATAACTATTTGATTAGATTTTTTTTTCAAGGTGTTTGTTATATGTTGATGTTGCGGGCAAGGAATGAAAGATTAGTATTATGCAGGGTATTTCGGTTTATCTTTTTTCATGATTATATTTTTGGGATTGGTCGACAAATTACTCTTGGGCAGGTGAAACATCCCCTCTGACTCCACCTTAGAAAATCTTAAAATTACAGATACACAATAAACAAAAATAAAGACGTACTGACACAAAACTAATGCATAGAATATAGTATAATATATCAATGAAATAAAATACTAACATATATACAACATACTAGTTGACATAATGCCAGTTAGAATGGGACGAGACGTTTGAATGGAAAGGAATGTTATATGACGTATTATAGTTACGCGTAAGAGACAGACTTTCAAAAACAGACGTCAAAAACAATTACTTGTTTCACAACCTTTTGCCAGAGTGTTTAAAAGAAGGGACACTGCCTGTTATATATATATATATATATATATATATATATATATATATATATATATATATATATATATATATATATATATATATATACATATACATATACATATATATATATATATATATATGGGTTAAATTGGAAGGCGAAGACAAAGAATTTAGGAAAAAGGTGGTGTTACATCTATAAAGAATTTTATAGTCATGGGGGTGTATTTTGATACATTTCGACGGTTACCAGCCATCTCTTTCAGAGAAACCTGCAGCAGTGCAGAGGAAACTGTACGCTGTAAATATACTTGAGATTGAAGGGGAAATGGCAATATTTCTGTGATGTTGGTTGTTTAGTAGACTCACCAACACGGATACGAACACCTGTTCGTATCCGTGTTGGTGAGTCTCAAGTTTGGTCTGAAATAAGAAGGGTCTGTAAGAGGAGAGGCCAGGGGATGTTTGTATCTGTGTCTCTGCGAATCAGGATTGTCTTAGATAAGAAAAGACAGTGTAATCTGGTGTATGTTTGTTGTTTTTCTTTCAAGTAAATAATGTCACGCAGAGTCATACCAAACTTTTGAATATTGTTTCATTTTAAATTACTATTTTAACGGATTTGAAAGGCGAAATATTGTATGATAAATTATGGTTAGAGACAACGAAGCTTTGTGACCAGACTGTAAGATTTACCTCGACCATTCACATAAGTCAAGTTGATTTTCTCCCTTGCGTGCATGTAAGTTTCTAAGCTTTCTAGACCGTGAGACGAGTTTGGAAAATTATATTTTCATCACATTATTTTTAATATCTAAACTGAATCATTATCAGCAATGGATTCGGCAGAAAATAACCCTCTGCCTATTTTTCTCGTTGTACTAATTTTTAAGAAGAAACTGCAATTTTATTCCCCTTTGTAACTTGTTTTTTTGTACTGTTTGTTCACTAAATCTCTACCCCGAGGAATAGAAAAAGTTAAACAATGAGGCAGAAGTCATTATAGTTCATGGGCGCACATATGGTGATTTAATTTATGCATGAGCCAATCTTTTTTAAATAAGTGTCTTGGTCTAGACATATAGTTTCGGGGCGAGTAAACTCACCCTCTAACTCGACCGGCGGATGATTTATTTTTTAATCTTACTGACTACACACACACACACACACACATATATACACAAACAAACACATATGCAAAGAAAAAAGCGAAAAATTACGCAAAGTTCCATTTTTGCATTTATCATAATTGAAATTTTGATGTAAAGATATTTGTTTCCAATGCTTAGAACCAGAGATATTAGCTGCTGCTATTATCATTATAATTATTATTATTATTATTATTATTATTATTATTATTATTATTATTATTTGGAATCTCACACCAGTTGCCTGGTGGTAACCGCTGGAGTTTGAGTGACAGCAAGTCTCCTCAAGTCTCCAGCCCTCCTCTCCTAGTACTCATAGGTCGCAGTAATTCTACGATTTACAGTTTCACACCGGTTGCCCAGTGGTTATCGCTGAAGGCTGAGTGACAATAAGTCTCCTCAGGTCTTCAGCTAACGTCTCCTCCCTCTTTCGCATATCATGACAGAGCTACTATTCGTTGCAGTACTTATATCTCTAGCACCTTCCTCAGTATCCGTGCAGTTCCAAGTAGCGCTGTGGTCTGTACGGTCTCTATCCTCCCCCTAATCCCGATCTCCTCCAGTCTCTCCCTCAGCGTTTGCTAGGTCCTGGTATTTTTCCCTTTTTTCACCCTCCTTCTTTTTTACTCTATGGTCTGCAGGTACAGCAACGTCTACTATTTGGCAGGCCTTCCTTTTTTTGTCTACTATTACTAAGTCCGGTCTTCTTGCCTGGATGAGGTGGTCAGTTTGGATGTCAAAGTCCCACAGTAGTTTGTGGTTGTCATTCTCCAAAACTGCCTCTGGCTAGTGCTGATACCACTTTTCCATATGGTTGAATCCCATTTGTTTGCTTAGTTCCCAGTGTATCATCGTTGCTACTCTATCGTGTCTATGCTTATACTCCTTCTGGGCGAGTTGACTACATTCACTAGTTATGTGGTTTACTGTCTCATCTCTTTCACCGCACATGCGGCATTTGCTGTTAGTCTGTGTTCTATTATCATTATTATTATTATTATTATTATTATTATTATTATTATTATTATTATTATTATTATCATTAGCCTCCACCTTTCTCTCTCTCTCTCTCTCTCTCTCTCTCTGCTGAATTTTTAATTTATTTTTTTTGCTTATTTCTAACGAGTTATCGAGTTTCAAGTGGGCAGAGAGATGGAGAGATGGAAGACAAATGTAATCCCGCTTTCATGAGATTTGAGTCCAAACGTCACCGGCAAAAATCGGTGTAATCCGATACCATGTTCCTTTGCTAATCCTTACCACGTCGATTTGATCATTTCATCTCGAATGGAGGTAGAATCCAAGGCCAACCCCGAAAGATAATTCCCTCTGATAGGATGATAATTGTTCCTGGTTCAGGTCCAAGTACTTAATGTTAGGGATCAATTTACAAGCGAAGGTACGATTTAAAACTACAGATTCGGTCGCCTCTTTTTTGTCTTCTTCTCTTTTGTGAGATCAGAAGTTAATGGCCGGTCAATGGAATTAGAGTAATGTACTTGAATTCTGGAAATGCTTGCAAGTTATTCTGTGCGCTAAAGAGATACGTATAATATGTTAACAGAGAGAATTCCAAAAAGTACGACCCCACCTCCCCTGAAATATGGTTGTCTAGGGTCGATGAAACTAACCTCTAGATTATTTCCTCAATACTTCAATAGTTATTTATATTCTGTAGGTGTTTAACGTTGTTTATTTATAGGAATATAATCATGTTGTCATTATCATTACTAGCTGCGGCCTTTTAGTCAAGCCATCTTATTTTTGATGGCATATGATCTTTGGGAAGCCCTGTTGTAAGTTGGGATGTCAAACGCTTGTCTAATATTCCTGCAACATGACCAGCCTGTTGCCATTTGAGTTTTTTGTGGATTCAATGATAACTCTAACCACTGTATGTTTTCTAAAGTACTGTGCTGTCTTGTGATATCTCCATTTGATATCAAGCATGATTCCCAAGCGCACGTTGCATGGTTCTCAGTATGAGAGTCAGTGTCTTGGTTATACCTAATGTTCCAAATCCATAGGTGACTATCGAGAAAATGCATTGGTTGCATATCCTTCTTTTTAGGACTAATGCGATTTTCCTGTTCTTGAAAGTTAAGCTCTCAAGTGAATTTAACCAAAAATAAGAAAAAAGAGAAATACAGGATAAAAATAAGCGTTTGGTAGAATCGTGAATTACTTGAAATAAATTGTTGAGAGAATGTCGTAACTGGAAGTGAACTCTGTCGCACCAAAAGAACAACTAAATGAATCGTCTTATTTGACCTAAGATACTACCAGATAGACTACGCTTGAATTCATTGTTTTTCATAAGTACAACCGATCACCTGACCGTAGATTATCTTATTTTTGACCAATCTAGGATACGGTTCAGCATTGCGAGAGACTGATAAAAGATTGAAATTGACAGATAAAATTCCAATTTAGCACTGCAACTTGGCCCTCCATGGAGACATCAGACGCTTATGCATTTTCCTCTTTCACACTTTTGCAAACACTCAACATTCAAGTTTCTACGAGAACTTCAATCAAAAGACGTTTCCATTTATTAGACAATCTTAAATGAACGCTGTTACATAACGAGTCTGGTGAGTCACTCAATAAAAATTATCATGTGATCAATTTCTTTTGGTCGAATGCTCCGTTGGGATATTCAATTAAAAATTGAAAAAAAACGTGCGGTCAATGAATGCTTTTTTCTAACCTTTTGTTTTGGGCAGTGGTCACTCAAAAGAAGTTTCAATTATCATAAAACGTGTGCAATAGCTGCTGGAAACAAACTAAGGGGTCAATTTAGCATAATGTTTCATTTGAATTTGAACCTCCACTGAAAAAACGATTTACATAGCCAAAACGTTTTTTCGAGACATAAGACAGAATAAATGTTTAAACTTTCAACCCTCTTGCTTCAATGGTATGCATAATAAATACATAGCCAGCTAGCAGACAGTCAGCCATCCAGACTCACTAAAAAACTGAGAAAACTTATGTTGATGCTGACTGTTATTATTTACTCCTGCCAACGAAGTTGAAGGGTTATACTTATACCAGGTCATTCTGTTCGTCAATACGATACATTTAAAAGTTCTGAATTGACTTCCATAAAATTTTGTTGGGGGATGAACCATGGTATGAAGATGAATTGGTTAAATTTCAATTTGGATCCAGGAATATTTTTCCATTTCTTCCATATATGTGCGTGTATTTGTCTATGACCGACCACACAATATCTGAAAGAACTCTGCATGAATTCCAGTTAAACGTAGCAGAAGGTTCTGTTATGAGCAAAAGAATGATTGATTACATTTTGGGCCTGATATAGGGATCTGTTTTTGATTGTGAGATAGCTTTAATATAAGAGATTAAAAATAAGCAATACATAGAAATGCTAAGATTGTGTTTCAAGGGAAATTAGCCAATATTTGTGTATATTGCAAGAGTCACCAGAATTGCCTTCTCTCCCCTGTTTTTTAAATCTTATTTTCATTTTAGCTAGAGTACAAGGTTGGCAGAGGCACGTGCTCTCGGGTGCTTTTTAATTAACCATGATTAGCGAGAAAAAGATAGTGAAATCTTAAACCAGAACTGACATCATGAGTATATTCACCATTGATGAATATCTGACTTTTGATTTCAATGTCAACAGAGGGTATTATATCTGGAATTATAAATTTAAATTCAGGTATGAAATACTTAAATTAGCAATAGATCAAAATTTAGATTGAAACTATTTAGGTTGGCAAAACTGAAATGAAGTAACCGAAATACTTCAAAGCCATAGTTTCATACGACAGTTTGAAAATTATTTTGTATGACTATGATGGTATGCTGCTCAACACGCGATGAAGTCCGGCTTTTTTCCAAACATGCACCTTTGGAATGGATACTTCGCTAATATTCATTAAAAACCATTGGAGCATACTTGACAGATCCTCTTCCAATGTCAGGGGAAGGGATTTCTACCGAATTTTCCAAATATTGAGTCATTGAGTACTTTCCAAAAATGTCTGACACTCCATTAAAATGATGGAGTGATCTCTCACTTACTTTCTCTCTCATTGTTTTTGTTCTCCTTTTCCCCTTTCATCCTTATCTCTCTCTTTCATTTTATCTCTCACTCTGACATATTCTCAGTGTAATTCACTCCTTCTCTTTCTCTCACTCTCTCTCTCTCTCTCTCTCTCTCTCTCTCTCTCTCTCTCTTATCAGTTTATCTTTTCTCTCTTTCTGTTTTATTTGTTTATCTCTTCTTATCTCCCTCTCTCATCTCTCTCTGAAGAGATGAAGATAATCATCTGTGTGGGGGGATGTATGGAAAAGTTGACAGTATAGAAAAGGAGAAAGACTCGGAACTACTCTGTACATCACACATTTTTTTCTTATTAAAGAGTGTAATGGCTTATGTAAGTTCGACCCATGGGCCCCAGGTTTCGTCAGAGCTATGAAAGCAAAAATTGGTTTGAGAGAAATACTGAGATTTACAGGAATGCCCCGATAATAGTTGGTGTTTTGCTCTGGAAGATCTGATGAAACCCAGGGTCCACGGGTGAAACGTACGTATGTTATTGAACTCTTTAATAAAACATTTTTAGATGTACTAAGGAGTCTCAAATATTTTTCAATTTTCCGTACTGTCAACCTTTCCGCAACGATTTTGTTGTATCCATGTCCTTTCCTATCACACACACACACACACACACACACACACACACACACACACATATCTAGATCCATATATATCTATGTATATCCATCTATCTATCTATCTATCTATCTCTCTTTCTCTCTCTCTCTCTCTCTCTCTCTCTCTCTATATATATATATATATATATATATGTGTGTGGGTGTGTGGGTGGGTGTGTGTCTGTTTGTCTGTCTGTCTGTCTTTCTGTCTGTTAATGGTGGTTTATTTCGCATGCCTCACAATATTTTACGTTACACCTTCTTATAATTTCCATCAATCATCATAAGCTTCTATAAATGCAATATTTAAACGGTAGCTTCCTTCACTTGATTTAGATGGAAGCTACACATCAAAGTAAATAAGATAACCGAGCTGATAACCAAATGATTCTAAACGCCTGATTTTGATACTTAAAGTACCGTATTTCACAGCCTATAAGACGCGCTATCTTCTAAGTTCTGTCTCGGGAGGCGAACGCTCTACTATTTGTTTGCTAACGCTACTGCGCTGTGTAAATAATGTAAATAGCCGGCCACTGTGGGCGTTGATATTGATTTGAATAGATAAGAGCATTCAAAATAACCTGATAGTGTAGAGCTATTGAAAAAATTAGGGGAAAAGATTTTTTTTCATTTTTCTAAGAATATACCTGTAATGAGGCGAGTCTTACATGCCGTAAATATTGTATAGTGTTGATTATTTCACTTGCACTATAATGCTGAATATTCTTGAACGTGTGTGTTCGCACGTATGTATGTGTGCGTGTGCAAGTTATAGTGCGTCCATGTCTGTGTACATGTTGATATAATTGGTTTATCGATATTTTTGTACAAATAAAGAGAATTAAGGTGAAGTATGTGTCCAGTTTCCCAGCATTCATTGGCCCTAATAAGGCTATGTTTTCAAAAAAAAAAATCAATAATTTTCAGTGTCAGAGTAACTCCTCTACGCCTGTCTCTATGCCTTTATCGATCCAATAATCAATCGATTGAAATCTCGTACTCCACCTTGATTGGTCTCTCTCAGTCTTGCTGCGACTTTCAGGACAGACATAAGACTTTCAAGGTTATAAATCATCACCCGAAACTGCTAACGAAAGTTTGTCTAGTTTTAGGGGGGTCTGACCAGCTGTCTTGCCATATGTGTGTCATGTGTTCAGGTCTCACCAATATAGAGCTAAAGGGCCGACAAATCAAACATTACCACTTATTATGTCTAGAAATTTCATAATCTCCACAAATATTTTTTTTTTAGTATGGATGGCTATTTACAATGTAAATTCATGCTGAAATTATCCCTTTTTGTGTCAGGTTGTGTTTACACTTTTTTCAAGAATTCGATTTTTTTCAGTGATTCAACAAAAGCCGAGAGAAGTAACTGATTCATTAGTTACCGCTTTCTCCAATTATTTTTTAAATTGATCACCCCCGACACAGCATGCTGACAAAGGATGTCGGTCACGTGATGGTTCTTTATCGAGTGACTAAGTATTACCAACTTAAACGCTGAGTTATCCCCTGATGTTGTCTGTGGTCGAGATGACCGAAAAAAGTAATCGCATGGGAACAGAGCTCGAATTGAATGTATAAGTGTCTGGACTTGAGCAACTAATGGAGAGGAAACACGAAAACAATGATGATATGAGAGCAGAAATATTTATAAGTTATGTATATTGCAGAATAAGTGAGTTGATCGCGAGGGGACATTTCTGTCTATGAAGATGTGAAACAGAGTAAACATACTGGACAGAGTTGATCATCTGGTCCTGTATGTCCCGAGCTGTCCAAACAAACCCGTGCCCCTCGTCGGTTTCTTGTTAGAAACCACCAACAAAAACTGTCACCAAGATTATCAAAATAGTTTTCTACACTTTTCAAGTTGGTCCTGTTGTCTGGGTATGTACGTATGCATCACGCGAATAGGTTTCACCATTAAAGCAAGAGGGCTGGGATTTCCACCATTTACTCTTTATTATGTTTACAAAAAAAACGGTTCTTCTTGTTTTTCAAATGGGTTTCAAGTGGAGAGGTCAATTTGCTATTCGAATTCAAATTGATTCCTAAGTTTATGTCCAACGGCATTCACGATTTTTTAAAATTCGGATCAGTACCCAAGAAAAGGCGAGAGAAAAAACTTATTGATTAATCACCACTTTTTCCAATTTTTCATTGATTCCCCCAACACAGCATGCTGCCAAAAAGTTTTGGTCATGTGATGGTTTCTATTGAATAACTAACCAGACTTGTTTTTTTTTTGTGGGGGGGCACCTATTTCGTGGATGTGGATAAAACTAATGTTTCAGGAACACAGTGATAAGAATTAAATTACTAGAATTTCCCGCTTTTCGAAAGTTCGCCTCAAGCCCCCGTTTTGTTTTTACGAAAAAAGGCAAAAAGGAAAAAAAGCATTCATGTGTTTGCAGCGAACCGTTATAGAGGCGACACGCGCCCTCACTCTCTCTCTCTCTCTCTCTCTCTCTCTCTCTCTCTCTCTCTCTCTCTCTCTCTCTCTCTCTCTCTCTTTCATACACCACAGTTCCTATCACGCCAACATCTGACGACTCAGCCTTACCTACCCCATCAGCATTTTGGGGGTTCAGGAACGTCAAAAAAATCCCCCTTGTTAATTAATGGTCAATGCTTTTTGGTTTTGGAATAAGATATACCTTATTGTGTATCAGTCATAGTTTTATGGAACCGTGGGTGATAAAAAACAAATATTTATTCCCCAAAATAGGGAGATGCTTGCTAAAGTCATGATTAATAAGATTCAGAAATTTGTAAAAACTGTTTCGATGTAGAATATGCATGTACGTTGCTTTGTAGGAAATATGATTTCCAAAAGTTGAAGAGAAGGCTTTTAATCATATTTAAAATTTACCATTTCATAATTGTAAGGAAAATCATTTAATGTCTGAAAGGAAATTTCTCTTTTCTTCACGCAACTGATTACTTATAGTGATTTTTTTTAATTTTACGCAGTGGTCACATTTAACCTATCCTACCATATAATCGAGTATGTTCCATTATATATATATATATATATATATATATATATATATATATATATGTGTGTGTGTGTGTGTGTGTGTGTGTGTGTATGTGTGTGTGTGTGTATGTATTTACTTATCCTAATTTATTTAAAGCTCCAACGATTTTGCCACTCAAATTAAGACTTCTTTTCTGTTTGCCGTGTGTGTGTGCCAGTTTTCGTAGAATACCATGTAAGAATAAAAGTGATTTTTTTAAAAATCCATATTAACCGTCTTCCAGTATAATTGTGTTGAGTGCTTTTTATCACCTGTAAGCCTCTCATAAAATTTCAACGTAAATAGATCACCTGCCAAGTTTACGCCCAAGTACAAATCTTGCTATTTGTTTTATACTTCTCAACAAACAATTTCCAGATTTGAAAAAAAACTGCTCTCGTACAGGAATTTTATGCTCTTTGTCTGTCTGCTCAATTGACAAAATTGTTGTGATTCCAGTGCTGGAGCCTTGCGTTCGAAATTAAATTCAAAGTTGAACGAAAGCCAGCTTTGAATGTTAATTTCTGAGACTAACATATTTTTTCAACGCAATTCTAACGTCCTAATATTATTTCACCCGGAGAATCAGCGGCCTTATAAGATCTCATCATCATTATCATCAGTCTTTTAGCGTTTGTCGTTGGATATAGACCTTCCCCAGGATTTGCCACAGTTCTCTATCATGGGCGTCACGGAGCCAGTACTTCCTGAACTTGTCTAGCTCGTCTCTCCATCTAACATTTTGCCAGCCTCGGTTGCGCATGTGGTCTCGGGGAATCCATGTTGTGAGTCGTGATGTCCATCGATTGTCTGCCATTCTTGTAATATGGCCAGCCCACCGCCATTTGAGATTTTTTATGGATTCTATGATGTCTCTAACTCTTGTCTTTTCCCGGATGTACTGTGCTGTTTTGTGGTCTCTCCATGTGAGGCCCAGCATTATTTTTTAAGATCTTAAAATAATCTAAATGGAGAGGAAGCTGCTTATTGTGATCAATTATGGACAAGTTCTTTTCACTAACAATTACCGGTTGATAATATTGGGTGAAAAGCCGCTTATCTACGTTGAACAGTCCACTTTTTCATCTTGTTTCACCTGGGATCTCGATTCTCCCACCTAAAATGTCCTTTTTATCCTCGTTAAACGGTCTATTTTCCTTGTTCCACGCGTAATTTTTTCCCTGAAATCAGATAAAACAGCGTAAGCTAATTTCACATTGAAAAAATGAATTGGTGAAATAGACAAGTTCAGAGAATATCAGATCCGCTTCATTCCTGTTAGAGAGGTCTGGCGAATCTTGTGCAAGGTTTATGTACAACAACAAACGCTTAAAGGATGATGATGATGATGATGGCGACTTAGGGGAATGCTTAACTAGAAGTGAATTTGACTCGAGAGCCGCTTGACAGCCACAATTACATTGAGATTGTTCTACCCCCATTGCCCGAGTACTCATCATCTTCACACGTTTGCTGGTTCCTTCCTTTCAAACCCCATTTACAATTATTTTCTGGCGTTGATGTCATTCTTTATAAGCTGTAACTTAGATTGAATTATGACAACAAGTCAGACTTCATAGCTGCATTAATATATACGAGATGCAAGCCACAAGTTCAGAGTGTGCAAATAAAGTACGGAATTTTTGGTCGTTAATCTTTGTGAGCGGTAATATTTTTCAGCTAGTGTGCAAATAACAGAATAGGGACTGCTTTGAAGGTGACAGTGGAAACTAGGTGTTACCGTAAGTGTTTTTTCTAATGTGTGCGTAGGTTTAAATTAGATGCAGCATTTACCCAACCTTTAAACATTGATGAGAACAGGCTGAGACAAATAGATAGGTATATATGAATTGGCTGAGAACTAGATAGATAGATAGATAGATAGATAGATAGATAGATAGATAGATACATACATACATACATACATACATACATACATACATAGGAACAGGCTGAAATCATTAGATAGATAGATAAGAAGAGACTGAGACCAGCAAATATATAGATAGATGTGAACAGGCTGAGATCAATAGATACAGTGATAAGACTGATATAGAGATAGATGTTAACAGTCTGAAACCAATAGATAGATAAGAACAGTAGATATATACATAGATAGATAGATTGATAGATGGATGTGAATAGGCTGAATCAATAGATAGATAGATAAGAACAGGCTGAGACCAGTTGATATATAGATGGATAGATGTGAACAGACTGAGATCAAATGATTGAGAGAGAGAGAGAGAGAGAGGGAGAGAGAGAGAGAGAGAGAGAGATCTTGGCACTCATAATGATATCAAGAGAACAACATTCACCTATACAAAGTCGAAGAGGACCTATTAACCTCAAGGTAAAATAAATAAAAAGCGAACAGACACACTTGATCTTGATTACGCGATGCGGTAAGCAAACAAAAGCGATTTCCCCATGTGAATAGGCGGGATATGATAACGCTTTCGCTTAGCGTAATATCAAAAGTTCAGAATAGCAAATGCAGCAGAGTTCAAGGCAGACACAATAACTGCAAAAGAATTCGTTTTTTTCATTTGATTATATTCCATGTCTTCAGATCAAAACAGACTAGATGAACGTGAATTAGTGATCACTTTTGCACACATATTCTATTTATTTTTGCCTATGTTGAAGATACGTTGATTTTCCCCGGGCGTTGTTTGATTTTGCAACATTCTGCAGATAGATTCTATGATCAGTTTTTTTTTTATTTTGTCTGGTTCTACTTTTAACAGTTTTGAATATTTTTGAACCAAACAAAAAAGATGATTGATCACAATATCAACGCTAATTTCAGAATACAAGAAAATCCAGCAATGTCCCGAAAAAAAGAAATATTTTCAACATAGGCAAAAATAATATAAAACAATTAAGATTCCATCGAACGCATATATATATATATATATATATATATATATATATATATATATATATATATATTATATATATATATATATATATATGTGTGTGTGTGTGTGTGTGTGTGCGTGTGTGTGTGTGTTCTCCTGCTGCAGTCCCATTTTTGTCGCTTTGAAAGAAATGAGTAGACCAAGAATAAACCAGATGAAAATTTGATTGGGCCTTTGCATTCTCCACAGCCGTTCAGCTCAATGGTAAGAGCATCGGTACGTTGGAACAGCTACCCTATCGGTTAGATTTGTTTCCTGCAGCAGTCACATTTCTTTTAATTTTCGTATTAATCTAAGCAATTAATGATTTATTCTATTGGATGATATATATCCATTACTTGATATATATATATATATATATATGTATATATATATATATATATATATATATATATATATATATATATATATGTTTGTAAAGTGGCCATTGCGTAGTAACTGTATTTCAAAATGAATCACCGTATATCCTTTGACTTATTTCTTTTAATTTTGATAATTTTATGTTGATTAAAAAGTGGTTCCATAATTTAGTTTACTAGTTATCAATTGTTTGAGGAAAGGCATCGATTAATTGCGTGGGTATAAAATGGCACAAATAGAAAATCTATGAACGGTTATAAAACAAGTTTATTTAGGTTTAAAACTTTTTAAAAGACTCAAAATGAAATCTAGAATCTCATACGATAACTGAACCGATCATTTTAGCCCAATGCTCGCCTCTGGTTATGTAGGACGTGGGTTCAATCCGTGGCTGAGTCATGCTAAAGACTTTCAAAGGGGTACTCAATGCATAGAGAGAAGGATTGAAGAAACTTGGAGAGGGGCGGAATCTTTCTGGCTATCTCTTTCTCGTGACGCTACCGTGATGGCCTCTTCAACGGCACGGTGAGTTATTGTCTGTGCTATTGGTCTTGTTCAAAGATATTCAAATCGTGACTTTTTAATCAAATAAAAGGAACTCTGATAGTTGTCAGGATCTCTCGATAACTTCGACCATTGAAGAGTCGATCGGACACCGTCAACCAAAATTCTCAACCTAAGTTTCTTCAGTGTTCACCCATAGTGCTGGTTGGTAATACGCAACTATTTTAACTATGAGATAGATGACAAAGTTATTTGATGCATGCATGTGTTCATGTATGTAATCAATCACATACATTTATGTGTTTATGCATGTGTTGATTCTTTGTCATCTCAACTTTCACTTTCACTTTGGCCGGCTTCCCATCCGTAGTGATTAAATGGCGTTGATCGGAAATAAAGACTAAGCCTCAGGTGGAACTGGGACTTATGCCTCTCGTGGGAGCACAGTATACGTCCTGAAGCCCTGTTACTCGTGCTACTGAAGCCAACCATCAAACTCAAACCCCCTTATACTCAATCGTTTACCGCCATGCTTGTTCACGAAATGATGGAGTCAGAATCAATACAGCAATTATTTCTATTATCATTTCAGATTAAGTATTCTGAATCGTTATTATCACCATTATATTTCTTACAATACCATTTACTCCTATCTTAATTTTTCAGTTGCTTTCTATCAAAACTCCATTATGACCGACCTCCTTCAGCCATGAGTAAACAGCGTTAAGTTGCGATAAAAAGCAATAGGAAATTTAGATGTTGATGAATTAAAGTAAAAATGAATTGATATAAATGAAACGTAATCAATTTGAAAATATACCTATGTAGACGCACACTCTCTGCATAACTGTATCGCCTTCCTTTTTATCACCCGTAGGTTTCACATAAAACTTGCCAAGTTTACACCCAAGTATGTATTTCGTTATTAGAAACCGTAAACCAAAACTGTCAAAATGGATCTCTTTAGTTTTCAAGTTAGTCTGTCCGTCTGCCTATGTATGTACGTATATACGTATGTATGTATCATGCATATAGGCCGCACCAACGGAGCTAGAGGGCAGGAAATTTCAACATTTACTCACTATTATGTCTACAAAAAAATGTTTTTAGAGAATCTATCCTAAATTGTTTTTTAGTGGGGAGGGGGGTTAATTTGCAATATAAGTTTATGCTAATTGAATCTACTTTGTATCCTCCTAATTCATTTTTTTTCATTTAGACTCTTTTAATGATCACTGTCCAGCAAAAAGCGAGAGAAGTAAGCATCAAATTTGATAATTGACCGCCCCCAACACGGCATGCTGTCAAAAAATGTTGGTCATAGAACCGTTTCTATTGAATGACGCACAAGTCATCTTTTTTTCACTATTCAACAACCAAATTCCAGATTTGTTTGAAACTAATCCCATACCGGAATTCTATGGTGCCTGTCTGTCTGTTCAGTGGACAAAATGGTTGTGATTCCAGTGTTGAAGCCTTGAGTCCAAATTTAAATCCTCAGTTGAACGAAAGCCAGAATTTTTGAATTCTCATCTCCAAGACTGACATCTGTTTTCAATGCAGCACAAGCATCACGTTATTTTCCCCCAAAGAATCAGTATATCAGTGACTTCTTTTTTAAAATTCCAAATGGTATAAATACAGCGCTTCATCATGTTCACGTTGCGTGAGGATCCTTTAGATAGCAATAGCCAGCTGATGACTTCAAGTAAAAAAGCCGTTTACTGTGATCACTCTGAATAAACTGTTTCAGACCGAATGATCTCGATAACAAGTTTGTATGATAATATTACCTGTGATAATGATAATCAGTTCCCTCTTTATGTGAAAGACAATTAGGAAAGTTGTGGGTCTGCTTCTTTCTCGTCACGATGAAGGATATAATCAGATCATGTCTGCTTCAGGCTTCAGATTCCATGCAAATTTGTATTACGTGCCCAGTGTTATATGGAAATGAGATTTGGTACGGCTAGTAAGTAACTGCCCTGATCCGAAAGACGAGATTTGTTTGCCTCCTCATAAAGGCAATTGTTCGACACAAGGTCGCTTTAACATGAGGACCCTTACGCGTATGAATTGGCAAAGGGCAAACATTGCCAAGTCCCCGTGATCAGTGTCACGAAGGCTTCCAAATGACCTGCAAGTATAGTTCCTTCGCAACTATGCACATTTCGAAACCAGAGCACAAAAAAATAAAAGTGCGCACAAAAGATTTTAAATTTCATTTAAAAAAAAAACGTTGATCCATTATATTGGGTTCGAAAGTGTGCACAAACTCTGTGTCATTGGAAAAACAATTTGCTCAACATACGATTGTCGTACCCACTGACTATAAAAGGAAGAACATTGCCTACAACCATCCTTTTTTAGTGCAAACAGGGGTGGGGGCAGATTACCTAGGAATAGACGCTGAATAGAGGACGAATCTTATCCGAGATATGCCGTGAAGGACAAGTTGTAGCGGACTAGATTCTAATCAATACGATTATGTTGTCCGGGGAAACTTGAGTATTGATTGAAAGATCTTTTAATAGGAAGACCAGCTAAGGCAGGGGTGGACATAGTGGTCGATATTGACCCTTGGAAGCAAGGTTGCTAATTTTTATTTTTTTTCCTTCTGAATTTATGAGTCCAGTGTTGCCAATTTCAATTCTTTTTGTTTTTTTGGTTTTTTTTAATTTTTCGAATTTTGGAGTTCGACATTTTTTTTTTTTTTTTTTAGATGTTTTTATTTATTTTTTTATTTTTTTTATTTTTTTGATTTGGGAGTGATTTCCGTCTTAGAAATTTTTTTTTAAATACCAAAATTGGCAACCCTTCCTGGAGGTCAATGGGGTTATCCCTCAAGTCAATAAATGCCTTGGGTGTCAGAAGGGGGTGGATAAACGCTGAGGTTGGTCAGCTGGATATTTGGTATCAAAAATTGTAAGTGATATATAGACATTTCATAATTGTTATATCAGTTAATAAGGATCGGTACGCTTTGGGGGGAATTAGTACGAGTTAGGGTGTGGTATTGATACGTTTGATAGATTTCTTCAGTTAGCCCAGCCTTGGGGTCGATGAGTGATCAGGGATTCTATAGAGGAATTGATGGTCTAAAAGGCTTTGTGAGCACCGGTTTAAGGCCTACATAAAGAAGACACTTTTATTGGAAACCACCATCGTGAGAACAGAATTCGGATTGAAGTCAGTTGATGCCCACTGGTACCCTCCTCGGTCCTCCCATTGCTTGAATGGCAAGATATTAACACCCTGATAAAGACAATGAATAGTGATGTTGACATGTGAGATTTGATAATTGTTCGTTAGTTTTTTTGTTTTTTTTCTGGACCATTCATATTGTTGTAAATAGCAGTAAACTATATAAGCGATTTATAAACTTATTCTGAGCGGTCGACTTTGTGACTGATTAGCTCGAAAGAATGTCTACGATGGAAAGCTATATACTTATCAGCAGCAATCGTCGTAGTTGACGATTTAAATTTTTCAATAGATAATAGATAGACAATGATTTAAATAAGGATGAAAGCCATATTTTGCTTCGCTCAGATCAGCGAGTAATAATTTTGATAACCAAGATCCAAAGAAACAGACACAATGAAAATTTTGAGCACATTTTCTTATCATTTTCTCAAATTGTAAAGACCGTTTTCCATTGGATAATCATTTTTTTTTAAAAGGATGAGATCACGACTTTCTCGTTTTCAAGATCTCGACAACAAAGAGTTAGCGATCAAAATGGGATAAATATTTTGAAACATTTTTAAGGCGGTTTTACACCAGCCTACTCAGTTTTATCGAAAATAGGATCTTGGCAGCACAAGGCGAAATAACTTCACAAGAAAAAAAGCCTGCGGTGCTTCCTATTCCATTGGTGCCATAAGAAGGTGCACATTAGAAACCATCAACTAGAACTCTCAAGATGGCTTTCTTCAACAACGATGGAGCTATAAGGCTGAAAATTTGAACATTATCCACTCACTATTAGGAAGAAAAGAACTAACATCTTATCTGTTTTCAAAAATCCCCATAGAATAGGTTTTTAGTTGTAGTGTACATGGGGTGGGAGTTATCAATTCATAATGTAAGTTCATTTCAAATTTGTCCTTTTTGTCTGTGCCCAGCGGTGTTAATATTTTTTTGCTTGCTCTTTTTAATTCGGATTTTTTTCTAGAGATCACCGCAGAAAAAAATGCAAGAGAAGTAAGTTAGTCATTATTCACTCCTTTTTTTCCGTTTCTTTTAGTTGATCACCCCCAACAAAAGACGATGGTCACGCGAAGATTTCTATTTCATGACGAACCAGACCAACTTAATGGTTATTTCAGTCCTGTCAGAATCCATATATTTCAATTCAATTCTCTTGAGAGTATTCCAGTCGCGTTCAGTGGATATTTATCAATTTATTTGCTTTTAAAAGACTTCTCTATTTAAACCCTCTTGAGAAAATCATGTTAATTGTCAATTAGACTTTCTGCAATGCATTTCTGACTCTAGTTCTTATCTCAGTACATTCAAGTATCACGGATTAAAATCTAATCTTTCTTACACACACACACACACACACACACACATATATATATATATATATATATATATATATATATATATATATATATAACGTCCATTCTCCTGTTTACCCACAATTGAATCTGATGATAAGCCATGCTAGTTATCTATGTATATTTTAAACCCAACCTTCTTCCGTTGTTGGAATATTTTTGGAATCTGAAACCCTCCCATTTTTCTCTCCTTTTTTTCTTCTTTTATCTCCTTCCATCCCTATCTCTATTTCTCTCATTATATATATATGTTTGTACTGAGGGTGTGAAGTGATCCGACAGAATGTTGATGAAAATGACAATTGGAAGGCGAAGAGAAAAACTAAAACGATCAGTGTTACGTCTCAATTTTTTATTATTATTCCGTGGGCATGTTACGATGCATTGTAACGGGAGTCAGCCATCTTTTTCTCCAGAGAAAATATCTTCTGCGGTTCATAGAAGATTTTTGCTGTTTACTTCAAATTTCTGGATAAAATTTTCAATAGAATTAAATTTTGAAATGAAAAAGCAATTTTTTTTAGTTGCGCTTGTTCAAATCCTTTTGAACAAGAATTTCTTTTGGTCATAACTTATACATAAATGTATTGAAATTTGTCCATATACCAATGTGAGTTCACTTTTCATTATCCTGGATGAATTCTGGAGATTTCAGAAGGATAGAAGCAAAAAAAAAACATCTATTAAAAATCCTTTTTTAAGAAATGTAGCTTTCAGAACTACAAAACATGACTAAATGCATTCATTGATTGCTAAAAAAATTTGATTCTTCGAAACGTTCCTGTTTTTAAGGCTCAAAATCAAGCCATCATGAGCAATATATATATATATATATATATATATATATATATATATATATATGTATGTATAAATAGTAAAATGTGGATTTGCTACTCAAACTAGCTCATGCTTCTGCCCTCTTTGGGCCTCATCAGTGATAAACATGAGCTAGTTTGTGCAGCGAATCCACATTCTACTATTTATCTCCAGTTCTACTCTAAAACAACTTAACTTCATGAGTAAAAAGTTGTATGTATCGAGCACTCTATAAAATAAATCCATTACATTTCAGAAGTGGCTTTATATTATTGACATATTATTATATTATGTTATACTGCTAGCCTGATTTGTACCACATATACTATGTGTATGTATGTATATAAATATATATATATATATATATATGTGTGTGTGTGTGTGTATTCTTTCTTTTTATCACTCTCTTTATCTCTTTGTATCACTTTTTCTTTCTATCTTCTTTTATTTGTGGTCTTTTCTCCTGTATTTCTTTTTTCTTTTCCAATTTTCATCTTTTTTCCAGCAATCTTATCTCTTCCTTAATTGTCCTCGTATATATATCTAGTCTAGAGAGCTTTACAGCTTCAACACTAAACTTTTTTCAAAATCTTTGAGTCACTTCAGACACTTATTTCCCAATATCTGTCAAAGCAATTTATATGATTTTTCTCAGTGTTTTTTCCCTTATTTCACATATACTTTGATATTATGGTACAATGTACAAGTTGCCTCTTGTTGGGATCATCGGTCGTTTACCATGTAACCGTTTCAGGGATTTTAAAAACAAAATAGTCGTAATAACATTGAACCCCCTTCTCACTTAATAGCTTATATCATAAATGTATTCGTTATTTTATACAGTGTATTATTTATATTATATATCGGTTTTATCTTATACTACGTATCTATATTTTTTTTAACAGGTCTTACTTACAGAGGTTACCCGAAAAATCATATTTGATGATGACGTATCTGTTAGTATAAAAACAGACGTGACTAGCTGTTCGTGTTATTTCAGTTGAGTGTTCCCCTAAGTGAATATTTAATCTATTGTTCCAGTTTTAATTTCATGCAAACCAATTTATGATATTATGTTTGAGAATAATAATTACACAGAAAAACTCCTTCGAGTAGCCTATTTTTCACCAACATATTCAATCAAAAAATTTGACAGTTTTTCCTCTATACATACATTATGTCATCCACAGACAGCTGTTTCGTTGTATTACAACTCTTCAATTTGGCTACAGACTGTCTATTATCCCATCCAGTGCCACAAGGCAGGATTGAAATCCTTTCTTCAGACCCGGAAGCCGGTATCTTATCTCTGCACCACGGAACTGGGCAGACAATAAGGTCGAATATAAGCGATAAATTTATTCGGCATATATTCTTATCCACCAGAGTGCTCTATTCCTATGGAAGAGCATTGCATAAGCTTACAATGGAAGACTTACCTCACTTAAAGAGTGCTCAACCCTGAATAGGGCAGCGTCAGCGTATATATATATATATATATATATATATATATATATATATATATGTGTGTGTGTGTGTGTGTGTGTGTGTGTGTGTGTGTGTGTGTGTGTGTGTGTGTGTGTTCTATTTTCAATCATATCATGGTTAAGAAAGATTGAAAGGAGACAGAGTGGGGGGATCCATTTATTTCTCCTACAATCAAAATCTGACAAATACTTTTCGATTATCAAAAAGCAAATTCAACAGCTTCACACTTGACACCGACCATCCAGGTACATATGTAGGGGGTCAGCATCCCCTCTTCTTCGGGCAATACTCAATTCAAGATTGTTTTTTAGCATCTAGACCCACAAGGAGGCTTCTCCCAAAAGGGGGAATAAGGCTTTTAGGTAAAAATAAGTCTCAGTGAATGTTTTTGGCTTAAGGTTAGTGGGATTGTACGATGCTAGATGGAGTGTAATTGCAATCAAAATTCTGAATTTCACGTACTTGCGTTGTTTATTATAATTCCTTTGAAATGTCATTATTTTGTTAACGTTGATGCGTATATCATTGATGTGTTTATTATTTACAGTTGTAAAATTCTCATTCTTTTTGTAATAAATCTGAATTTCAAATGACATGTCCTTAATTATTTTCTCTTGTCTCCGTTGTGTAACAAATACCCAGTAGAAAAAAGTACAATTATAAAGTCAAACTAATTCTTATTATAAAACTGTCTAATCATATGCAAGATAGAATAATCATTTTGAATTCCTTTTTGTTGCAAGTTACTAAAATCGAGAGAGGAAACAGGCAATCTTATTGACAAAAGTGGGAGATGACCTTGAAAAGGTTGAGGTACCACTAATCTCGATAAAGACATTTTATGAATAAAAATCCTAATTAAACCCAAGTAATCATATATCAACTTTCAGAACAGAAAAAATATTTTTTCTATTGTTTAATCACAAAGACGGGGTGGAATGGAAATTGTCTACCACCCCCGACCCCTGCATCTTGCTCAAAATCTTGAATCTGTTGCAATCTGTGTATGTGAACGTGTGGTGTGGACACGAAAGGATACATTTCTAGGACGAAAATTGCAAAGTTATCTCCCTTGAATTACGCTTAACTTCAGCTCATTTTTCGTTTCCCAGGTCCATATAAATGGACTCTTCAACTTGAATAAAACTATTTTACCGATTTTTACCATTTAAATCAATGGACTCTTTTACTGAAAGGAATATCCTAAATATTCAAATATATCCATAAATTATTGTCCGGGGGATTTAATGATTTGATAAATAAAATTGGGAGAAATATCTTCAAATTGATATAGAGAGGCTAAATTCAAATGAAGGTCGGCGTACAATGCTTTTGTAAACAAAATCGTTAATAAGAATCCCAAATTTATATATTCTAACGAGGGTCGTATATAGTAAGTCGTTTTTGTTTATTGTTTATTTCTATTTTTCATATTCTTTTTATTTTGCAAATATTAACTAATGAACATTTCTCCTCATTATCTATGATACCTAAATTACATGGGATGAACTGATATAATCCCTATTCGTACACAACTAAACAAATTAAGTTTATGCTGAAAACCTTACAACAACCTGAAACAATCAAAAAACCTTGAAAGTTACTCAGAAGCAAATTTTCACCTTGAATAATACGTGTGTGTGTGTGTGTGTGTGTGTGTGTGTGTGTGTGTGTGTGTGTGTGTGTGAGCGCACGTATGTGTGCGTATGTGCGCGTGCGTGTGTAAGTGCGAATACGCCCGAGCCCACGTCCACACCCTGGGAATATCAAATACTAATGAAATTAGTTTCAAAATAAACCTAAGTAGATATTCTTCCCATATAATTGAGTTGCACACCTTTTATCACCCGCAAACCTCGCGTAAAATCTCACGTACAAGCGTTAGTTGCCAAGTTTTACGCCCAAACTACGTATCTCGTAATGAGAGACCGTCAACCGAAACTGTCAGCAAAACTGTCCGAATAGGTTTCTTCAGTTTTCAGACCGGTCCGGCCGGCCATCTATGATTGGATGTACGTATCACGCGCACAGGTCCCACCAATGGAGTTAGAACATTGAACATTCTAACTTTTACTCATTATGTCTACAAAAAAAAAAAAAAAACGGTTTGTGCATACGTGTGTGTGCGCCCACATGTGTGTGTTCGTGCGCGTGTTTTACAAGTAACAGACCAAATCTCACTTAAAAAAACTAAGTACTGTTTTGTTTTGTGTTCTTCGGTACGCAAAAAAAAAAGAGCTGTTGTTATGTACGTGATGTTCCGAAAAGTAACTAACAGTATAGAAACAGGCCAGAATAGAGTAGAATAGAATAAACTGAACCGATTTATTAGAAAAAGTATGACGATTACTCCTTTCCCCATCGTCCTTTTTGTTACGCCCCTAGGGTAGGCCCTTTCAAATTCATAGTACAACGTGTCACATGTTATGTAAACACGTGATGAACTCAGCCAAGTGACACATTGCTCCGATAAATGCTATTAAGAAACCGGCATTCTACATAGATTATATAACGATTTGATTTGATATGAATAATACTACTCGGTTAAAGGGAGACAACTAGAGTTTCCTTATGTTGAAAATTTATTTTTATTACTAGTTGGCGACCTATGTTGATACAATTATAAAAAAAAAACATTAAAACAAAAACTCACCAAGAATATTCTAACATCAAATAGACAAAAAAATGCGGTGGCAATCTTATTTCACAAATTTTAGCTTTATGTGGGGACATGCCGCTAAAATAGATGTTTAGGGCTACTGCATCAATAACTTTCGTTCAATATATGTTAGTATATTCTTGTTTGGTATTCTGAAGTTTTAACAACTATATCAACATATCGTACCGGTACGCATTTATATTACTGACCAATTTTTTTTCAAGATTTTACGATTTCTCAAGCCATTCATAACTTCTAGGTAAACAATTATCTCGTTATTTGAATTGAGAAATCACCTGAATCTTGCATTTCAAGATTTTTTTTTTATTTTTACTTAATGTTCATATTTCTTGGTAATACGATATAATTTCGTTCAGAATCTCTTAGATGAGGAATTATCATCGTTATTCACCGATTTATTCGGAGTAGTGTCTATCGTATCGGGTGACCTGCTGGGAAATTTGAACTGAATTTACTGGAGTAGATTGGTTTAGGTTCAGTTGCACAAAGAAAGGGTCTCCTGTCTCAGCTTCTCTTCCCCGTGGTTATGATTTTCTAGTGAATCAGCGAATATGATTTTCGGCACTACTCAACCTAAGCAGGTTGCTATGCGCTTGACCAACACCTTCATCCAATCCCCTTTGGATTAACGACCGAACACACCAACCGGGTGAAACAAGAAAGAATATTCCCGATCCATCAGAGCTATTTATTTCTGAATTTAATCCACTTTTGACTGACTTTCAAATGTATTTTTCATTTATTGCATACTAAAATACAAAAGAAAACAAGTTTCAAATGACAAAGAACGTTCGTAATTTCGTTTCAATAAATCTGTCGTCCCCGGGTCGATCTAAACTACGAACCTTTCGGTTCAGGTTTTTCTCTTCATAAAATAATCCAGGTCTCTCAGCCATTCCATGTATGTCAGCCTCCCCTGGCCTATCAGCCTCCCCACAGTCCTAATTTGGCACCCTCCGACTACTGGTTTTCGCACATTAGAGGGGTAGATTTCATAGCGTGGGCGATGAGAAAAAAAAAGACTGCGACTAGGCAGCTGATGGCGATCCTTCCGGAGGACCGCACAGACTGTTTTGGAACGTGGAAGGCACACACGGATGTGTGTGTGTGATCACAAAAGGATTATTTCGAATGGGTCTGAGGGGACTATTGCCTTAGACAGGATTTTTTCATTTGTTTATACTAAATTGCCGGATACTTCATACAGTCACACACACACACACGCGCGCGCACGCACGCATATATATATATATATATATATATATATATATATATATATATATATATATATATATATATATATATATATATATATAATATAAATTAATGAATGAATGAATGGGTTGACTTCAGGGACGAATATTTGGGGAGAGATTTCCAAGTTTATGGGATCCTTAGACGGCAGGGTACCGTGTAAGGGGAATAACCTTCCAGCCTGTGCAATTGAGGTTTAAAGTAAAATGCGACGTGCACTGTGCTGATCCAACTCTTTAAACCCTTTTGTATAGTCAAACTTTGTGACATGAGTAGGATCTGGGACCCTCGGTTGTTGGTTCCCTTCTCCGAGGTCTACCACCCACTCAGATGGGTAACCCGATAGGGTAGCATCCTGTGCAGACTGCGAACCAGGTCAGAGTTACTCCCTTGAAAAAAGCAGAGAAAGAATAAATCAGATAAATGAACCGACAGTTTATGGCCATTGGTTAATGCAGATTTATCTCGATTAGAACTGTTTAGACCTGTTTGGGGCCAGGTTTTTTATATCATTTCCAAGGTTTTGGAAAGGTTTTCACTCAGGAATAAGCCAGTTGTCGATTATTTTAAGCATAGACCATATTCTTAACCTTCCTCACCTGAGTAGCTGGATTGTTGTTTTTTGTTTTGTTTTTTTCTTCATGTTTAAGGAGAAGGGAAGATTCATGTGAATTTTATTTTTTGTATGCCATTTTAAACGGATGTTTGCCGATCTCAGATAGTATTAGGTTCCAATAGTATAGTTAATGCGTGTAAGTTCATGCATGAACCCTAGAATCCCTCCCCAGAGGTTTACTTTCCTTTATTGATTCCCCTCCTTACATTTTATCTCTGAGAAATTTTATGAAACCCCTTTTCGTTTCAGATTAAAAGCACCAACAAAAAAGGGAGTTCCAATCTACTGTTATTTTTATTTTTCTTTCCAGATTACACGCACACACGCACTTTTATGAAGTTTAAAGAGAAATTTTGATTTAAGAGAGACTTTTGACGGCTCTGAGTTTACTCCATCGTCTTCTTACTTCTGACTTCATTATTCATTTGGATTCGGCAAAGGAGTGACTTTGAAGATCTCTTTTTCACCACATTTGCCTTATCTGTGGAATCTTTCATTCAGTTTTGGTAGTTAATGCAGCTGGAGACGAGGCTTTGTTATAGGAAGCCTTTGAATCTCTTTCTTGGTGCCGATCTGTCTCGTTGCCCGGAGGTCAGCTCAACGAACATAGTGGTTTTTGGCAGTCTATGGACTTCCATTCTCTAAACATAGCCTGCCTAACACAACAGTCTTTTTGTAGCATAACCTCGATGCTGGGGATTCTAATACTCTAAACGACGTTTGTTTTGATCGCACTATCGACCAGGAGACGCTTTAGGTTGAATAGACAGCCATTTGAACACGTGTGGATGTATGTGTTTCGGTGTCAGCCATCTATTCCGGTGCCTGTTTCAACATTGCATTGAAAAATATTAGACAACGGTGTTAGAGTCAAGATGCAGCCCTTTCTCTTCTGTTTTATTTTTTGTTTCTATTTTTTGTTTTTTGTTTTTTTCTGCTATTTTCAATTAGAGAAAGGCTTGAGAGGGCGTTTCCGATCCTTCCAGCGCCACATGAATAGGGTGGTAGTATCGAAAGAACTGCCGAGCTTGTGCAAGAATTACTAAAAGGCCTGACCTATTCACACAGTCGAACGCTTTTGTCAGGTCTACAAATGAGACAAATAATCCTTTGTTTGGTAACATTTCACATGGATCGGTCGGAGGAGAGACACCATGTCCGTTGTGCCACGGTTGGTTCTGATACTGCACTGGCTCACAGGGAGATGCTAATTGGTAACATTTTGTGTAAGCCTATCTAGAAAGATTCTCGCAGGGATTTTACCAGCAATAGAGATGTCACTGTGATTTGAGCAGTGGGATTTATCGCCCTTGTTTTTGTCGAGGGTTACGATGACTTTGTCTTGGGAGCTTTGGGGTTATCTGTTCCTAGCAGCAAGCAAAAAATTTTCCGAGCCATAGACACAGAGCTGGGTCATCATACTTCCAGATTTCTGGAGAGATGTCATCGACGTCTGGAGCTGTGTCACGTTTCAGTTTTCTGATTGCTTCCTTTATCTTCCTGTTGGAATGGCGTCTATTTCTGTCTTTTCTGGTAGTTGTAGGAAGCAGACGATTGCAGTTTTGTCGACAATATGTTTTGATTTAAAGGGTGTGTAAGTGTTCAGACCAGCGATGTTGGATGGTGTTATCATTGGTGTGTAGAGAAGTCTCCCCAGCTCTGCATAAATAGTTTGGGATTGGTAGGAAGTGCCATTTATAGTTTTCATCTCTTTATAGCAACCCTGGTTGTCACCGATGTCTGCACAGAGTTGAGTATTCTCATCTAGATCTCCTTCACTTAGTTCGTGTGTCAAGGAGGGTACATTGGAGGTCTTGGCATGCCTGGCAGAAAACGACAAGCTTATCCGAGCAAGATGTGCCTGGTGAGCCGATATCTTTTTAGACTTGTGTCTCCGGATCTCGTGGTTGTTCTCATTGGACCAGATAGCTTTTTTTTCCTTTTTTTAAAGGCTTAGGACAACTGTCACGGTCTCAAAGCTGGTAGATTTTATCTACCCTCAGAAGGTGACTAAAGGAAAATCCTTCTCCAGACAGTCGTCAGTCTCATTATTTTGGAGGCAACTAATCCCACGTGGTTCTTCAAATTGCCTTCTTGCTGAAATAATGTCTGCGTAACAGAGGCTTCGTTCTGCACAGAACTCGAAGGAGAGGGGAATGCAATCATCGTTATGTACCTACCCAACTCTAAGGCGAGTACACCTCTCAAAGAAACTGTTCATATTCCTACACTGAAGACACCAAGGATGATGAAATCATCGTTTCCTGGTGTAGTGGTTTGAAGGCCACGGAGGACAGAGTAAAATTTTGGTAAACTCTCTAGGGATCGCCTAGAGATTCGATACGCAGAAGAACGTAAGTGCAGCTGCTTGATCAGTGGGTTAAGCAACGCAATGATTGTTTGTTTTTAGTAACAATGTCTCACGATATCATAACGCGTGAGCGGCAAACACCAAGTATTTTGAAATCGTGGAGAAACCGCAATGCTCAAATGGATCCATATTGTTGGATTTTTTTCCATCAATAATTTTTTAAAAATTAGAATGACTCATAGAAATTTAGATTTCTAGAATGGAATATTCACTACTTGGGCAATTTCAGGCTTTATTACCTGGAATATGTAGGAGAATCGAGGAAAAAGATATAAATAAAATGTACCTGGTAAAGGTTCCCTATGTTGGTAATAATAATCCAGTCAATTGATGATTGAATCAACTAATTTATTCCGATTCAAATTTCTATGAAGTCAATTCAATTTTCTTAAGAATTTTAAACCACGTCCATTCATATTTTTCGTTTTTTTTTTTGTTTTTTTTTCCCACAAATTTTAACCATTGCCGAGATCGACTACGGATGCACAAAAGGACAAACGTATTTTACTGTCTGTGAAAAGCAACAGACAATAGAAGTTTTTTTTCCGGTACCATGTAGGGATGGTGGTACCGATATAGTCTCACACCCTCCCTTACTCAATCTCAAAAACATTGAACTGATAAATAAATAAATGAAATGAGCCAATTAATGAAAAACTATTTTTAGATTCGATCAGATATTATCATCAGCTGCAACCATGATGAATATTTGATATTATCATATCAATTAGAAATCACCATCATCAGCATCACCATCATCCGTCTTTTAGCGTCTGTCGTCGGACATAGACCTCCCCCAGGATTCGCCACACCTTTCCATCATGTCAGTTTGTCTAGTTCGTCTCTCCAACTCGTATTCTGCCGGCCTCCGTTTTGCATGTGATCTCTAGGGACTCATATTGGAGTTGTGATATCCATCATTTGTCTACCATTCTTGCACCATGACCAGCCTTTTGCTATTTGAGTTTTCTAATGGATCCTATGATGCCTTGGACTCCTGTTTTTCACCTGATAAATAGTGCTGTCTTGCGATATCTCCATGTGAGCATGATTCTTTCATGCTCACGTTGCATGCCTTTCAGTCTGTGGGTCAGTCTCTTGACTTGATAAGGTCCCATGTTTCAGCTCCATAGGTGACTATTGAGAGGATGCATTTGTTGTATACTCTTCTTTTTAGGACAAATGGGATTTTCTTGTTTTTGAAGGCTGAGCTTGCTCTACCGAAGGCTTGTCATCCTAGAATGAGTCTTTGCTTGATTTCTTCTTTTTTTAAGGGTTTCATGGAGATTCGTTGTCCAACGTAGATGCAGTGATCTACTTTCTCCAGTTTTGCGATTTTGATTTTGATTGCTGTGTGTTTATTTCCGACGTGATTGTTGCACATGACCTTCGTTTTGCTAAAATTTACGAGAAAGCCGATTTTTTTGCTTTCTTCATTTAATTCATCTGGCATTTGTTGGAGGCCGTGAAGGTTCTCTGCAAAAAGGGCGATGTCTGCAAATCTGTGGTTGCTCAGATATTCGCTGTCTATTCTGATTCCCTCATTTTCCCTCGAAAGATCATTTCAAGGCAGGTAGTTAAGAGTTCGGGTGGGTTGACATAATCTTGTCGTACCCTTTTTGGACCAGAAAGGGTTTCGAGTCTTTATGTAGTCTGATAAAAGAACTGCTGTGACTGTATATATGTTGCAGTACTCTGACCTATACAGGTTTTACCGTAGAGCGACAGCCTAAATGACCATGGTAACTTCTACCGAGCGGAAGGCCTTCTTGAAGTCGATAAATGCTACTGCAAGTGGCACTTTGTATCCTGCAGCTTTCTCTTTTAGCTGATTTAATTTTTTATTGTTTCATTCACTTCGGTCTCTTCAATTTTTTCACTTGTCGGTGGCTTGAGGTTTCTGCGTTTTTTCTATGAGATTTTTGGTTTAATCTGAGTTTTTATTAACGACTAGTGTGCTCCTTGATTTGAACATCGTGATTATTTCTACTAGAGAGGCTGTTTTTATGTTGTTGAGTTATATGATGTTGGTGTCGTTCTCCTCTGGTTTGGTAAAGACTTCATATCTGTTTTGTAGTTCAACCTTGAAGGATCAAGTGTGCTCTTTTGGTACGTTTAGTGGTTGCAGTTTTGAGTGGAAAATTTTGCTACATTTTTTGTTAGTGATGATTTGCATTTTACATCTTACCATTCCTGTGGTCGCTTTGCGCATTTACTTGATTTAGGACTTGAATGATTTTGATGGTATTGCTTTAGTCCACTATGATGTAGTCTATTTCGTTCTTGGTTCCGTCATTGGAATTCATTATAGTACATTTTCTATTTGATTCCTTTTTGAAGATGGTGTTAATTATTTTGAACCCGTTTACAGTTGTTAAATATTTCAAGATCTTCACCTCTCTCGTTCAGTTCTTTATATCCGAACTCATCGATACAACGTTCATTTCCTTATCCTACTTGTGTATTGAAGTCTCCCATGATGACATTGAAGTATTTTCTAGTGTCTTAAAGTAGGGAGTTTGAGTCATCATTGTAATTATCTATTTCCAATTTGGTTGACTGCGAAGTGGGAGCGTAGACTTGGATGATATTCAGTTTGTACCTCTTTGAGAGTTGTACGGTGACATTAGCTATATGGTCAGAGCTATCACGTTGTCCTTAGCCCCTCATTGACTAGAGAGTCTACTCTGCTTTGTTTCACTTTCTCTTTTCCGTAGTTGTAAAAAGAGCTGTTGGCTCTATAATTCGATTAGTTCTTCTCTGAGTCTCCTCATTTCGCTAATGCACTCATAAATACTAATTCAAAAAAAGTAATCAATTATTAATTCGGAAATAGTATTAATAAATTAAGTTGTCGTGCGGTATGACTGGTGTTTGTAAGTGGCCAAATGAAATTATTTTGTTCCTTTTTTTGCATCCGTAGTCAATTTCGACGATGTTTAAAAGTCATGTGGACACTTAACGAAATAATGCTTTTTTCTAATCAAATGATGTTTATTCGTATTGAAGTTTTCTGACAATAATTCAGGTAAATGTTTCAGGATTTTTTTTTATGAAACTAAAAATCTCGTTGAAAATATTTATGCTCCCTCATCCGAATTTCGATCATTTCTTCTTTCTTTCTTTTCTTCCTCACAGCGAATGACGTTTAGCCGATGATGGGCAAAACGAACAGGAATCTATCATCGTCGTATACTTTTAAAATCTTTTTATTGAGCTGTGAAGACTGAAACAGGCTGTTGAAGTTTTACTATCAAACAAATATGATTGAGTATGGATATTAGCGGATCATTCAGAACCTCATAAAATAAACGTTAAAGGACGTGTCTGTAATGCACTCAAGAAAGCAATTGTGTCAAACACTTCAGGAAATATTTTGTACACATGATGAGCGACGCTTGGCGTGTGCAGTTGATTGCGCTAGACCATATTAAATTCCATTTCATGTCAGAAGAATTTCACTTCACCTTGTAGGAATACCAGCTGCGTATTTACTTGATTGTTTATACTACTACTTACAATGATAAATTATAATATCTGTTCAACTAAAGCAGTGACAAGAGGTACTGCTTGTAGTGAGTAATAGCAGTTAAATAATTCTTTAGAGTCTTTTATTGAAGTCATGTGGACATCTATTTAATTCATTTGCAAAAACGTTGTGTGGGAGCTTGTTTGCTGTTCGTATCTCTGACGTAGTCGATGTTGAGGAGAGAAAACGAATCTTTCTTTCTCTCTCGTCGAGGGATGTAAGTTCATGACCCATCGGGAGTACAATGGCGCTCCTAGAGTTAGATTGACCCGGGGCGGTAACTCAGGATGTCACCCCCAGGATGTGGCCAACTCAAAAATGTTTTCACGCTAAATCTATCTAAAAAATATGTCAAATAAAAGCCAAAACGCGCTGTAAAAATACTGTTAACCCTTTTATGACCATTCATAAGAGTTGACAATGTTGAATTTTCGCTCAGCCAAAAAATCATGGCGTTAATCCTCCGATGGTGTGACTGGGGAACGGGCCGCCCCCGTGTCAGTATGCCAGAACGAAAATATACTGTTCATTTTCGATCGCGCTGTATATTTGTTGTCGTAGAAACAAACGGATCGAATTGATAGTCGTTTAAAGACAACTGAAAATTAAGATTGAGGTAAAAAAAGTGAAGTCCATTTTTTAAGAAGAAATCATTAAAGAAAAACGTACAACACGACATAGAAGTTACGATAGAATTACAATTTTATTTGCACAAATCGATATATTTTACATTTATAGATATATAAGCATTTATTTGTTAATCAGTTAATTGATCCTAGCAGTAGGACAATTTCGGAGTTAATTGTTTCATCACAGTTTGCCTATATAGGAATATTGTTGCAGAACCAAAACCGCTTTTGCTTCTTTTGACCATTACAATTGCTTAAAGTTGATGTTGAAAAACAAAGAATGATAAACAAAAAACGTTGGAAAAACATTTTTTAAAAGTCGTTGTCTGTTTTTTGTTTTTTTTTTAATTTATTTTCTTGGGAAATTTCTTAGAATGTTACTTTTCTTTTTTTTGCTTCTGTTTGAATCTTTGTCTCGTAAATAAATATTCTTTTTATTTCTGTTAAAAAAAAGATCACAATTCTGTCGCTTACATTGTTAAGCCGGTTTGTAATTATCGGTGAATAAAATATTCATATTTCAAATGATTTTTTTTTTCATGATACATCCCTGGAATCAAAACTGCTTTCCATATGATTCGTCATATCCACTCAATTTTTTCTCTTTTTTTTTTCTTATTTAATATTCAAATTTAAATCTATTTTGATTCTGATTTACCTTCGGCATAAAATGATATTCAGGGAATAATGAAGATTTATAATTGAGAAAAGAATAGCCCTTTGAAATAATTATTCCCCTTGATTAAGCTATCAGATATAGTAACTGTGCATTCACAGATAGATAGATAGATAGATAGAGAGATAGATATAAACAGACTGATATAGATTGACCGATAGATTTACGTAAAGCTCAAAATTGTTAGTAACTCGCAGCATACCAAATTGGAGCTGGAATGTACGATGGAAGGCGATAGCAAATAATTTTTTTAGTCTGCCGATATATAGGTATGAATCGAGGATATATCGGTACTACTTTTTGTTATTGCTTTCCTTTTATTTTTTTTTATTATCATTATTATTATTATTATTATTATTATTATTATTATTATTATTATTATTATTATTATTATTATTTGTCTCTATTTCTCCTCTGTTGTTATCAAATCTGTTCATCTACATCAAGAGAGGACATATAAAAATAACCCTTTGATTTAGTTTCATCGCCAATAAAACTAGTATGAATGAAATAATAAGTCTCCTAAATCATGTCGATACATGTGTCATGTGTATGCCAATATCAATGGACACAGTGTCAATTAGTAAAGATCTTGTTTTTCTCTGATTGGAGGTGAGCCACTATCTTTTACAGCGGATGTATTTTACATTCTGATGATTAATACTGGACTTGACCTTCAGTGGCCACCTAACAAAACTGACCTTAAAAGACGCTGTTTTAACCAACTGCTCTATATCTACCAATCATTTCAAGTACCTGGAATTAGCTAACATGTCACCAAAAATAGATACGATTAAAATAAAGCTGATCCCAATTAAATGGTACAACTCATGAACAGTATATAATGACATCATTTCGATTTTCTTGACCAAAAACCATCTGATCACCGGTTACGACTATCAATAAATTAGGTCTGCAGCACAGTTTACGAGTAAACAAAAGGTCTAAAAAGACTTAATGAATGAAGACTGTCTTAATAAGCCAGAATCATTTCCCTCTGGTGAGAGAATGCCATCACTTATGCGCCGAAAGACTTATAATACAGGGTGCATGTAAAAAAATGCAACATTTTTGAGAAAAATTCAAAATAATTTCTCAAAATAAATTTTCGAGTTGCCTCTCTTGAATTCACAATTAGCTGATTGACTGGTATGTTTAACTCAGTTAAGCATATCAGCCAATCACATACACACTGTATATATTTATTATGGTTGAATATGTGTAGTCATCTCTGATTTTAGAAGTATAAAACTGCAGGCCTGAGGTGTAAGAAATGGGCGAACGTAAGTTTTCCTTTCAAATTAAAGTTATTTCTCAGAAAAACTACATCGAATGTTAATTTTCGCAACATTTGTGACATAGAAGAAAAAATGAAATACTATAATTATAGAAATGTATTTTTTCTGAGTAAGCTTTGATATTCATCTATTTTTTATATCGATTATGTTACAAATAAAAATGTCTAAAATAATGATAACAATAAATTATTGAAAATAGTCTAACTGAAATCTATTGTTGACAAACACCTTATTATTTTCTGTGCGTTTGTAATACACAAATCTACGGCAAGAGGATGCAATGTCTGGTACTAAAAGACCATAACAGACAATAAATACTTCGTGTCATGAGGTCACTTTAAAACAATGTCTAGCACCAACAATATTAGATCTCACATTGAAACGGTGGAAACTAAGTGTTGAAGTAAGCATTTTTCTTGGTAGGATTACCCGAATTTGGGGTAATATCTCGTACCTATGATCTCTATGTAAATAAGACGTAGGAAGCTGCAAATGGATATAGAATGTATTTCGAACATCACAGGTGCCGAATCTTGGACTTGAACCAAGAATATCAAGAATGAATGACTCCACCAGATGAATAACATCTGTATCATGTATGTCTTTCTTCTGGTATATTTGATCAGCCAAGTCGTGCATAAGGTCAATCTTTTCACTAATCTCCGGTAGTTTTGAGATATTTGCTATAAAGTTCTATGTTTGAAGCTTAGTGTTTGTATGGATGTGAGTCATAGAGAGAGACTTGAGGTTGGTGCACACGCAGAAGCACTACTACGAGCATGTGCGCACTTGTGTCTACGTACAAGATAGGGATATAATAGTTAGTTTGCACAGGTGTTTTTTTTATTTTTGAGGAAATAGTCAAGTTTATCCTATAGATAAATATGGACCGATAGAAAGATGTATGTGCGTACCAGCGTCAGTTGGCAAGTGTTTATGAGTGTATTGCAGATTTTATAAGACTTTCACTTCCTAGTATGGTCTATAACTTTGAGAAGAGACATTAACATACAATCTTTGTTTGGGATATTTCGAACTCCTCTTTTCATCTGCGATGTAGTCCCGACGATTAAACCTGAAGAGAGTCGTAGAATATGAATCACTCGAAACATCATGACCACATCGAAGAAGAGAAGGAAAGGCCAAATCGTTCAAAACAAAGTTGTTTTGTTTTATTTTATTTTATTTTTACATTTCTACCCTAACCACCACATCAGGTTTTCGGGGTTTTTTTTTGGTGAACCTAGAGAGAGAGAGAGAGAGAGAGAAAGAGAGAAAGAGGGGTGCTAGTTTACCCCTGTGAGTTGATATATATTATATATATGAGTGCATTAGAATTAGCATTAATCGTGCTGTTTGCAAGTTCTTTTAGATTTTCATATCTTTCCTTTACCACCGTGTTTTCTAAAAAACCTTCCAATTAAAATATCTTCTTTCCGGTTCCATATTTTTACTACCGGCCAAAATTCGTGAAGAATTTTTTTTCCCACTCGACTACTAATCTAAATGGTCGACGAAGGAGGGGTCTGGTCCAGAGATCATAATAGAAATTGGATTCAAAGCATAATAAGAATATTACTTCAGATAGATACACGAATATTAACAGTGTGTGATTCCACAATGCAATATCTACAAACTACTCAGTCTACTATAAATGGTATTAAATGATACTAATCATTGATTTCGGTGTTCACCCTTTTTCGAATTGCTGTTATTGTTTAACGTTTACACGATTTTCCCTACGGTGCGTACACCCGCATTAACTGAATGATTTTGTTCCTTTTTTTTTTCCATTCTCCCGCATTATTAGCGCAGTATTTCATGTTTCTTGCAGTATAGCCGGGTTGTTGTTATTTCTTTGTGCTATAGGCACGGTATAATAATCTTTTTGAAATACTGACATGATATCATAGTTTTATTGCAGTACAGGCAGGCTACTATAATTTTATCGCAATATTGACAGAGTATTATTATAATGATCTAACACAGCAAGTCGGGTATTATAATTTCCGACGACTATAGACCGGGTATCATAACATTCTTGCATAGTAGGCAAGGTATTATAATTTTATTGTATGATTGTGAATTTTTTATAGGCAATTGTTTGTACTTGATTAGGTTTCTTTTTAAACATTCTTGCTCTATAAGCATAATGGTATTTCTTTCCAGCACACTGGGCAAAGAATTAAAACATCCCTGCTCTATAGACAGGGTTTGACACGGTATGACTGAAACTATACTGTAAGTTTCAGGAAAAACTATTTGTACGGGTCATTTACGAACTCGGTGTAAAATCTAAGACTAAATTTTCGATCTGTAAATATCTATTAATAATGTATTCAAATTTTTTTCTTCTTTTTCTAAGGTATGAATCAAACCTTAATTATTCGAATGAATTATTCATCAAGTGAAGTTATAAAAGCAATGAAATAGATAATTTATATGTAATTTTGGTTTTATGATAATTTTTGTCTCTGGGATAAGAATTTATTTTTCTTCTATCGCAGAGGATAATCTTCCTCACTAAATGAATTGAAAGTAATGCATAGATGTCAATGTAGTGCGTGCAGTGCTGGTGTTTCGTTGCCTTGAACTTGTGCAAAGCACTTTAATGTGCATTTTATTGTTAAAAACAGTAGTAGTAGTAGTAGTAGTAGTAGTAGTAGTAGTAGTAGTAGTAGTAGTAGTAGTAGTAGTAGTAACCCGTTTTCTGTACGACTTCAATAAAGTATCTCAGCCTGAGAGCTGAAAAAAGGTGTGGAATTCGAAGGTTAGGATTGTGCCCATTATAGGAGCGTACTTGGAACTGTGCCCAAAACACTACAATTGAGATGAGTTAGAAATTCGAGGAAAGGTTGAGACTGTTCAGACCACAGTGTTCCTGGAGTCTGTGAGAATACCGAGAAAGGTGCCAGAGATCCGAGGAGCTTTATTGTCACTCAGTCTACAGCAATGACCACCGGACATCTTGTGGGGATATCCAAATGCATTAATAATAATAATAATAATAATAATAATAATAATAATAATAATAATAATAATGCGTGTATTTTTCTGACGTGAGACCTCACTATTTATGGTCTAATTTTATCGTAAAATGGCTAATGTTTACTGAATGCTAAGTTTACTTCCTTAATGATCTCAAGTATTATCTCATTTCATTGATTAAAAATTTCTAGTTTCAGTGTCCAGTTGAAATATATCATTAACAAATCTGAACCAGAATCCAATGCAACTGGTTTATTTTTTGAGGTATGAATAGATGGGAACACAAATTGCCGGGAAGAACAGAATAATGAATTGAATCTAACGCAAAAAATCTCAGAGAGAAAAAAAATCGACGATATGAATTATAGAAGTTACACAATCATAATTCTTTGTCAGCAACGATAATACAAACGACACAACCATCGTGAAAAATAACAAATTTGCTTATTTATACAAAAGAAATGGAGAAAAATGACAAAATAATGAAGGAGACGTGGTAAAATAGAAGAAGTAACCTGAAGCAGCAAGAAGCTACGAGAAGCGATGCAAATATAACATTTGATACCAGCAACAGGCTCAGCCCTAAAACCTAATCTTTGATTCTTTAATTAATCTCGGTAAACCCCAGTACAGGAGCTGTTTGTAAAACTGCTAATGAATCTGAGACTCTATTTTCTTCGCCTAACAACAATTTCAGACTTCTGGTTGAGACTAATCAATGAAAAGTTTGAAATGATGGATAGAGAGAGAATGGTAAAGGGAGAGACGGATTCTATTTCTAACGACATCAATCATCAAAAAATAAAGAAAAAAAAGGAAGAGGGTAAGGAAGAGAGAGAAAGAGAGAACGAAAAGGGATGAGAGTGAGAAAAGAAAGAGAACGAGAGAGAAAGAGAAGAATTATAAGACAAAGAGAAAATGGAAAGCTATCAAAGTTAGTTTTCAGTTCATATCTAAATTGCCTCAGATTATACCATCTATCATTCACATTTTCAAGCCTTTTATCTGGAAAGATATTGATATTATTTATTAAGTTCCCTTCCATGGTCGAATTTAAAGAACCTTTTCAATTAAAGAAAAAACACTTTTTAAAAAATCGAATTATATTTTAAACTTATAAGCTTTTGTCCGAATGGAGTTAGACCATGAAGCAGTCAGTCTTAAATTAATATCTACTTGCTTCTTGTTGTTTCTTGTTTTTTTAAGGACCACCAATAAAGTCCTTGCCAGAAGAGATGACCGTTCAGGAAAGAAGTCAATCGTCTCAATATGATGCTGTTGGTCTGAGTTAAAACCTAATAATCGAGTGAGTATCAAATATGCACACTAACATCAGGTATATTACCTATAATTTATTGAATATGATAGAACGCATGTTATTTTAAAGAAATTCGTAGAGGGTTCTCCACTAAATACGAAATTATTACCTAACAAAGAAAAAAGGAGTCAGAAAAAAAATGAAATAAAAAGATAATTTTTTTTTAAAAAACTGGAGGAAAACAAAAAAAAAATTTGATTTTTGTCAGATTTTTTTTTATTTTATTGATTTATATTTATGGAAATCACAAAAAGATGATGTGGATTTTTCGTTTTGACAAATAATTCCGAATTAAAAGCTGAGAATATTAGTTTACCATGGAATTCTTTTACAGGATATATATATATATATATATATATATATATATATATATATATATATATATATATATATATAATAAATGTTTTTCCAATGGTTCATTAGAGATTGTACATTCTGTTTCACTTGAAAAAGATTTTCAAATGATTAACACTAACCTCAAACAAATATCTGCTTAATTCATTTATATATATAAACACACTTGTTGTATATTTATTATTATTCTCCCAATTATATTCATCATACACACGCGTACATAAAAGGCTGATGAATGTAGATAAAGTTATGCAAAGAGACAAACAATAAACTAACGTGGAATAAACATCTACAGAAAAGAAACAATATCCATAACATAAAAAATATACACACACATATATATGTGTATGAGGGTGTATAAGTATCTATGTATGCACACGTGTATCAACTCTTATACGTATCGATTTATTGATATTTCATAATCTTTCATATATATATATATATATATATATATATATATATATATATATATATATATATATATATATATATATATATATATTATAAGCATGTAGGTCTTTTCATATCTAAGAAACTGTAAAAAATATTTTTTCGAGAATAGAGAGAAGAGTTATAATAAGCACTCGACATATACTTGTGCATATGTGTAAGTGTGTGCGTGTTTAAACGTGTGTGTTTCTGTGTGTGAATGTATGTGTTTTTAAGTATTTCTCTGTGTGTGTGTGTATGTTTCAGTGTGTGCATGTTTGTATGTGTTTCTCAGTGTGTGTGAGAGTACGTGAGGTTGCCGCCTGTTTCAAGGACATGCGCACAAAAGCAAAATAAAAAATGAAGGAAACACAATATCTAATTTCTGTTTGTGTGCAGATGTCTAAAGTTTTGTTTTGTTGTAGGTCAAAAGGTCAGCTGTCGATGATGAGTTCATTTCAGTACACATTAACCCGTGTAAAATACGTACGTATATATATATGCATCTATAGGTACGTTTACACATGTAAGTATTGTCAGGAATTAAAGCTAACAATGGACTGAGGAAGTTTACAATTTAGAAGAGTGCCAACCCACCCTAAAAAAAATATGACTAAATTATTACTAAGGATTATGATTATAATAATGACTGTTTTCTCTTTTTTCTCTTTTTTTCTTTCATGCATAAATTCTTTCTTTTTTCTTTGTTGGAATTAATGGTTATTGAGTACCAATTGTTCATACATCGATAGCACCTACTCACCCGGGGTGTCTATCTTACCAGATCAATAACTGCTTTTATAAAACAGCCATTCTCAACATGAACAGATAGATATAAATTCATTTTTTAAAGATTCGGTTACAAATTTGAGTTGGGGTCAGAAAAACTTGAAGAAGAGGAAGATAATTTATGAAAGTATAAATCCGTAGAAAAAGCAATAATTAAGGATCCACTTTAGCCTTATAGTTACATTGTAAATAAAACTCCCATAGAAAAACCATGAAAGATATTTTGTTTTTAGACCAACAAATTTCTGGGTGGTTCTAGGGTCTGATGTATTGAAAGCACCTAAAATTGAATGGAGAATTATTCTAGAAGATCTGCATGTCACTAAGATCCGAATCTCAACAGTCCATTTATTTTTAGTTCAGTCTTTGACCTCTTTTGATTGCACCAGTCCCGACCCTAAGATGGGCACTTGGCATCCGTTGAGAATGGCTGTTTTATAATGAAAAGATGGACCAAAATTTAGATAAGCCAATAGAAATTATTTCAGGAGACTGCATCAATTTCTTTTTGTCTTTAGTGTACATAAAATAGCAAAACAAATCCATCTAATCATACATAAAACAAAACAAAACAATGAAATGACCCGCCATTTTTCGGGATGATGGACAAGGAAAAAGGGCGTAACAACGTATCCATCTATACAATTGGATCTGTTCGATGTGATATATTTTTGTACGAAGATAATAAATGCTTTTTTTATCAATGAAACTAGCGTAGATATCAACAACGTAAATATGAGCGGAGGCTATGCGTTTAAGAATATATCTCAAATGATACTCTATCAAAAATCCAAAACATTTCCGTGTGTACAATTCTGTATTTGCATCGAATAATAAATGAATTCTGCCTAAAGATAAGATTTATTTATTCAGTTAGTTAGTTACAATGGCCTCAGTAATCGTGTATCAAGGATAGAACTCACAACACAAGTAAACAATTCTACCAGGCTAAAATAGTTCCAACCTCGCTACGGTCGTAGCTCATTGGTACTAAATTGCTTAGCATAGTATAGACTACAACGCTACAGTAATTGGCTGGTGAGGATTGAACTCACCACAGTGATTTTGCCTGCTGGGCAATTTTGCTAACTATCGTTGCGTTTAGTAGCTTCTTATAGCTAGACTCATCTCATTTAGTCTGACATAATACATGATAATGACATGATAATGGAATACCAAGGTTTTGTAAATAATGAAATTCTAAGTGACTGTTGTTATTTGCAAGTCTGAATTATATTAACTGAATATATTGGGTTGGCCAGAATGTTCGTTCAGTTTATTTAAGAAAAATAGAAAATAAAAGACAATCTTTTCACGATTAACTTTATTAAACAACGTATTTACCGCTTTGTTTCACTATAGTCTGCCATCTTTCAGGCAACTTCATATTTCCATCCTCCAAGAACGTTTTATATTTCTCAGCAAAGAACTGCTTGAGGTCCTTTTTACAGTCGTCCATGGAATTGACATGTGTGTCATGACGAGAATTCTGTAAATGCCGGAATAAAAAGTAATACGAACGCTGAATAGAACGGATGGAATAAAAGCTTCAAGCCTTGTTACAGCTTGCTGCAACATTTTTTCGTCTGGTCCCCAAAGAAACTTGCAGTCTAGCATTCTGGATGCTATTTGTCCATTGCTGTCTTCAATTTGTCAAATAGGTAGCAGTACTAGTTCGAATTAATCGTTTGCTTTTTCCGAAAGGGATCATAATGAAAGATTCCTTTTCAGTCCTACCATATACACAGCGTCACCTTGTTTGGATGAAGACTAACTTTCAATACGTTTGGTGGTGCTTCGTTTCTATGCCACAATACAAAGGGATTTTTTTTAAATAAAGTCAGTTAAAACTAAACATTTCTAAACCTATCTAACGACAACAATAGAACGAACGTTGAAGCCAAACCAATATTAGACATCGCCGACAAAAAAATTTGTATCTTCTGTTTTCAACTTGATCCTATGAAAGTCTATTGTTTGTAGTGAGTGATCTGGCTTATATTCAAAGAAAAATATACGAAATTCTAAGGAAAACTTGAAC
>OY735215.1:54487629-54520129 GCA_963457665.1 Thysanoteuthis rhombus
CAGGGTGAGACAGGGGGAGATAGAAAGAGAGAGATGAAAAGACTAAAATATATAGATACCTTCATTTTCTGCATCATTTCCTCGTAGTGTCTGCGCACGTCCATAGAATGTGATTCTATTTTCTTACTGAGATCTTGGATCACACCAGGACCTGAGGCATAGAAAAAAAGACAGGAAAAAGACATTATTGAATAATTTATATACACGTACAGATAGCTATGCCAAATAGGAGCTTCGATGCCAAGTTGGGCGTGAAATACGAATATCAATACAAATGCAAGAATGGTGAAAAATCTATTACAACAAAGAGAATAGTAACAGAGAAGATTTCGGCTCAGTTGATGTACACACAGTTCTGGGTGAGTGCAGGTTTCTATCCATCATTAATTATTAAAAATAATGGAGGTATGAATTCAGAGAAGGCCCGGTGCCAAGTTAGGCGTGGAGAATGAATATAAATAATACTACAATAATCAGAGAGCATTCAGAGAACGCATAGCTCAGTCAATGCCATACACTTGCTATACAGTTGGATGAATATCAGTTTATATATAGCTACGACGCAGGGAGATCGACTATGTAAATTTCGATGATCGATATTCTAAAATATTTCTATATATGACAGAATTTCTCTCGATCAAAAAAATCAATTCTTCTCAGACTCATGTCCCAACCTTGAAAAATATCATTGTAATTCTTAGAGAACTTATGGAGATAGTGTCTGGACAAATATAAGTGAATGAAGATAAATATGTAAGAAAACAAGTTGAAAACATCTCAAAATCGAAAATTAAATACATGAATCCACTCCAAAACTCGGACATTTTTTCCTTAGCCGATGGGCCTCCATTCCACAAAAATTTCATTGGAATTCATTGAGAACTTTCGGAGATATTTTGTGGGCAAATAGACAAACCTACTCACAGTCATGAGTGAATACATATACCTCTTCCAAAAGGCTGAGGTTAACATTGAGAAATCGAATGCAGTTATTTGAATACTTTCATGAGGGCAGCATGTGACACAATTTCGGTTTCAATTGGGGGGAGAGCAAAAGAGTGTAGGCATGAGCAGCACATGTAGAGCACAACCCACAAATATCTGATGTTCCTGTGCAAAGCATCTAATATAGTAAACGTAGTAGTAATGGCTCGGATTTCGGTGGATTGAAAGATAAACGGGCCGTTAAGTGCAAGTTGACATCATATTCAAATTCCTTGCCTGTCTCGTTTCTCTTGGAAGAACAAGAAGAAAGAATCTACAGAACACAAAAATACATTCCTATCACAATAGTGATCTATTTGATGACGAAAGCAAAAAAAGAGTGGCAGCCCCAACGTAAGGGTCACCATGACCTGCAGATAACAGGACGATCATGTTATCCCAGTTTGTTCACCCCCCTTAATCGTAAACATGATCTGCATCCGTAGTTCTGAGATGAAGTAATGCCACAATTCCGTGAATTGTTCAGATATATCGTTCAAATTCTTTAATTAGAAACATGATCTGTATCCGGAGTTCTGAGATGAAGTAATGCCACAATTCTGTGAATTGTTCAGATAAATTGTTCAAATTCTTTGATTAGAAACATGATTTGTATCCGAAATTCTGAGATTAAGTAATGTCACCAAGCCGAGAATAGTTCAGATTAATTGTTCAAAGTCCTCAATTATGAAAATTATCTGTATCTGAAGTTGTGAGATGAAGCAATGCCACCACTCCGTGAAGGTCGGAAAAGCGGAAGAGCGTAACGGTCACCAGAATGGAAAATGGAATTGGCGAGGCCACTTCGTGTTTTGGTTGAAGCTGCTTAACGTTCACTTTTTGTAAATCTCTCGAGAAATGCACGAATCTAATGCTCACCCAACCCCAAGCTATGGATAAATAGAAGAACATTAGGACCCTCTCAGACCTCAATGACAGTCCAACAAAGAGAAAATTATTCCGAAAAAGAATTCTGCTCCTTGGCAGTCTCTTCAACTTGTACCAAGCCCGGTTAGGAAATGGAGACCTTTGGACAAATGAGATAACATTCAAAATGGGCCAAATCGTTGCTCAATATGCCTTGTCGAATATCAGGACCCATGTATAGCATGTGTTGCCAAATATGGTTTGTTATAGCTACAAATGCCTTTTAAAATTACTACAATCGGCTATACTTCTGCATTTCAAACTTTTATGTCTGAAATTATATATACATACATATATATATATATATATATATATATATATATATATATATATATATATATATACATATATATATATATATAAGTGTTCGTGTATGTGTGTGTGGGGGGGGGGTTCATTTAAAACTCATGTATCAAAAGAAAATGACATACACAAAGGCCCCAAAACGAATTGTCAGTAAAAATTGTACATTTACTTCTATCATTCTCATTAATTATTTTATTACAATGGCCAGATTTTCGGTCGTAGATCTCTATCGTCTGACCCTTTTTCTTTCAAGTCAGCCAAATCTAACCGAAAAATGGACAGTTCAGCAATCCTGTACCCCAATCAAAAAACAAAAGATGTGTCTCGGCAGAGAGCCAAGAAAGATGAAAAGAAAGACATTGATTATGAGTCCTATCTCCTCTGGTAATGTCTCCTTTGCGGAAAAGTGCAATCATTCAAGAGACGAATTAATTTCATGCCTACAGAAAGATAAATGAGAGATATCCAATATGAAACCTTAGAAAGCTTTCGTACAAATATTCAGTGATTTATACCTGAAAATTTGATGATTTCGAACGACAGACAAGAGTACTGCTGGCCCTGATGATAAGTGGATTTCAAAACGGTTATGTCTGACGATGATCCTTTCAGAGTAGCATCTTTATTTCTGTTGGTCTCATCCCATCATTTCCATTAGGCTATATTACTGCGGAGAATAGCTAGGTAGCTACAGCTGTTTTCTCCTGATACTCTCTCAGAGTTGCGAGTTCAATCACTGGGTTTATATATATTATAATAAAATGTTACATTATATAATGATGACGATGATGGTACTTTTCTAGCCTTGTAGTTGTTGGGTCTAACTATAGCACATTCCTGGACTTTTCACGAGGATGTTTCTTCAGGCATCCGTAGTACTCGACCAAACATGAGCCACCGTAATTGGGTCACCTTTGCTCAGAGTGGAATGGTGTTACACATCTGGTATAGAGCCTTGTTGGATATTAGGTTGTTTGGCCATTAGTGTTACTTGATTAATCGCAGATGTTTCCAGTGGCAGACATTAAGTTTATCCATAGCTGCCTTTGGGACCGCCCAGTTGTCGTAATTTTGCCATTAAAAGACACGTATGGTAAATCAACCTAACCAAGAGACAGACCCGTAAATTGAGAACCATGCAACGGGCACATGAAAGAATAATGCTGGGCCTCATATGGAGACACCACAAGATAGCATAGTACATCCGACAAAGAAAAGAGTTAGGGGCATCATAGAATCCATTAAAAATCTCAAATGGCGGTGGGCTGGCCATGTTGCAAGAATGGCAGACAATCGATGGACATCGCGACTCACAACATGGATCCCCCGAGACCACATGCGCAACCAAGGCCGGCAAAATGTTAGATGGAGAGACGAGCTAGACAAGTTCAGGAAGTATTGACTCCGTGACGCCCATGATAGGGAAGTGTGGCAAATCCTGGGGAAGGTCTATTTCCAACGACGGACGCTGAAAGACTGATGATGATGATGATGATGATGGTAAATCATACAGTATGTCTTTGATGAGATACGATTGCAACATAATATTATACGATGTAACATATCTATGTAATGAACAATATGCCTTTTTTTGCTTATGTTTTATTTCATTTGTATTTTCCCCTGTCCACAGCTTTTGCTAGAGCGCACAGATACTAAACTTTGATCCTATGCAGGGGTTTGGAGAATGCAGGGCGGAAAGATACGTAGATCCTTTGCAGAAGCGTCCCTCGATGTCTAAATAATCCTGTCGTTTCTATAAGTACTATGATAAAATGCTGTATGATATCGTATCATATATACAGGTTTCCCATGCTCTCTGAAAGTAGAGTGTTTCGTAAACTGAAATGGCATTTAGCAAAGAAGCAATTGTCGATGATGTAGAAATCTTTGAACATTCTTAAAAATATCATTGCATGAGATTTTTGCTACTATTGTAAATGTTGCAATTATCACAGTGAATTTATGTTTTCGAAAGGTCAAGTAAATTATGGACAATTTTGCAGGCTATTTAGAGTGTCTACAAAGAACTGAAAAAAAAGCTTGCGGCTAAGCAGTCAAACCTACTGTCGTATTTCAAGCCTTCCACGTCAATTAAAAAAGTGGATGAAACGCACACACACACACACACACACTATATATATATATATATATATATATATATATATATATATATATATATATATATATATATATCCTCCTTCATGAGTAGCATACCAGCGTAACTTACGACTTTTTTAACACTTCCATCAGCACTGCCTCCGGAAAATCCTCAAGGTGCTTTGGAATGAATTCATCCCAAACAACGAGATACTCGTGATAGTCAGGGCCACAAGCATCGAGGTCAAGCAAGCAGCAAATGAAGACAGCACTGAGAGGTGAGAGCTCCCTTTTGCAGCCTGATATTTTCCTATAACGACTGCAATAAGGCCGGCCTCTGAGTGTGTGTAACAGTCCTGTAAAACTATCCCGAATCTTCGTTCGCAAATTCAATTCATGATGACAATAAGACTGACATAATCCATCTATCCATCTATCTACATCTATCTATCTCTATCTCTGCATTTTGATATATATATATATATATATATATATATATATATATATATATATATATATATATATATATATATATATATATGGTAAATTTAGTTGATGATATTTGAACATGAGAGTTTGGAAACTAGATTGAATTTATTTCCATTACATGTTTTGAGAGACTGCTGTCAAACTTCAAGTGGGGAAAATGATAAAATTCTGTGAATAACAAGGTTTGGAGAAGGAGGAGATGCGGGCTTAAATGTTTTTTCTAAATTTGTTTTCTTCATCATGCAAAAATAGATGTCTTCGTTCGTGTACAAATGGAATTGAGAATTCTTCTTTGCGTGTGTATATGTAGTTTGGTCTAATGACTGTTATCGAGAAAAATGTACTTGTAAAATTTTGGATCACCCGAACTCATATCCACAGACTGAAACAATGTACAAATACCTTCTCTATCAACAACACATATACAACAATGCACACTTACACACGCTACATACACAAATACTTTTTTCAGTAATAGTCAAGGGACTAAACTACATATACACTCATGCAAAAAAGACTCCTCAATTTTACTTATACACGAACGAAGACTTCTACTTTTTCGCCAATGAAGATTAAAAAAAAAATTAGAAAAACAATAACCTCACATTATCCCCACTCCTTCGCCAAACCTTGTTATTCACAGAATTCTGTCATTTTACCCATTTGACGTTTGACAACGAGAATAAACAATCTCTCGAAACATGTAAAGGAAATTGATTCAATCCAGTTTCCAAACTTAAGTGTTTCCATATTGTCTATTTAAATTTAAACATATATATATATATATATATATATATATATATATATATATATATATATATATATATATATATATATATATATGTAATCGATTTGATGGAAGGACAGTGTTGTTATATGCAGAAGGAAACTGCAAGAACGTTCAAATCAATAGCAAGGACACTGAAAATAAAGATAATCACAGGACGAGAGCATTTTTTGCTCGAACAATATAAATGCAAGAAAGGGATTCAGCACAGAAAGTTGACTCCCACGAACGGCTCTACACAGCTTAGAAGACAGGCAGTTAAATCCGGTTTCGACAACGCTAACCCCATTCAAATTTGACCCACGTCCTGACATTCATTTGAAGCGTTGCACAAACAAGGACTTGACATTCGAACTTGCATTCACCAGTTGAATGGTTGTCATAATAACAAAGCCCAGACACATACAGTTGCCGCTATTTATAACAAACTTCAACAACAATAACCTAATTCCTATCAACTGATACAATGAATAACGTTATTTTCTTAGCTCCCTGTCCGTACACGGACTTTTCAATGACCTCCGATGACTCAGTCTGACATACCATTCTCACTATTTTGTTTATCTGGAGACGCTGAAAAAACTTTCCCGTCTAGATCAATACCGATTGCTTCTTTGCTCCACGCCATTTCATCTTTTCTATGAATGCTCTACTTTCAGACAGCTTGGAAACCTGTTTAACCAAGATTTTTTTGAAGGTGGGGAGTTAATCAAATATTGATAAAATTAAGTCTCCTTCTTTTCCAATATCAACATACTCCACTTGTACATTGATATCAAGCCGTTTCGGGAAATTACAGCCATAGTCCATCTAAATGTCACTTGACCTCGCACAAATTGCAATTTTTTTTTTAAATCGAAGGATATTGTGACTTCAAAATGTTCTGAGTGATTTTATTTCAGCTGCATGACAAAGCCTATTCTCAAATGTGTTGACCTGCATCATCATCATCACTATCTTCAGTCTTTTCACGTCCGTCGTTGGACGTAGACCTTCCCAGGATTCGCCACAATTCTCTATCATGGGCGTCGCGGAGCCAGTCTTTTCTGAATTTGTATTGTTCATCTCTCCATCTTGTATTCTGTCGGCTTCGGTTTCGCACGAGATCTCTGGGGATCCATGTTGTGAGTCATGATGTCCATCAGTTGTCTTTCATTCTTGCGACGTTGCCTGTTTTTGTTGTTTTTTAAAAGATGTCTCGGATAATCATTTTCTCTCTGATATACTGTGCTGTCTTGTGATCTCTCCATGTGAGGTTGAGTATGATTCTCTCATGTGTGCATTGCATGGTTCTCAGCTTGCTGGTCTGTCTCCTGGTTAGATTCCATTTCTTTCATTTTTTTTCTTCCTTTGTTTAGTTTATCTAGCATTTCCAAATTGGAACCGTACAGTGATATGTAAGGGACAGCACACTGAAGTTTTTCCTCTGCCGAATAATTGCAGATTTCTCAAGAACCGAATATCCAAATATCTTCAAACTCACCGGTGTACTTCCTCAGTGTCTAAGCAATACGCCTACCGAATTCCATCATATACTGCCCGGTTCTTCATATAGATTATCGTCACTAGGATTGATGATGGTAATTCATAATTTGATTATCATTAGGTTTACTGAATAAAAGCAACATTTTCATAACAAAATATCAGATTATATTCATTCCAACAGTAACATATATTGAAACATAGTGTGTCTCGTCGTGGAGTAGTGTTAAGTTCTAGTGCCATAGACCATCACTAGTAGGAGGTCGATCCTCACAGTGAGTTCCTTAATTGTGTTCTTCAACGAGTTTTGCCAAAGTAAAAATGTAACAATGCACAATAAAAGGATTTGCAGTTTTTATCCAAATGCAAATGTGAGCAAACGCCAACATTGGCTCACCAAATTCCGATCGGGACATTTCGACCTCTTTGATGGCCATCGTTCGGGAAGGCCAGTGGAGTTGGACAACGACCTGCTGCACTCAGTTATTGAAGCTGACCTTTGTCAAACCATTGAAGAATTATTATTTAAACTGATTTCAACGGGGTCGTCTGTACAAAAGTAATTTCAACGGACTGGGAAGGTCGAGAGAATAGGAGTTTGATTCTTACACGAACAGCTGGAAGAGAGCCAAACGTTTGCCAAGCTGTATCATTTTAGGGAACAGACAGGGAAAAGGGGCCGTTTCTTCATCGAATTGTTACTGGAGAGGAGAGAAGTAGACGAAAAAGTAGACGAACCATGGCTATCACCGGTTCAAACACTAGTTATCACGGCAAAATATCGATGAGATCAAACATAGGCTATCACAATTCTTTGTATCAAATCAGCTTCCTTTTCACAAAGAGAGGATTGAAGGTTGGTTTCAAAGTAGACAAATGCGTTAAAGATGGTTATTATGTTATTGATTATACTATAAATGCTTGCTAATGAAAGATGCTTGTTTTGTCTAAATGAAAAAGACATTGTTTTTCGATAAACATAGTATGAAGGGACAGGATAAAAAATGATACCAATGACATCAGGAAAGTTACTTCCGAAAAATTTAGCAAAGAATAGAAGGTTAGACGGTTAGGATAACTGACTCGCTTCGATTCACAGTTTTATGTTAGGTTGGTAATTTTTTAAAATGGCATTATGTATTATTTAAGTATTTACTCCAGTTATTCATCTCCCTGTCTGTTATGGTGATTTTATCGTGAAGATTATTAATTTCGCTGATTCAGATGATGTCATTGTGCAAACAAACACTATTGAAGGCAACTGGACTCACATTAAAACTAAGTACCGAACCATCAATGACATCTATGAAAATATCGCAGAATTTACTCGTTTATAATTGGGTTTTGATAGACTTGCCAGAAGTTTTATTTTAATTCACTCGTTGGCTCCATCCGAGACTAGGATCTTCCTAACAATATAACTATTTCTTTTTCCGGGCAAATTGAAAAGTAAAGCCAGCTAATTAGAGAAATACGCCTACCAAATTTTGTAATGCGTCAGGCAATTTGAAATAATACGCCAAGCAAATTAAAATTCCATGCCATGGTTCAATTTGCTTGTCACTGTGAATTGTTTGGTGTATTCATTTTAATTTCATAGCCACAGTTTTTTTTTATATTTGCTTGCTTAATTTTTTAATTTACTTTCAAAAGATTTAGTTGAAGGATACAACTTCTGTTCAAAAACCTACTTACTAGCAACATGTCTGTTAAGAATTAAGAGGTAAGAAATAATACTTACTTGCATCGGTAAGGTCGTACCACTCAGGGCAATAAATCAAAACGACTTTGTCTGTGTCTTTCCACATGGTGTGTGCATACCCTGCAAGATAAAAGGAAATAAATCATCAGTTAAGGATGCTGACTCGAAGAAACAAGTATCTTCATCTCATACAGATAGTACCTCATTAAGAATTCATATTCATCACTATTTCTATCCCACATAGAAAGAAACTAATCAACCACTTATTGACATTAGTATTTCCACCTTGTATAGGAAGTCTCTCATGAAGAATTGATACACATCATTATTTTTATCTTATATAGGGAAGGACTTATTAAAAGTTCACACATCAGTATTTTTAGGATACGAAAAAAGAGGTAATTACAAATCTATAGACACTAGTTTTCACGATGCATTTTTTCTTTTCTTTTTTTTTTGTACTCATGCCGATATTCTCATGGTCTCTCATTACACCATATCCCAGCTAGTTAGGTCTCCAACCATCAAAAGACAAATTAGGATTTTGCAAAAGCGGGAAAAAAAGAATGTGAATAATAGATATAATCAGATGCATCATGACAATACCATATAGAATCCTTTTGTAAGATATGATTTAAACAAGCCTGGTTGCTGCTGGATCAAACTTCACTTAAATTTCTATTTCAACTGAATCTGATTACCTCAATTTTTGTATTGTATATGTAATGAATAAAAAAATAATTCCAGTATGAATATATCAATCAGAATGAGATGCGCCTTTAACTATCTATAAGATAATCTTTAGTGGATATGAAGGACGTGTCAATTTGTCTCAGTCGATAGAAGGGTTGCCTACCGATCACTCAGCCATCAATTTTTGTTGATACGTAGGACTTGTCAAATCCAGTCGATCCCAGGCTAGGACTGGATTTGAAAATCCACTGAATCGAAATTCGCATTTCAAAATAATTTGTTATTACAGGTTTTTTCTTGTCTTTTCATGTGTCTCTGACGAGCTCAGCAATTTACTCTTGACAACATCTGAAAACCGAGTTTCAACTGAAATTGAATCAAATTAGGTTCCTTTGATATGGTCATGCAAAATTAAAATTGATCACTATTTAATGATCTGGCAAAGATACAAAATTTCTTATACTTCGGAGATCTTTTCTTTCTCTATGTCCTTTTTTGGGATCAACTTTCTTTTCCTTCCGTTTTCTTAAATGATGTCTTTTTATCATTCATTCAGTTCTTCTTTTCCTCTTTCCCTTTTTTCATTTTTTCCCTCTTTCATTTTCTTCCTTTCTTTCATAATGAATTCCCATTCCCTTAATTCTTTCGCTCTTTTCTTCCTCTCTTGCTCTTCAATTTAGATATCTTTTCTTTCTTTTTTTTTCATTTCTTTCTCTCATTTTTCTTTCTAATTGTGTTGTTCTTGCGTGCATACGATTTCTTTTCTCCGAACTTTGATTCTTTCCTTCTTGTTCTTCGTTTCCTTTTCTTTTTCTTCGTTTTTTCAATGATGTCTGTGTCATCCTTCTCGACATTATTTCTTGTTTCTTTGAAGTGTATTCACTTTCTCCGGCCTTAGTCCGCCTCATCTTTTTTTTTTTTTTTTTGTAATTCCTATCTTTCTATCCGAATATTAGGTATCGTATATGAAAAGTATCACTAAAACTATCAAACTATCTTCAGTTTCTAGGTTGGTCTGGTTGCTTGGCTTATTATGTATGCATTGCACGCACAGACCGTACCAATGGAGCTAGAGGGTGGAGTATTCCATTATTTCACTCCTTTTTAGCCGAAGAAAAAACTTTTTTTTGTTTTTCAAAATACCCCACACACTTACCAAGAAAAAAAATTTTATTTGGGGGTTCAATATACAATGGAAGTTCATGTTAAATTGGTCACTCATTTGTGCCAGCCCGTTTTATGACAAGTGAAACTTATAATCATCCAACAAAAGGTAAGAAAAGTAACTTCTTCATTGATAACGCCGATTCACTATTTTTATCAGCCTCAACGCAGCATGCCACCTGGTGTCATTGGTCACGTAATGGTTCCTACAGAGCGACGAACCAGAACAATTTCTTTTAATTGATCTGCCGATTTTTTCTTGCTTTCTGATCATCTATTTCTATATTTCAGATAAAGTACCCTCTCCGGCCATTCTTTTCTCGCTCCTCATCATCAATTCTTCCAACATTTCTTCTTTCTTCTCTCTCTCTCTCTCTCTCTCTCTCTCTCTCTCTCTCTCTCTCTCTCTCTCTCTCTCTCTCTCTCTCTTCTCTCTCTCTCTCTCTCTCTCTCTCTCTCTCTCTCCGTCTCTTTTCTTTGTCATCATTATTCTGTTCAGCAATTAATTTTCTTCAACTTTCTTTCCTTCCTCCCTTGCTTCCACTTACTTTTAAAGATTGATCGCCTAGGCTGCTACCCTTTCGACCAGACACACAAATAATCTATTCAGAGAAAAATTCCGTGGGAGAAAATCTAATTTTATTGATTTCATTTCGCTTTCCATTCTAAGAGAAATTCCATTGACTTCCCATTCATAAACATTTTTTTAAGAATAACAATGCTCCGTTTCCTAATACGTATAACATTTTATGCAGGGGACTCCTTGTGATATCGAAGTTATTTCAGGTGTTCCTCTCATCTACAAATGTTGAAAAAGGCTTCCCTAGTGTGAGTTCGATTCTTACTCTAGTACCATACTATTGTGATCTTGCGCCGGTCAAGTGAATATTTCAGTGCCTCACCACGAAAATGTGGTCAGCGTATTCACTGAGATTAATGAGCAAGTTTCACAGACTATAACTAATATAAGTTAGATTATCAGTAGTTGTGCCAAAAGTGTGGCCGCGTACCACACTAAGCTGAACTTGGTAAATTCCAACTGCAATTCTATGGACGACTCACCTCAGGGTAGCATAGGTGTGCAAAGGGTTTCGTTTGTATCTGGGTAGTGAGTATTATTTTGTAATTACTTATGAGTAAAAAATATCCAAAATAGCTAGTATCCTATTCAAACTTTGTTTTGGTACCCAGAACAGTGATATTCATACGCAGCTTTTTTCTTACTTTATGTGATTAAAAATGCACAAATTTGTTCGTTGTCTAATTGGAAAGTAGATTTCAGATTAACACTGTCTTGGTCGCAAAAGCAAAGTCTGAAGGGAATTATTGGCATTTTTTGTACTTTTCAGATCTAATCAATAAGAAAGTAATACTTGTTACCCAGGAACAAGAGAATGCAAATGTGCTGTACAATGTAATCCATTAGGAGAAAAATCCGTATTTACTTGAGAATTGGAATGAAAAGTAAGAAAGAAATCTAATTCTATTGATTTCCTTTCGCCCTGATTCTAAAAATCTCTTCTTACTCTCCATGCATATCTTTGCTCTCCAACCCTTCTTTCCTTTATCGACGAAATTTTCATTTTCGTTTTCATTTACTATTGAGAAATTGTTGTGTTATTTTCCTCGAAATTCTTTGACGGTGGCAAGACATTCTGACTTAAAATAAAGATTTTTTTTTCTTTTCAAATCTTTATTTATGTATTTGCACTTTAGACGCACTATGAATCAATATTATGATAAGCGACGTGTCCGCGCATTTCCGTCCGTCTCATTTCCATCTGTCGTACTTTGAAAATAAAACTCTCATGTTGGGAAAGGTTGGGATAGAGGAGATGTGGATATAGATGGGGGATGCTGAGAATGGAATCAAAATACAAAGACCGCCCAGAGACCAGGGAGACGGAGAGAAAAGCAATGTAATGATACGTAGAAGAAGAGAAACATAAAGATATTCAGAGTTTTAAGGAGAACGGCTGAACTCAGATGTCGAGAAAAAAAAGTGAGAAATTAAAATGATGTCGAATTGAAATAGCTTTTGAGAGTCGGTGAGCGGAAGATTTGGATAAGTGCTGGATATGGTCACTTCAGGCAACCCACAAGATATTTTTAGTTACACTACAGGGCTGTAGACCCTCCCCAGAGTATACTGATAGCGAGGCAATACGTATTCACCAGTATGAATTATACTGATTTATCTAGATTGATTCAGCTAACCAGCTCAAGAGCACAACAGGCATCACTCGACCATTCATGCACCTTCGCCTTCAGCCGAACAGAAATGACAGAAAGTGGTTCCAGAGTAGCTGTGAGGGTAGTCTTCATTAAACTGTCAGTGACAACAAACCGAAAAATAGGAAGAAGGTAAAAAGAACACACGAACAAAAATTTCGCTGTTCTACTGTATGTGCACATGTGTTCGTTTCCTGGCTACTGATAATAAAACTATCACTACTACGACTGTTGTTGCTATTACTACTGATGCATCATTTTTGTTTTTTCCACCCTGAATGTATTCAAGAACCTTCTTCAACAACATCTTACATTAATCTTGGAAAATTCTTGGTAAACATACCAACAGGAAACACAGATTTACTCATAGTATTTGCAAATCAACGGGCATTCATGGCAGCATATAAGTCGGACCCAAAACTAATGTGTTAATTAAAGTTTACTATAATATTCGATGTATGATTCGGTTCTCCAACAGAAAGCAGCGTTAACCCATCAAGTTCATATTGTCTAAATCAGAGGTTCTCAAACTTATTTTCAGGGAACCCTTATACGACTACTCCAAAATCTCAAAACTCATGACTATTTTATGGAAAGCCCCACGCCATCTTAATTGAATTAAACATCTCGCCCACCCAGGTATTTGCATTCAACTGATGGCTGAACCTCATGTTGGTTCACATTTTGAAAATAATGGATGCTTTTTTTTTTTTTTTATAAAATGTTTTTCTTCTAAATTTAATCAAACACCTTATCTCGCAAACGAATCCAAAAGAGACCTTATCTCGCAGAACCAACTTTGGGAAACACAGGTCTGAGCAGACTGATATCATCCATTACGGATATTTTATACTTGAAAAGTCGACTTATACACTGGTATACACTGTAAGTCCCAGATATTTGCACCCAGACATACGTATTGTTTTCCAATAACAATGCATATCTTATGCGCATGTTAATTCTGTCTTTTAATCGAAGATAAAAGGTCCTTATTGTTATGTTAACAATAGATGCTCCACCTTGACTCGACCGTCTCAGACAAAGTCAGCAGATCGATACTTATCGATAAATCAATACTCAAATCATGTACATTACAACTAGACGAACCTTATGACTAAATATTTCGCTCCGTACAACAACCGCAGGAGATAATTGATCCGAAAAATAGTCATGTCTCGATGCTTTTAAATAACATTCGCCGGTGAACTCTGAAAAGCAATCAATATTTAGGTGGGGTATGATGGATCACTTCCTAAGTTTCTGAACTTTCATCAACAGCCTTTTAACATTCATAGTTGGACAGAGACCTTCCTCAATATTCGCTAGATCTCTCTATTGCGCGTGTCGCTATGCAATTATCTCCGAAACCTGTCGAAATTTCGTCATTTTCTTATGGCCACAACTTTGCATGTGATCTCTGGGGACCCATGTTGTGAGTCGTGATGTCCAGTAGCTGTCTATTTTTCTTGCAACACTAGCCCGCTCATTTGAGTTTTCTGGGGATTTTATGATATTTCTGATTCCTGTTTTTTCTCCAAAATACTGTGTGAACTTGTGATCTCTCTGTGTGATGTTAGGCTTGATCCTCTCCTAATCACGTTGCATGGTTCTTAGTTTGAGAGTCAATATTTTGATTAGATTCCATGTTTCAGCTTCATAGCTGACTATCGGGAGGACACGTTGGTTGTAGACTATTCTTTTCAAAACTAATAAGAGGTTTTCGTTCTTGAACGTTGAGCTTGCTCAGCCGAAAGCTTTCCAACCTATAGTGATCATTCGTTGGATTTTTCTGAAGATTACGTGGAGATTCGTTTTCCCAAGTAGATGCAGTAGTCTACTTTCTTTAGCTTTTCAGTTTTGATCGTTGTGTCTTTTTCCTCAACATACTTGTAGCAGGTTGGTCTTACTGAAGATCAAGTGCAGACCTACTTCTTGCTTTCTTTTCCAGTTCATCTAATAATATTGACGTAAGATAAAATGTTAACAGTTGACTCGAAGTTGTATTTCCACAAGACCGACACAAAGACTACGACATTAAGTCCGTTTCATTCGGTGACACAATCGTTTAGGTTTTCAGTTCAGATCCCCTGGGGATTTAGAGTCCGTTTGCTAGGATTGGAATTATTCATCCCCTACACTCTTTACGGTGGGTATTTATAGCCCACATGACTTCGCGTGAGAGGGCTGATCCATTCAGAGGGGAGAGGGTGATACCCAACAAATTGCCGATTCTTTCTCTTTCAACAAATGTGTTAATGCAACGGTTGGCTTGCTGATATCACGAGTCAATTCAAGTGAGTCTGATATTTGCCAAGTGTTTTTGAAATGAGGAATTGCGCAATAACACCCCATGATAGAACACTTGAGCAGAACAATCGTTGGGGAACTGCCTTTATACAATGGTCAGTAAACTTTCCACCACTTGAAGTAATTATCAACAATTCAGCGCGATCGTTCTTCACTGAGGTCAGCTCAAGTGTAGCATGGTATTTTACAATCTGAAAGATTGGTGTTGTCTTCCCGTGGCGCTATGTTACGTTTCAAGATAAATTGTGCAGTGTGTGGCCGGCGAAGGGCATCGGGATAGAAAGTAGTTAACTGAAGCTGGCATGCAAAAGATAAAAAAAACTATTATTCCGATGGTAATATAGTGTGTATTGAACTCATAATAGTACAGTAGTACCATACTAGCTTACTAAAGACAAGTACTTTTAAAGCTCTACGTACTTTTTGTTTTGTTTTGTTTTTCCCTTAAGGAAATAATTTAATAGCATATAATTTTTTTCCAGTTGCCCTCCACGATTTATGGGAATTTTCATGTTATTCTATCATTGCAGAGAAAATTTTTCGTACAGATTTAACCTTCAGGCAAAGTCCGTAATTATCAACTTCAAAAAATTAAAATATCTTTGCATAAATGAATCACTGTAGTCACCACATGTACCAGATCTAATTATGTTAAAGATTATCTATAATTGTCTAGAGAATTAACTTAATTGTAGCCAGAAGATCTGATTTTTTTTTAATCTAAAATCAATAGATCTTCTATCTAAAAATATGTAAAGAAAATCCTATCACAAGATTTGGGCATTGTCGGTCTAAGATAACCATTGAGACCATAAAAAGCACTTTTTTGATTTTTTTTAGATGGTCTTAGGAGTTTTACTCTGGTAAATTTTAAAGTTTGTTGCAAAAAAATGTGACTAAGGTCGTTCCGAGACAGACAGTGAAACATGCACATACGGACCAGCACAATGAGAAGAATCTGTAGCCATCTTATTTTAGCTTGTTTCAGGTCATTTAAATTGAATATGACTTGGCCTGGGTTTCTTTACCCGATAATTCTATATTGAATTTCTGATCAATTTCAAGAGAAATAAGATCCAGACATTCAAGAATATGACCGCCAGAAATAATTACAATTTACAGAAATATATGAATATGAGTCTGTTTTTTCTTGCATTGTGATAACTGATATATTACAATGAGGAATAAATGTCAATGATGGACACTTTACCGTCGAGTGAAATTTTGCACTTATTTTGTCTTCTTTTGAATTTCTTCTACTTTTATGTCTCTTTTTCCTTTAATCTAACCCTCTCTCTCTCTCTCTCTCTCTCTCTCTCTCTCTCTCCTTTTCTCTGTCATCGTTTAAAACTTCCGATCTCTTTATTTCTTGCACTTTTCCTCTCTCTTCTTTGTATACTCTTTTATATTTGTCTTCTTAATTGTCCTTACCCTCTCACTTCCTCATTCCCGTTCCATCATTTACTCTTTATTTTAATTAGTTTCATGACTGCGGATATGTTCATCTATGCTTGCATGCACTATTAGGAAAAACAGATGTTTGTTTATATATATATATATATACGTATATATGTGTGTTTGTGTGTGTGTGTGTGTTTGTATGCAAGTGTGTGTCTGAGGATATATGTATATATGTGTGAACATATGTGTGTATATATATATATGTGTGTGTGTATGTGTATATGTGTGTATATATTCGTGTGCATATATGCATATATATGTTTGTGTGTAAATGCTTATATGTGTGTGTATATATATATATATATATACATACACACACACATATGTATATATATATGTGTGTGTGTGTGTGTGTTTGTGTGTGTCTGTGTGTGTGTGTGTGTGTGTGTGTGTGTGTAGGTGTAATTAGCGGATGTGTACAATAAAATGTTTTTAGAATAAATCATTGAAAGCTTCTTCCAGAGAATGACTCGTCAGAAAAATGTTCAAATGTACTTATATTTTGCAAAGTAATTGGCACATGGCTGTAGGGGAGAGGCTGTTGATCTTCTTTTCTCAATCTCACTATCTCTAAACTCATTCGTGACTCATTCATCCAACATTGTCTCTTTCGACAAAAGAACCCATTATTCCTTTTTATATGTATGGGATAGAAACGAGCTTGAAAAGTAGTTCTGATTTTTTATTCTGTTTTCAACGTGTGTTTGCTGTTTTAAGCTACATTTGCTGGGTTTTTTTTCACACTGTATATTTGTAGATAGTTTAACGAGTCATCCTCTTATGAGTGCAAGTCGATAGAAGCTTTTAAGGATACATGCATATACACACACACACTTATATATATATATATAAAAACACATATATATATATATAAAACATACATATATATATATATATATATATATATATATATATATATATATATATATATATATATATATATATATATATATTGATTATATGCTTCCCTATTCAGGATTGAGCACACTTTAAGTGAGGTAACTCGTTCATTGTAAGCTTTTAAAATGCTCTGCCATAGGAATAGAGCACTCTGGTGGATGTGGAATATATATATGCTATAATCAACCTTACTGGCCGTCCAATTCCGTAGTGCAAATGTAGGATACTGGCCTCCAGGTCCGAAACGAAGGTTTCAATCCTACCTTGTGGTACTGGGATAATGGATAGTCTATAGCCACACTGAAGAGTTGTTCGGTCCTACTGTCCGTCCATTTCAGCGTTGAGGTGGGGTAGAATACAGGAATCCTAGTCCACAGTAGAGGTTTCAATCCTACCTCTACATAGAGATGGGTGTAAATAGAATAAACAAAGAAAATGGTGCAGTTGTAGGAATCGAACATGCGTTAGGGTAACTACTCCAATGTAGCGTTGTTTTCACCATTAAGCTAAACAGCTGCCGGTAATGCAAAGGCTGAAATAAGTGTTTTTACACCTAATTCCCATCCCAATTTTCTTCTATTGTCTATCTTATTTGCGTTTTTTAGGCTAAATGATACACTGACCGTGTAATGACGGGAAATCATTTCAAACAGAAGTTTCTATTATAACACAAGGCAATTAATAATCCTTCTGTAGGATCATATATATCCATTTCTCAATACAAATATATAAGAAAAATCTAATACTATATTTAAAGAAATTCTTAGACGAATGCTTCAAATATCCAAAAATCAATAACGCTAAAAGCTTTATGCTAAATATAGGTTGTAAACATATAAGTATTGAAAATATGCTGTTCGAAGCTAATCGATATTAGATGAGTTGCTAATCAATATTACAGGGTGAGTAAAAAGAAACTCCACATTCGAAATCGGTAATGACTTTTTTTAATCATTGGTCGATTGAAATCAGACTAACTTCACTTTTGACTATACAACGGTTAAATTCTGCCATTCTAAGGATAAAAAAACGTTCCACAAAGCAAGAGCAATTCCTAAACAAGTTACTCATAATTTTCAAGATGAGTTAATTCCCATCCGCCCTGTAGATGGATAATCGACTTCTGGTAGATTAGTTGTGCTTCATACATAAACACTACTCATCCGTATGTAAAATCTGAATCTATTCAAGGAAGATTTATGATAAAATGAATCTGGTTAGTCACTCCATCGAAACCATCATGTGACCTACGACTTTCGGCAGCATACCGTGTTGAGGGTGATCAATGAAAAAGTTACTTCTCACACCTTCTGTTAGCCTATGATCAGTAGCAAAAAGTCTGAATTTCCAAGAAAGAAGCATGGGCACATACTAAATTTACAAAAAAATTACATTGCAAATCGACCCCCCCCCCCATTAAAAACATGTTTAAGCAGGGGATTTTTCAAAAGATAATCAATAATATTTTCTCTAGACGTAATAATTCACACGTTTGAATAACCACGAGATGATTTTTCAGAAACTGAACTGGTTTAAGTGGGAGAGTCCATTGTTTCAAAGAGTTGGAAGGAGATATTTTTAAATGGGAAGTGTTTTGCCTTTCAGCGGAAGAGTCCATTGTCACGGACAGAAAAACGAACAGAAGCATTCACATACTTCATGATATAGATAGGTAGGTAGATAGATAGATAGATAGATAGATCCTTTATGTGGAAAGTCTCGTTGAAATCTCAAACTGTTCAATGTTAGAGCTCACGTTCTAAAAGCTGCCTTTGAGTGAGTCTCTCAGCAGTATGTCGTGTTGGGGTGATCAATTAAAAAAATTGCGAAAAGGGATAATCAATAGATAAGTTACGTCACCTGTTTTTTATTGGACGTCAATCAGTTAAAAAAAAGGGAAGTCTGAATTTTCAAAGAACAAGCATGAACACCTCTGGACACAAACTTAGGGACCAATGTAAATTGAAAACCTTCTAAAACCCATCTGGGGTTTATTTTTTCTTCCAGTTTTTTCTGCTAACCGTAATAAGGAATAAATGTTTGAATCTTTTGTTCCCTAATTCTATTTTTGCTATGTCAGTCAGCCTAACTTAGAAACTGGAGAAACCAATGTTGATGCTAAGTTGATTTTGACAGTTTTAGTGAACAGTCTCTGAATGTACATTCTCATAGATAAAACAGGCTTCATGTTGTTGAATGGACAAACATTATTAACGCAGTTCAAAACTATTTAGTCTGAAAGAATACCTTTCCATTATTTATTTTGTTCAGCTATTGCCAAATTTCTGCTTATGTTAACAGTTTTTATGAAACATTCCAGTCTTGTATTTGCTAAACAAACCATTCCTTCGTGCTAAGAATATCTTTGAGCCTGCTTGCCAAAACTTCCAAAAATTATGTTTGGATTCATATTCAAATCTCCGTAGACAAACTGACATTACTGCAGCATCGCCACTGGGTATTAGACCGACGGGAAAAATTTGGACGAGTGAATGACTATAGATATAAGCCCGACTTAATGATGGAGATTACTTAGCTGTATTGGTTCAGGCGTTGTCCATGTGGAACGAGCTCCAGGGATATAGGATACCAGTTCAACACTCGTCGAAATCTCCTTTTTTGCACTGATTTCGGGGTTAATGTGGCATAACGGTTATCAGCACAGGAAACTGAATTAGTGGATCGAATTTCGACAGAAGCTGCTTTGTCTACATTACTGGAGGTCGAAGGCTTGAATCCAAATATCTCTCTCCCGACTGGGTAAATGATAGGGAAATTTTAGTCCAACTGAGAGAATGACGGCCAAAACCTCCAGCTCAAAGCAGTTTCAGAGACTGTCGTAGCTCTTCATGCATTGAGAGAAGCCGTAAAGGCAAACCATGACTGTGGTATTGTTATCGCCTTTCAGTTGGACGAGCCTCTTGCCACCTCAACAATGTTGTGCCATGAATATAAGGGCTTTGAGGACCAAATGCAGTGTGGGAATTCAACTTGTTACACTTTCTCAATGATTCAAACAGTAGTGAATGCTCCGGGGTGTCAAACATCTCCCAAACAATACGATGGAGAAAACCTGAATGTATCCTAGACTAAGATGAAACAACAAGATATAATGTCAAGAAATTGTAGGCTTAATATATATATATATATATATATATATATATATATATATATATACATATATATATATATAAACCTGAAATTGCATTGGTTGAAATAATTATCTGTGAATACTGAGAAATGTTTAGATATATGAAAAAGGGAATAACACACACACACACACACGCATATATATATATATATATATATATATATATATATATATATATATATATATATATATATATGCATATATATATATATATATATATATACTAGCATCTCCCTGCAATTGGATACACTTCTAACTGTCCCAATTCGATTATGCTATAAATAAACAGGCTTCAAAGACCAAGCGCACTGTTGGGATCGAATTCGTGACTCTTTCTCTGTAATAATCAAACTTGCTAGAAAATTGTCCAGGCTTTCAATAATTTCGCCAACAATACAATGAAGAAACTCTGAAAAAGAACAACGACTGCAAGGAACGCCAATAATAATAATAATAATAATAATAATAATAATAATAATAATAATAATAATAATCACAATAATTCTTTGCACTTTTTAACGATCAAAAACTGAAACAACTTAAAATCTTGTGATGGAAGAAAACTAAAAGAGGAAAAAAATTAGTCAAAGATTAAATGCAAAAATACTCCATTTCAAAACTTCAAACTAATGATGCAATAGTTTTAAAACTATAACAAGAATAGGTATAAAAGAATCTAGAGAACTATATAATAGGTACAAGTATTGAATGTCATAACAGTTTTTCTCTATAGAATTTTGCCCAATCTGACAAATTGCTGCAAAAATGGGTCGCCCTTTGAACTCACTGCACTCATGAATCAGTCTGTGAGACGAGCTTACTAACTATAGTATGAGAGAAGAGCCATCTTAAGTCCTCCACAAAAGCTTTCACATGATTAAACATTGGGACGGTTTTGTTTTTCGTAGTGTCATGTCACACGCGTGCATTGAATGTTTCAAGATAAAACGTAGATCTGTTTTTGTGTTGACAAACTGCGTGTGCTGCCGACAACGACATCTCGAAAAACCTGCTCATAATTAGCAATGACAAACGACGTACAGAATATATTTAGACGACAGAGAACTCAACAAAGAGACTTCACTATGAACAGTTTTCCAACCACACCCAGTTCGTGCCTAAGCGCTAAAGACACTGAAACACACATACAAAACACACGCGCACACATGCCAGAAAACTGGTAAGCCTTTCTCTCCCTACATCGACGCTTTTCTGGCCAAACAATAGTTTGTGGTTTGAAATAGGTCTGGTAATAAAATGACAGATGTGATATATTCCTATACATTGTGTTCACGTTGTTAATGCAGTATGGACGAAGACAACTTTCAACCATAGTGCACAACGTTTTCTCCAGCAGATTTTTTTTATTCTCGACTGAGTCTATACCCACAGAAGATTTTTCGACAAGCACAACGCAACCTCCTAAAGGACACATTACCCAGTGCCTCATCGACCAAAGACACCGACATAACATAAGCGATAAAAAAAAACGAAATATAACAATAATTGCCAGAACAAAAACTGTGCCATTAAAAATATTCAGCGGTTTTATGAGCACATACAAATATACTATTACCATATTTTATTGTTTGAACACTATAAAGAAACTGGGGTTGGTCAGATTTTTTTCAGAATAATAAACGTTTCTTCTATACGTTTGACTTTCGCTCGAGGTCATTTCTCATATTCTGAGAACCGGTTGCGCTGTCTCCATGTGACCTGGAAACTGATGAGACGGGAATTAACTGCCCATGTAGGGAAACTATCTCGTGAGTGTACTCAGTGGGGAAAGATGCTGCTGAGTGAGCTTGTGTGCTATACAAGGGTGGCATTCATGATGATACACAACATCTTGTGCAGTGTTTTTGGTTTTGTTTTGTTTTTTTTGTAAGGGGGCAAAAATCGCATCGCTGAGGAGTGTCAGCCCCAATTTCCGTACGGTCCGATTTTGGCTCCCTATGACCCCAGGTTTTTCGCAAAGAGATTCCAAACTGTGGACGAGATGAAGTACGTGACGAGGAAGCTGATGGCGATCCCGAAAGACAACTTAGCGGACCGTTTTGTAGAGTGGTAGCAATGATGGAATAAGTGTTTGATGTACCAAGGAGAGTTTTTTTAAGGGGACTAGACGCCATTGCCCAAGGTAGGCTGTAAGAAACCGTCAACCAGAACTGTCACCAAAGCAATCAACATATGATCTCTCAGTGTTAAAATGGGTCTGGATGGCTGGCCGTGTCTGTATGTATGTATGTATCACACTTACAGGCTGCACCAGTATAACTAGAGGGCAGAACATTTAAACTTGTACTCTTTATTACATCAAGAAAAAAACTTTTTTGTTCCCGCTCCCCAAAAGAGATTGGGAAGGGGTCAATTCACCAAATCTGCCAAATTGATCATTTAGTTGGTATCTGGCAGTATTCATGCTAAGTTTGTTTGCTTTTTTGGAAATCCAGATTTTTTTTAGTGATCACTGCCAGCAAAATGCAAGAGATTTATCTTATTCATTGATCACCCCTTTTTCCTAAATTTTATATTGATCATCCCCCATACGTCATGCTGCCAAAATACGTTGGTTACAACACAATTTTTATTGGGTGACTCACCAGATCTGGCTGTATACTTTGCTGATGTACCTCCTATACTTACATACGGTAAGTATCAAAACAAAATCTCTACCAGTCTAAACATTATATATAGGCATAGGATAAAAAAAAGTCCACCAGTAGGAAACAAAGATAGATTACAATTCATCATATAAATAAAACGTTTACACTATTTCTCTTTGTTGAACATAGCAATTCCTCCTCTTGTTCTGTTTCTTATCAGCTCAACTTCCGATATTTGCAAAACAAAAAAGTAACTTCAGCGTATAGGCAACTGGGAGAAATGAACAAACGGTCTATAAGTGGCCAACAACCTGATAGTTGAGATAACCACACCGCAAACCTGGTTATTGTCATGCTATGTCATTGCATTTGCTATAAATAAGGGCCTCACTTGACACTGACGTTTACGCATAATAAAAGTTTGTTCGTATTTGGGGGGATATCTTGGTTTTCCCTCGACTGGAACCAAGTCCGTAATTAAGTGAAGATATGCGAGAATTCACAATGGATTGTTGTGAACAGTTTTCAAGAATAACTAACTTATTATTACTGTCCGAGCAGGGAAAAGTCTAAAATTTGCTGATACAACAGTCGATATCTATGCATGCATGTATGTATGTGTGAGTTTGTATGTGTGTGTACATGTACATATTTACACTCTCCCAGTCACATACATAAAACATACGGATAATTATAAAGAGAGAAGGATAGAGATACTTAGATATTTACCAATATGTGTGTGTGTGTGTGTGTGTATTTGTATGTATGTGCCTGTGTGTGTTTGTCAGAGTATGCATGCGCGTGTGTGTGTGTGTGTGTGTGATTACTTGGCCTGTCACAATGTGGTTCAATTAGTGAGGTTCGAATTCTCTAATTTTGGTTCTTTGGACAAGCTCACTGATACATAACAAAGCTGTGTGTGTATTTGTGTTTGGTTTTGAGCTAAACGTCTGTGTGTAATTTCTCTCTTTCTCTCTCTCTCTCTCTCTCTCTCTATATATATATATATATATATATATATATATATATATATATATATACATATATATATATATATATATATAGAGAGAGAGAGAGAGAGAAAGCGATCAGCGAGAAGAAGAAATGCTATTCATTTGTTTTGAAATGACTGACAAGTAAATGAGAGTTCGTTTTGTAATTGTGCAATGAATCTTTTTTAAATAAATTAAGTATTTTAATTAGGATATTACTTGTTTTGTATTTATTTATTTACTTTTTGTGTAGATTCTTTTCATTCATGTTGAAACCGATTAAGCGTGAATCAACCATTTTTTTTAATTTTGGCAATGTAGAGAAAGTTGTCCCGATTGTAAAAGTTCCACACCCTTGCCTACTCCATGTTCGAGACTGTGCAAAAATAACAACATTTTAACAATTTAATTCGTTCATGTAATCATTCCTGTTATTCTCCTTTTAATTATACCATGTTTTAACTCTTCTATCATATTATGTCGGGGGAAAAAGAATATAGAAAATGAATGGATGCGTTTCAAAAGCTGATTAAAACAGCAGTGTCGACGAAAAATATAAGTAGATCGGCATAAAATTCTCCACCAGAAAATTAACACGTGATTTTGAAAACGTAATTAAAATGTAAAAATGTCTGTTCTTATGAAAGGATAGACGTCTTAACAAAGGATAGACGTCTGCTGATGTCTCTGTCTGGACACATATTGAGAGATGTTCCTGTACATTTTAATATGACCAGGACCACTGGAACAAACAAAAACATGAATAAACAATCTCACGTACATATCTAAGAAAAAAAGGGATAAAAACCGTAGTCAAATTTGATGGCTACAGTTTTCAAAATCACTTATCACTACATTTTACTGTTGTCGTCGAATTTTACGTCCTTTCCAAATATTGCAGACGTTTTAGTGTGAATGAAAGATCTTCTTATTCTCTGTCAATTTCTGATAGAGTTGACCATAACACCCTCCGGGTGTGTCCTGCACCGTTAATTTGAAACTCAGCCCCATTGTAGTTGTAACTCACGTTTATCAGTCAATTCTTACCCCACTACAATATGCTTGAAAATAACCTTTACTCTGAGATCGAAATTTTTAATAAGCAATAACCAAGTTTGATGAAATTGTGTAAACTTGACAGTAATATCAGAAACTGTCACAAGTTGTGTAAACAACGTCGCAGCTTATGAACATGATATGTTCTTTTCTTGTTTTTATATCCGCAGATCGATTTTTCGTCTTACAGGAATATGACAGATGGTATCAGTAGAAATCTTGTTGCTTGATTCGAACACTTACTTGGCACTCAATTCAAAGGTCTGGTTTCAGAGATTTCTTGTCCGATGTTTTGGTGTATGTGACGGATATTTATCCCGCTTCAGGGTCTCATCTTTTGTCTCATGAACTTCTTTGGTTGGCCCGATCGATGAAAATAAGTGATTCTTTATTGCATTCTTAAACTTGCCAAGAGATTTGTGGGCGTATGTCAAGTGTTGAGGTATAACAATACCAACAGAGTGAGGAAACGTGAAAGAGAAGGGGGGGATTTTTGCCCCCCGAGAAAAGGGAACGCATAAAATGCTAGGCAATGTGTTCATGTAGAAAGAGACAAGGAGAAAATGAGTGAAGGAGAGGGAGAGAAGGAAAAAGTGAATGAAGGAGAGAAAGAGATCGCTGGAGATAGAGAAAGAGAGAAGATGAGGAGATAGTGAAGGGGAGTTACGTACATAGGGGTGAGGATAAGAGAGGGAGAAAGGGAGAAAAAAGATGAAAGGGGAGAAAAAGAGGTAGGGGTTGAAAAGAAAGAGAGAGAATTGGAAGAAAAGAAAGGCAGGGACAAAAGAGAAAGAAAAATCACTATAGTTTGTGTTTTGATATACATTATATATTAACTTTGAGAATTACTGGCGTAACACAATTGTTACCGTCTTCATCCTTTCAGTCATGGCTGGACAAGACGGTACAATGCAATGGAAGCTCCTGGGCCATAGGTTTTCTATTAGAGTTCCCTTCTTCTAAGCTGATGACAGATCAGGTCTGCCACCACTAAGCAGGATAAGTCACATTAGGCCAACCTGTGCAGATACTAAATTCCGGTCCTGGACTCCGATGACGTCTGCCAAAGCATAGGAAATATAACAGAAAGGTTTTTCTCTAAGTTTTCAGTGCTTATAATAAATTCCTCGTAGCTTTGAATACTTTTATATCCTTATCTGCCAGTCTTTCTACCTCTCTGCCTCTCTCTCTGTTTCTCTCTAACCCTAATTTGTTCTTACAGTTGACTTCGCAGCTTTTCTAGCACGTAGCACCAGCTGAACGAGTTCCGGGTAAGATTTCTGCCAAGGTGTATTCTAAATCTTGATATTTTTTTTCAATCAAGTCACTGTGAGGTAGTCACGTAACTAATCAAGTGTCTTGGAGAGTCTGAACTTGAATCAATGTGTCTTTGTGTAGTGTAGCATTTCCCAAGGCAAGGCCTGTAGATGTGACTCATGAACGGAGATCTGCATTGATGACCTCAAACCCTGGGGTTACTCATCATGAAACTTATATCTTCCAACAGAAAGGCCTGTGTGAGAGTTTTTTTTCTTTTCAATCGAGAACACTGATGCCGGTACAGCATAGATTTTGATAGTATGGCATTGAATACAAACTGAGTTTTTAAAAGGTTGCTCAATTTATTAGTAAAAATATCAGTATATATATATATATATATATATATATATATATATATATATATATATATATATATATATATATGTGTGTGTGTGTGTGTGTGTGTAAAATTTCCCAAAGGTAAAGAAACAGTAGCTCACCGATCAATGACAATATGTAAAAATAGCAATTTTGTATCCATTTACCCTCTATACAAACAATGTATTTCGCACCCTAAAAGAGGAAAAGGTCAGTTAGCCGCTCACGTATCCTAAGAGCGCGAATATATTGACTGTTTGGCGGAATGTTGGGTCATGCTAATATCTGTGGGAAAGAGTACCTGCCTGACTTTTAGAAATTGAATCCTGGCAATTGGAAAACTAAACTGAAACTGTACGGCGAACGAACAGATTATTGGATAGATAGATAGATAGATAGATAGATAGATAGATAGATAGATAGACAAAATGATATAGAGAGACAGACAGGTAGATTATTAGATAGACAAGAAGACAGAATAAATAGATAAATGGATAGATTGATTGAAAAACACAGTTATATAAATATATGTATATATATATATATGTGTGTGTGTGTGTGTGTGTGTAAAGAGAGAGAGATAGAGGCACATAGACAGATAGGAAGACAGAACGAGATAGATAGGCAGATGGATTGATGAATAGACCGGCAACCAAAGTGATAGATTGATAGATAGGCAAATATATAGGATGAGATAGACAAACTGACAGCATTGTGTACATACACACACACACACACACACACATTGAGATAGAGAGAGAGGAAGGGAGAGAAAGTGAAATCAGACAACGAGATGAATCAGTACGTAAATGAAGATATTTGAACAGAAGATATAAACAACAATATTTTTACAACAATAGATCAACTGATCGATGTCCAGAAATCGGCTGTCAAAATACTTATAGATAATAAAACCTACTATGCCTATATAAAAGTATAACTCTCTCATGGAAACTCACCTTGGCGTAGCGGTTAGCAAGGTCGTCTCTCAAACGACTACCATGGAGTGAAGTAGATCCTCACTAAGTAACCCTCACTTTTGTCTTTGTTTCGTACTAAGATCAGCTCAGTAAAGCGTTTTGAAGTGAAATGTATTTGAGCAGATTCGTGATACTGAAGTGAGTTCGTTGCCAGCTGAATGATTCACACTTGAGTATACTTTTCAAATTCAATCATTGAAAAAGAAAGATTTTGAATACATATTAAGTATGCACGATAGTGTAGTGCCCTGAATATGATTGAGTTGACTTTTATACAAAGCGACGATTTGACTTTTGTAATAACCTTTGTAAAACACGACCAAATTCAATGAAATCTACGTAATCTTGTAGAGAGTTTTATTCTGAGTAAATTCTTTGTGTTACACCAAGTTACGAAAATTGCTCAAAGGAACGCTGGATACAAAGCGATTTTTAAAATGAATCAATTTATTTTTGCTTTCGCTGGAAATGTCAGAAAATTTACGGAAACAGCTGAAGTTGAGCTCATTTCTTAAATCAACGTCTAGCCGATTTTGCTGACAGCAGATTTTTCTTCCCGTTAATTTTATATTCATGCAAGAATCAGCTGAGAGATCGCTATGTTCAATTCAAATGAAAAGCTTATTGTTTACCAATAAGTTATAGATGACTCCTAAAAAATCATAAAGCCCTAAAGAAAACAGGACCAGTAAGAAAAATGCATCCCCGCAGAAAGAGTTAATATTTTTGTAAAAACTTTTAAAAAAACAAATTAAAAAAAAACAGTTAACAAGATTATTTTAAGATAAAATAAAATGAGAAATATTGATAGAGTGGCAAAATTAAGCAATCTTTTTTTTCACACGATTTAGCTATATGTAGGTGTATACCACTAAAAATAGATATTTTGTGCCACTGCATTAATATCTTTCGTCAATTTATGTTTAAACATTCTTGTTCAGTGTTGTTTACATTTTTACGATAACATTTGCACATTGTTTAGGAACGTACTTTTCTTACTGTTTTGATATAGGTTTATTGAAGAATACTTCAACTCACCATCATATACTATGTGTGTGCAAGCATGTACGTGGGTGTTTTCTCTGCAACCCTTCTGACCTTGTGTTTAGGGGTTAAGATATTAATTGAAAATAAAGCGATTAGATGTATTGATTTATTTTGTAAGTGTTCGTTGAGATAATTAATCAAGTCAGGAGAGTGTGAGGTTTGAGGATCGATAGTGTATTCTATTCTTGCCTTCTTTTGCGAACATCGCAAAAATAGTTTGTTGAGAAGAGATAGTTTGAAATGAGTGGAGAGGATTTTGCAAAAAAATCAAAAGTGGGTAACGTGAAAAAAGTTGAAAAGTTTGCGAGTAACTCTCAGGTGCCTAATTGCCGTCACAGCTCTCGCTTATCAATTTAGGAGGAAAAAATTACCCTTATGGTCGCTCTTGCAAGGGTCCTCCCATCGGTAATTAAATTTTGAGGGTCTATCGCTATTGTCTTGTTCCTAAAAGTTGCTGAAGTGGGGAGGAGTAACTGGAGATATCTTCCAGAATTCTCTCCTAAGTCAATTATCATGAACAAGACAAGGTTTGTCGCCCTATTTGTGATTATCGACTAATTTTTAAATCTTGAAATCTCATACCATCGGAAGACTTTTTGGTTTTAATATTCTTTCTGAACCAAAGGATATTTTTAGTTCCTGTCAATACTGTATGTTTTTACTTCCCATATGCCTATCTCACCCCTGGCATATTTTTTTCACAAACGACTTCGTTGCGTTCAGATCCTATTAAATAGTGTCAGTAGCAATAGTTTCTTATTCCACCTTCCCGCTTATCAAATTGTGACAGATTTTCCACTGCTCCTGATTATTTCGCCCCCCCACTTCTTATTTAATAGGTTATCAACTCTTGCTTATTCTGATTCACCCTACCGGCAATTAAACACCTAAGAGCATGCATGTACCTTTGTACTCCAATTATACCCTCATCTAAGAGTTCAAGGGATTAGGTACACGGGGATGATTGAAAGCACGACTAACTTTTAGCTTGCCAAGCCTGTCGAAGCTTCGTACGCCACGTGGTATTCACCAGTGATCATCCATCCAGGTACTGACCAGGCTCATAGTTGTCCCCTTGTGGGGTAGGATAGACGGGGCATTTGACAATCAGGTCCTCTTACAGAGGACGAGGAAGTTTGGAAGTTGGAACCTTATAGTCAGTAAAAGATATTGGCGAAGTAAAATTGTTTTATGTAACTCCAACTTGATGTTCTCGTACAAAAAGGTTGCATTATTATCATTTGCTGGTAACAGGGTAGCCCCTAAGATAAAGCCTGGATATTTCCTTTTGCCCAATACCCTACCCTAAGAATACAACTGAGAAAAAAAATGAAATAAAATCAGAAAGAAAAGAAGAAAGGAGGAAAAAAGGAAAAGAAAGAAAGGAATTGGAAAATAACGGAAATAGAGGTAAGAGAAATTGAGAAAAGAAAGATTGAAAAAAAGAAAGGATTAGCAATGAACAGAATGAAAAAGAATGAAAAAGGAAATAAAGAAAGTAAATGGCATCATCATCATCATCATCATCATCATCATCATCATCATTATCACCATCATCATCATCACCACCATCATCATCACCACCATCATCATCATCATCAATCTGATAGCTTGTCGTTGGATACAAACTTTCTCCAAGATTCTTCAGTCCTCTCTATCATGGGCATCGCAGAGCCATCACTTTCCTAATCTATCTAGCAGCTTCGCACCTGATCTCTGGGGATCCACGTTGCGAGTCACGATGTCCTGCGTTTAGAGCTGAAATATGGAACCTAGCCAAAAGATCGACCCTTAAACAGAAAACAATGCAACGTGCACAGGAGAGAACCATGCTCGACCTCACATGGAGAGACCACATGATAGCACAGTACATCAGAGAAAAGACAGGAGTCTGAGGCATCATAGAAACTGTCAGAAAACTAAGATGGCAATGGGCTGGATATGTTGCAAGAATTTCAGACAATGACAATATAAGGGTGAACAATCTAAAGAATTGGAAATGGGGTAATCAATGAATGAATTACTTCTCACTCCTTTTGTTGTATCACTAAAAAGTTTGGATTTTCAACAACAGAAAAAACGTGTGAACACTGCCAGGTACTAACTAGGGACCACTTTAACCAAAATTTACATTATACTTTGAACCCAACTCCACTAAAATCCTACTAAGGGACAATCATACAAGAAAATGTATTGTTCAGTCCTCTAACTTCATTGATGCGGCCTATTCACGTGGTACATACATACATAACCGGCCGGCCAGCCAGATCAATTCGAAAACTGAAGAAACCAAGGTTTACAGATTTTGATGACTGAATGAGCAACCGAAGAAATCGATCAAGGTAAAAGAAAAGAAAGCGAATATTCGAGAAATTAAATCTTCCAAAAGAAAACAGAAGAATCGAGTCAGTGACTCTCTGACTTTACGGACCGCTAGATCGATCTGGACGAGAGGTGAACGCAAGATATAAATAATTTGTAACTACGGGCAATTTACTCGTCTTAGAAGTTCGCCGATTCAAAGCCAAGAAAAAGATCAATGGAAGCGCTTCTTTTTTTTTTATTTCTTCAAAATTATCGTAACACTGAGCCTCTTTCTGAAAGGAGAGAATGCGTACGGTTCAAAATACAGAAGAAAACTGGTCTGGTTAGTCACTCTATGAAAACAATCACGTGACTAACATTTTTTTGGCAGTATGCCTTGTTTGGGCGGAGGATCAATTGAAAAAATTGAAAAAAAAAAGGTGATCAATGAATAAATTTCGTCCCCTATCTCTGTTTGGGCAGTGGTCACTATAAAAGACCGAATTAAAAAGAAAAAAAAAACAAGCGTGAATGCTGATGCACCCAGAATAAGAGATATATTTAACATAAATTTTTTACATTTTGAATTGACCCCCTGAACGCTTGCACACACACACACACACACACACACACACACACACACACACACACACACACACACACAAATTAAAAACCTATTTAGGGGGGAATTTTCAAGAGAATCAGACGAAAAGTTTTCTTTGTAGATATAATAAAGAGTAAATCTTCAAATTTTCAGCCTTCTAGCTCCCTTGGTGCGGCCTGTATGTGAGATACATACATACATACGTAAATAGCCGGCCAGCCAGTCAGCCGGACTGACTTGAAAACTGAAAAAAAACCTGTTGTTGACAGTTTTTGCTGGCTGTTTCTAACAGTGAGTTTCTATCTAAAAGAAATAAATACACACAGCTCAAATTACAGCAGTAAATTAGATAAGGGTTTTCGACTGAAAAACATAAAAAATACAGTAAAAAAAAACATCTAGGAACATTTAGATTACGAAAAATCTAGATGTTATTGATAAACCCACCCTAAAGGTTAAAAAAAAAAATTTTTTTCCAAAAATCAATAACAAGCATTTTTCGAAGAGATTTAGTGGAGTGATGATGCTTATTTTCATGAAGACAAAATGGTATGGCCAGGAGCAGTGCATCACACGATCATGCAT
>OY735215.1:54522629-54552629 GCA_963457665.1 Thysanoteuthis rhombus
TGTATAATTTGGGAGGGGCCTTCTTTCCACCTGCTGAACACTTTATTCTATCAAGACCTCCATATGTTCTTCTCCTCTGAAATCTGACCGAGTTTTCCAATAGAGAGAAGAAATCAATATCAAATGAGCACAAATCAATTCGAACTAATCGATGAACAACCTGGTAACTTCAATCACTCATATCTTTATAGGTCAATCCAAAAGTAAGCTGCACCTTCTCTTGCAGCTGAAGAAAATATAATGGAAGCATCCAATGAGCAAGAGATAATAGGAATATCAGTGATTCAATCATCTTGAGATAGTACTAATGATGATGGACATACGGTAATATTGTTATTAAAACGTTTCCAAAGTCTTTACAACCTTTCATGATTGACTTCATATAATCATTTGGGCAACTGGAAGGGACGATTGATTTATATCAGAATTTCGAAATGATTAATTAAGCGGGCGAAATGTCTTTGTCTGATTCTTCAATCTTCTTTGTTGTTATTTCATTCAAGAAGGAAAAGATGATATTAGAATGCGTTACCTTATTTACATGAAGAAATGCTAGGAAGTCACACGTACAAACCGAACATTGTACGGAGTTTTGATTCTTCTCTTTATTAGCAATACCCTCTGTTGGTCATTGCAAAAATAATTGTACCAATCTTCATTTATTTTTAGAATTGAATATGAAAAACATGTGGACGAACAAATCAAATAAGAATTCATAACAAAAAACTTTTTTTTTAAATCAAAATTCAACACATGAAGTCAGCATCAACGAAAATGTAATCCTAGAAAAAAGTATTCAAGGTTATGAATCGCAGAACGCGAGCGTTAGTGGCTGTGTCTTCAAAAACATGCAGAACACAAGTATTGGTTGCCGAGAGCCTTTAAAAAGCAAATGAAACATCACAAATATACCGGTGGGCTAACTACTGATAACAAGGCATTTTCATTAACAACCGGCATCAGAAAGAACAAAAACAGAAACGAACAAATGGATAATCAAACAAGATTTGTTGTTAGGTATGAGTCTTGAATGTTTTCAATTTGTTTGATTTGTCCTCCGGAGATCGAATACGATACACATAAAACAAAAACTAATAATTGTGCAAACAGTGTGCATAGAGACAACTCTGAGTGAGACAGTGGAAACTAGTTGTTAAGGTAACTATACATTTTGTGAGTCCTGAAAAATATACACCCAATGAAAATTTAGAATAACTTTTAAATGCAATGAGATTTTGAAATGAACTTTCAATCGTAGAAACTATATATGAACGAAAACCTTTCCACAAAAATTCAGATGCATGACCACAGGAAGGATTTGCAAAAGTTTGGTTCCCGTTGGGAAGGAACCAGAGCTGGTCCCTGAGCGGACACAGACTCTAGGTAACTGTTTCGACTTTTGCACGTCACATTCAATCTACACATGAAATATTCAAACGACATATTTGTTTGCAATGTTGGGTTCAAAAGTAGAGGGTTTACTCCGTATGTCAGCAGTCAGGAAGACAGAAAACCTGGAATTTCGGTTTCAAACAAAGTTCTTTTCATAATCATTTGTGTGGTCACGAACTGAAGTGTAAGAAATATCATCTTATAGAAAAGTTTCAGTGCACCTTTTATAAGATTGAAATTTTAGTTCAAAATCTCAATACAATGAAAAGTTTTTCAAAGTTTTCATCGTTCGTATTCTTTTGGACAACCCAGCGTAGCATGGCTATCATTGATTTTGCGTATACAATACCGAATATAAATATGAAACGACCTTTCGTTCCGGTTTTAAATAACATTTCTCATTTCCCTTGGCTAAGTGTATCATGAGTCAAATATATTGATGTTTCAGCCTGAAGATAATGAAGTTGTTCAACATTTCTCCTCCTTAAACAAAAAATCGTTTTTATTCTCACAGTTTTACGCCAAGAAAACAAATCAACGATCGCCATGAACACAGCACTTTTTTTTATTGCAATCAGTCAATGAAGAAGTCAAAATCGTTATACACATTAAATCAATCTTACCGGCCCCTGAACTCCTCCAATTCCCAAATCGATTTGAGAGCAAACAGAATAGTCAAACATGGCTTAACCTTTTTTTGCTCAAGGGGTTTTTGGCAATGCTATTATAAAAGGAAGTGTCTCGAAAGAAGGAAGGTCGGTATGACTGATTGCTTGTTCGAAATTGTCCGGTTAATCTGACGTTGGGAAAATCACTTATGGCTATCTGAGTGTGGGCTAATGGTATTGCGAAGCAGGATTGATGAATGTCGGATTAATACTTTTCCGTTGGGACCAATTGTACAGTCAAAGTCGTTTGGATCAAAGATTTAGAGGGAGATAACCGACGCCGAGTCTGGTATGAGTTCAAGATTCGAGGTATGTTTGAAATGACAGACAAAAGAGACAGGAAATGCTGTATGAATTGACAGATGGGCAGACTGATTGATCTGTTCACATTTCCTGCTGGGTTTTAAGGTTGAACCTCGTAATGGCCAATGATACACACACACGCATATATATATATATATATATATATATATATATATATATATATATATATATATATATATATATATATATATATATGAAAGTTCAGCTGAACTTGACCGTCAGTTGATAATTTCAGACCGGGCGTTTTCGACTGATGCTTCAGTCATTATCAAGATCAATTTTGGTTAGAGAAAATTTCTAAAGATTTTTCCTTTCAATGAGAGACATCTGATATTCAGCATAGTTGGGATCTGGCACAGCCAACACTAATAGCGTGAACCTGGGTAGATATCACCATTCAGGTCATGAGACGAAATTTTGGCAGTGCATAATGGTAATAATCTTGGGAGAATAGTCGAATCCCTATGCCAGAACATATTGATGCCTAATAATACTTTATATAGTGCTGATTACAGTTACGATTTCTCTCACCTATCTCTCTCACTCTTTCTCTCTCTCTCTCTCTCTCTCTCTCTCTCTCTATTTCTCAATCTCTTTATACACACACACACACACACACACACATATATATGTATACGTATGTATATGATTACAAATTATGTTGTAAGGAAATTCTTACTAAAATGATATCCCGTCATTACACGGTTATAAATAGCGTTGTATTATTGAGAAACTCTTATTAAAATGATTTCTCGTCATTACACGTTTAAACAATGTGAGTAGAATAAACAATTGAAGGAAATAGGGCTGCTACAGGAATCAAATCTAAGACAGATAGGGTAGCTGCTTCAGCGTAGTGTTTGTTTTAGCATTGAGCTAAAAAGCCACCATCTCCTTTAATTGTCAATTCTATTCACGTTGTCTTGGCCAAGTGATACATTAACCATGTAAAGACGGGAAATCGTTTCAGTAAGAGTTTCTATATGATATAACACAATTTATAATCATATACATACATACATATATATATATAATTGTGTGTGTGTGTGTGCGCGTCTGTTATATGGGCTATTTGGCTATATAAGCTTTTTATTTAGAAACTGACTTTCATGGAGCACATGCTATTTCTTAAGGAAATATGTTTACATTTGTAAAAAGACGTTTCAAATTTTTTTTCTAAAAATTCTGAAAAAATTCTAATACTTTATTTTTCTAACGAAGTGTTCCAGCCAAAAAATTTTGCTTTCTCAGAAAGCTACAAATATTTTTGAACAATATATTCAAATTCATCAAATTTCAAATCTCTAGCTTTTACCAAATATGCTTAATCAAAAATACACACAATTTAACGAAAAAACTTTTAAAAAAATATGGATCAAAATTAATATAAATTGGATTTAAAGGTAATAAAACACGATGAAAACTACTATGACAATTAAAAGTAGCTAGAAGTAAGGTGTGAAGCATCATCTTTCGTATAATTTTAGGGAAATCTCAGAAGTTTCTTCAGAGTTCATCCAGCTTTTTGCTGCATACTGTTCAAGAACTCTTTGTGTTGATGTAATTTTATACTTCATTTTAATAATGAAAACCATGCCTGGATGTAGAATATCCAAAAGAAGCGAGATAACTGATCTTATGTAATGATGATATAGATACAGGCGAATGTGGGGAATGGTTTGCAGAGTTCAAGGAAGAATATTTTATGCTCATGGACAATGCTAGATGAACTAAATAAAGGAAGCAAAGGAGTCGGCCTACACTTCAGTAAAACAAAAATCATGTGCAACAATCACATCGAGAATAAAGACATAGTAACTGTCAAAATCGAATTTGCAAAACTGGGTGAAGAAGACCACTACATCTCCCCAGGACAACGAATCTCCATAAAACCCATGAAAGAGGAAGAGATCAAGCGAAGAATCACCCTAGGATGGCAAGCCATCGGTAGAGCAAGCTCGACTTTCAAAAACAAGTCGATCCTAATAACCCTAAAAAGAAAACTTTACAACCAATACATTCTCCCGATAATCACCTATGGAGCTGAAACTTGGAACCTAACCAAGACACAGACCGGCAAACTGAGGAGTATGCAATGTGCACGCGAGAGAATAATGTTCAACCTCACATGGAGAGATCACAAGACAGCATAATGGCAATGGGCAAGCTATGCTGAAAGAATTACAGACAACCGATGGACATCACGACTCACAACATGGATCCTCCGAGATCACATGCAAAACCGAAGCCGACAAAATACAAGATGGAGAGATGAACTTGACAGATTCAGGAAATATTGGCTCCGCGGTGCCCATGATAGGGAATTGTGGCGAATCCTGGGGAAGGTCTATGTCCAACGACGGACGTTAAAAGACTGATGATGATGATGATGATGATCCCATGCAGTAGAATAAGATCCGATTACAAGATAAGTTCCAAATTAACTTATTGCGATTAATCCAAGTCAGTGTATAAACACTTATCCTTATTTGTCTTCTCATCTGACACGGGAAGAGCCACTTTTGACTAGTTAATCACCGGTGATGAAAACCGAATTTATTGCATGAATCCAAGTCGAAAAAATCGTTGATAGAATCAAAACAGCCTTCAACAGCTCAAATAAACAAGACGAACTGCTCCAATGTCTAACAACACCTAGACAAAAGCATGGAATTTTTTTTTTCGAATATTTTGACTTTTCCTTTAACCAAAAGAGATCTTTAAATTTGATCATGGAAGAGGCTTAATGAAATACTTTTCTAAACATTTTTCTTGATAAATGACATGAAAATCTAGATAATTTAGATATCTACTAAAAACTAGCGTCCATAAATTTCCGTTTCCTCTTTTTCTTTCATTTATCCCCTCTTCTCTCTCTTGTTCTTCTTGTTCTTCTTGTTCTTGTTCTTGTTCTTGTTCTTGTTCTTCTCCTTCTTCTTCTTCTTCTTCTTCTTCTTCTTCTTCTTCTTCTTCTTCTTCTTCTTCTTCTTCTTCTTCTTCTTTTTCTCGTTGATTGATGATGTAGGAATAGAATGTGTCTCTTTTTTCCATCTCTCTGTTTATCCATCATTTAAGACTTTTCCTTTTTCAGTCTTAACCGGAAGGCTGAAATTGTCATTGTTGTATGGTGAGGATAATAAAGTCAACTCAGTAGTCGTCTCATGTTTGGTAGTTTCCCTAGGGGAAATTAATTCCAATTATAAAATCACAGGAATCTGGACAAAATGTTACTGCACAATGCTACGGTGAGCAATTGGCTTGTTTGAAAGCTGTAGTGGAAGGGCAAAGATCTTTTCAAGGCATAAATGTCGGTTAGTTATTTTATAGCATGGCAATGCCTGTTCTTGCACTGCAGATGCAATATAGTGAACGGTTGTGATTTGGAAACTTCTCTTCATACAGCGTTTTCTCCAGACTTTCAGACTATCACACGTTCCAAACTATGCAACACTCTTAATCTGGATTCATAGAACAATAAATTGAAATCGTTCTTCTATGATAAAATACATGATTTATCTAAAAAGTGGCGTATGATAAAAAGAAACAAAAGAAAATACACCAATCATTGAATAATCATGCAATGAATATATATGAATGATTAATTTTTCATCAAAACATGCTGCATACTTTTGCATCATCTTAAGATATAAATGAGTGTTTGTTGTGGGACACTGCCAGGCATACAAGTGCACAACCCCCTGGCAGATTTATGTAGCTTCTCCTAAAACGTCAAAACGTTTGTTTTGTTTTGTTTTACAAAACTTATTATTCGACTGCCCTCTTTTGACGTTATTTATTCGTACCTCAAGACGATATTTATAGTAATCATTTTTATATTCTAAATGGGATAGACTCGTCCATATCTACGTAAATAAGGATTAGAACTACAAAGCATTCGGAAACCACGTACCTCAAAATCGGTTCATGTATAGCTAAAATGCAAAGGAGGTGACTGTGAAAAAACTGTGGATCCGCCCCAAAGTTCAATTGATTTTTTTCTTCATCCCATGATTCACCCTTTCAAGGGATCCCAGAGTAATCTGTTAAGAACTCTTAGAGATGTCTGGTGGATAGACATGAATGAATAAATACACTTCTTCCAACTTAGTTTGCAGACGTAAACAATTTGGCTTCTTCTGCGTCTTTTAACTTCATTTGACCTTCATGCTTTGAATAGAAATGAAACACCCTTCACTTTGTTTTTGTTTTTGTTTTTAGTTTGGGGAACTTTCAATAAGATCTCACCTTCACCGACATAAACATAACGATTCAATTGAAAACTATTGCTAGACTAGATTTATAAAGCAGGTGCAAACGAGCGTGCTTCAAACACTTTCACGTAAGAATGAATAAAAGAAAAGGCCAATGATTAATCAATACACTTATACATGTAAGTATGTGTGTGTGTGTTGTTTATGTGTTTGTCTGTGTGTTTTGAGCCTGTAAGCGTATGTGTGTGTGTTGTTTGTGTTGGTGTATGGCTTGAATACGTTGTTTGGGTGCATGTGTTCAAGTATTTGTGGGTCGGTTGAATGTGTTTGCGTGTATGTGGGTTGTGTTTGTGTGTGTGTCTCTGTGTGTTGTTTGTGTGTGTTGTGTATGTGTATAGGTGCGTGTGTTTGTGTGCTCCTGCGTGAAAGTAATCTAACATTCCAAGCATTAGATCTTCTGAATTTTCATAATCATTTGGAGAAAGACTGCCCGTGATTGAAACGAAATTGGTGGCTGTTCACTTAATGCAGATAGTCTTTTTGCATTGCACTGTATTGGGGATGATCAATTAAAAGTTGGAAAAAAGGGGGCACCAATGGATAGGGTTACTTATATCACTTTTTGTGTGGCAGTGATCACAAAAGGTCTTGACGGTTCCGAATAGATGGATAGAAACAGGATAATATATAAATGAAAGGGTATGGATGGAAAGATGAAGGAAGAAACAGAAATAGAAAAAGGTCAATAATTTGATAAAAACAAAAAATACTTAGATAGAAACAGACTTAGATAGATAGATAGATAGATAGATCAAAATTTCATATCCCTTTTAGATACTCCAAAATTGTCTCTTTTTGAGATTATCCCTCATTGCAAAAATAATTCGTTACAATTCTCACATCAGTATTTTGTCATTCTTCCTCTTACGGGTGCGTATAACGTGTATGTTTGTATAGATGGAAGTTTGAAGTGCATGCCTCTCTGGGGTTTTAATTCATGGATTAACTCACCATATCAAACCTTCTGTTGAAAATAATCTGTTAACTTTGCTTCTTGTTTTCATTAACTGTTTAGAAATTACAATTATTCAAAGCTGATTATACATGAATTCTAAGTACTGAATATAAAATGCTATAGAGCAGGTTTTCTCAACCGTTTTGGGGAGACAGACATCTTAATATCTAAGATGAGATTTCAGGTCACCCAGTCGAACAAAGATTCAATATTTATTGAACACGAACTTGAATATTCCGACATAGTAGCCAAAACTTCTTTTAAAAGCAGACCGTATGAAATTAAACATCTATCAGGCTTAATGCCATCCCTGAACTTGGTGATTTTCCACAACTTTCAAGAAATCAGACTCCATATTGGACAATGACCGGCCACATTTTCTCACGATATCAAATCTGTTCCGGGTTTTGATCAAGGGAGCTACATTGCTGGAACCACACCCAACGAAATAAGTTGAAGGAGAAAGCTTCTGGTTGATTCTAACTGCTACTCGTATTTCACAACAATCTCTCCTCGGTGTTATCGAATGGAAAGAACATTTTCGTACTAGTTTGACTGCTGAGAGGCACGGGTGCAATTTATGCAATTGTTACTGGGTGACCGCTTTTTCTGACATAGTGTTTGAATAAATCAAGCTTTGTAAATATCAGCAACATTCTATTTGTACGTGAGGCGTGAGACTGTACAACGCAAGATTGGGGTGTTCAATTACGATTCTGGGTCAATAAAGTCGGCTTTTCATTTGGAACGACATTAAAATGGAGAGAATGGTTTTGCTTCAAACAATTTCGATAAGTATATAGGTCGAAGACTGATAAAAGATTTTGAGTATCAATGAAATAAGACCTAAAAACCATTTCAATGAAGATAAGCTCCTCGTAAAACAAGCATCCATTCAAAAGCGAGTGTCACCTTTAAACCTAACGCTATCATCTCTTTATCTCTTTCAAATTCGTAACGATAGCCTTGAATAACAGAATTACCAAATGACAATAAATTGGGCGATGTTTTACGATTTATTTTTTTCTAAAGAGGAGGGGGGAAATTAGAGAAACAAAAACAAAATAATCAAATACAACAGACTGATAAAAAAAAAGCAGGCACTGATATCTTGTGGACAGGTTTAATTAAGACCGGAAATACAAGTGCCGCCATGTTTGATGGTATTCTAAAAGCTAGCAATCTATAAATGGTATGATTTGCAAGGCGACGTTTACAGGAACTGGGCCTTTGGGGTATTGGAAAGGCAGTGTATAAAAAATGGCAGAAAGCAGCGTAGGAAATGGAATCGGAAGCTGCGTTCACTTTGTACAAATGCCCTTGGGAGAGGCATCAATCCATCTCTCCCTTGGCCCAGCAGTGATTGAATGGTAGTTGAATTGAATGATTCTGTTTCGAGTGATTATCGACCTTATTTTCGTGTTACGAGTGTATATGTATACAGGATATATATATATATATATATATATATATATATATATATATATATATATATGTGTGTGTGTGTGTGTGTGTGTGTGTGTGTGTGTGTGTACTTGTATTTGAACAAACGTACATTTTGCTTCCAATCGCTTGCTTTGAGGGTTCGAAACAGGAATACCACGCAAGAAGAAGCAAATTTTAATGCGATAAAAATAACAAAGCGTGCATTTAGTCATGTTTTGTGGTTCCGAATGCTAGATTTCTGGAAAATGATTTTGTTTTTGTTTTTTAAGAATCAAATTGTTAAAAGAAAAAAGCAATTTTTGTTCTATCCTTCTAAAATCTTGTTCAGAATTGACCAAGAAGATTGAGAAAGCGAACTCACATTGCATAATGGATGAGTTGCGAAACAAGTTAATATGGATCCCTCCCAGGTCAAAGTCCTTAATGAGCGCTGCAATATTAGGTAATTAACTCAGATCTTGTACTTACTCAGATACTTATGGGCAGTAGCTTTCATATAAATAAATTATTGTTCATATAAAATTACTGCTCATAGATATTTGAGCAAGCACCAAAAATTGTGATGATGATGATCTGAGTTGTTGGAGGTTTGGGTTAGGGACACTGGGATGTAGGAGAGAGAAATCATAGGGTGCACGTGTATTTCACGCAATTCAGTATCATCGAGATAGTAGGAGATTCTGGAGATTGGAGTGAAGGAGAGAGAGAGAGAGAGTGAGAGAGTGAGAGAGAGAGAGAGAGAGAGAGAGAGAGAAAGTGGACACTGCGTCTACAATGACTACCTGCCGAACACACACTGAACACAATTTTCACTTTATGCCTTTTTTTTCCGGAAAGCGATCTCTCGAAAAGCGGCGTGCAATTAAAGAAAACGTTTTCCTCCTCCAATGGCCATTAGGGAAGGTTTCCAATTAGTTATTCTCTTGTCAGACCAGCAAATTAGATTTGTTGGTTTCATTGACGCTTGCTTAAACGAGCAAAATTGGAGAGTGCGTTGAGGTAGCGGCTTAAAGGCCAGAAGGTCGACCTTGTTGCGTCCCTGATGAACAAAGTTTTTTTTAGATGTGTTATTTGCAGCCTTTGGAATGGAATCGAATCTGACGTGCCCCATGGTAAGTTGGCATTAAAGTCTAGTTGCAGACAGTGTATATAGGTCATGTCGAAATGTTAGAATAGAAGGAAATGGACACACTTGAAATTCGATATGCAGATAGATAGATAGATAGATAGATAGATAGATGGATGGATAGATCTAGCAAGTCATTCAATATAAACCGTCACGTGACTAATTTTCTTGGCAACATCCTCTGTTGGGGGTGTTCAATTATAAAATTAGGAGAAGTGGGGATGAATGAATTGGTTACTTCGCTTGTCCCTTATAGGATTACTAAAGAGTCTGGATTGAAAAAAAAAGTGTGAATGCAGCTGGGCACAAACAAGGGACCAATCTAGCGTAAACTCACGTTGCGAATTGAAAAACATATTTATGGGGAATTCAAGAATAAGGTTTTTGTAGACATGATGAGGAGTAAGCTTTCAAATTTTTCAGCCCTCTAGCTTCACAGGTGCGACCTGTACGCGTGTTACATACATAGCCAGCCAGCTGGACTAATTTGAAAACCGAAGAAACCTATGGAGAGATTGACAGATAGATGTATTAAGACTAAAGAGATTTAAGAGATGCCAATAGACGGACCCCTCTTTATTTTTTCGTGCATTGCGTTGTTATACTTTGGGTTAAACGGCCTTATAAAATAACAGTGTTATGAACTCGAGAGGAAAACATGGGGAAAAATCCGTCCTTTATTAGATAAATAGTATAAATTTTACTCAAATCTAATTTAAAAATGGGAGTTAAGTTTAAATCATCAGTTTAACTTCTATGTAATATAACGCAATGCGCAGAAAATTGAAAAGTGGGGTCGTCTATTCTAGCATTTTTCCTCATACTCTCTATTGATGACATTACGAGAATAATAGCATCAATAAAATAGTTCCGTTCAATCCTCCGTTTCCCATCTAATTCCTTCCTTTTTGTGTCTAATAAATCAAGACTTTCCATGTCAATTTATATTTTCATTTGATTCCTTTATTTCTACCACTTTTCTCGTCAGGTAAAGTGTTGGGATTTTTTGTATCTTGTTTTTTCTCCGCTTCTTTTATTGTTCTTGTCTTCGTACCATTTTTCTTTTCCATCCATTTAAGTAATCCTGATTTTATTTCTTTCATATTCGTTTGAACTAGAGAATTTTAGTCTTGTTTTTCTTGGCTCTCCTTCGTTCAATTTCTATCATTTTCAAAATCTTTCTTTCCTTTGTTTGCGAAAATCAGTGCCAACAGCAGGTATATTAGTAGGAATTATGGAGTTCTACTATGCATTTTCTCTCTCTCTCTCGCTCTCTCTCTCTCTCTCTCTCTCTCTCTCTCTCTCTCTCTCTATCTATCTATCTATCTATCTATATATATATATATATACTGCAGGCCTCAGAAAACATGCATATGTTAATATTCATACCTACGACCGCAGAATACAGACGTGAGCAATATAGTTCTACTGTGCATTTTCTCTTTCTCTTTCCCACTTTCTCTCTCTCCATATATATATATATATATATATATATATATATACACTGTCGGTCTCAGAAAAAAACACGCATATGTTAATATTTATGCCTACGACTGCAGAATACAGACGTGAGCAATATAGTTCTACTGTGCATTTTCTCTTTCTCTTTCCCACTTTCTCTCTCTCCATATATATATATATATATATATATATATATATATACACTGTCGGTCTCAGAAAAAAACACGCATATGTTAATATTTATGCCTACGACTGCAGAATACAGACGTGAGCAATATAGTTCTACTGTGCATTTTCTCTTTCTCTTTCCCACTTTCTCTCTCTCCATATATATATATATATATATATATATATACACTGTCGGTCTCAGAAAAAACATGCATATGTCAATATTTATGTCTACAACTGTAAAATATAGAAGCGAGCAATATAGGTGCTTTTTTGGACTGTTGATCTTGTCGGAGTGCCGTTCGCGCAGACAATAAGGGTAAGGGCTGCATTTAGACTGCTTCCATGGTGGGCAAGGGTTTGAATCCTGCACGACGCTCGTTTATTTGTTTATTCATGCGTTTTAGACTGATCATTTTGCAACTCAATCAACACTGGTTGATATATTTCCTCCTCAAGATGCCTCTAAATTAATCACATTTTGTCGAACTTAAACAGTCCAATCTACTGATGAATAAATATATATATACATATATGTTTGCATGTCTGTGAATATATATATATGTGTGTGTGTGTGTGTGTGTTTATAGAGAGTGATATGATTATTAATTGCGTTATTCTATATTGAAACTCAACTTGAAATGATCTCCCGTTATTACACGATGAATGTATTTTTAGGCCAAGACAACGTAGATAGAATGAATAGTCTGAGAAAATGAGGCTACAATGTATATACATAATATATACAGACCGATATAGACAGAGAGATATATAAAAACAGTCTTTGACAAGACGATAAGTTAAACATTAATCCTTTTGTGCATCAAATGCAATGCACGTTTACAAAGTGGCATTGCATTTTGACATTCATGCTGGAGCTGGGCTAAGAGCCCTCCTTTCTATCTCACTCTGTCACGTTCGCACTCTTTCCCTGTCTCTCTCTCCATCTGTCATACTCTCTCTCTCTCTACCCCCTTTCTCTCTCTCTCTATGTCACGTGTTAACTTGACGGATGAACAGATTGATGAATTAGTTCAAACTTCCTAAACCTTTGCATACCAACTCATGTACCGTCTTGTGGAAAAAAGTAAGGAAGCTTTTTGAATGAACACATGGAAACTCCTTGGTTTTAAGAAGTGGCAAAGGGCTTGTTTCGCCTGAAGATTTACACTTTTTTCCTGAATTTGCCCTCGCACATACACCTGCAGGTGTGTGACCCTAGTCCCAATAAGTAGGCATCTTGCTTCGGAAATCAATTAGTGCGATATCTCCGAGTTTAAACTCAAGAGGAAATATCGGTCTATGCTTACAGAGCGGACATATGATAGATACAGGTAGAACGTTCCTATAAAAAAAACATTCTCAAGCTAAAATGGCGTAAAGCAAAGAAACAGCTTTCATAGATTTATGGGGGAACATTGATCGTTACTAGACCCCAAAATAGTAAGGGTAGAGACTTCACCTGAGGCGTCCTGGGTTTACAGTGGTGTGCGCTGTCTCTATAGCGGTTCGCTCCGAAAGAAACACTTGGCACTATTTTCGCTGTTTGCTTTTTATCACCAAAAGTTACACAAATGGAAGTTTTTGCGCCATGCATTTTTTTTGTCCCCATTTTCCAAACCCATTTGACTTTGTGTCTTACTGATCTGTGCAGGTAGATATTTGTGAGAAATATGGGTACCTGGTGTAAAGTGATTATTAACATTCAAGTATCGCAAGATCATTTGCTCGTGCAGTGAATTCGATCCTCACCGGGTGCCATGATCTTGAGACCTTGTGCCAAATAAAAGCAAGTCTAGAATATATCAAGAAAAGAGATGAGATTACATTCAGTATAGAGTGATGATTTGTGTGGAACTCTCGCCAGACTTGTCTCTCGTGTAGTGAGTTCAATCCTTACTGTCTTCAAAACTCTTAAAGCCTTACGAGCTAAGCTTCATGTCTGGTATAGAATGATTGTTACTATGCGAGTCTCGCTAGAGCACTCACTCATGTTGCCTGTTTTAACCTCAACAAGTGCTTAGCGCTTTTAGCTTTTTTTTTTTTTTTTAATTTTTTCGCTTCGATTCATTCTATAATTTGATAGTCCCTTTCTAAAAATTTTCAAAAAGCGTGTATCCCTGCAAAAACCATTCTCACTAAAAACTGAATGGGAATTAAATCATGTATAGCTACAATGCAGAGGTGATTCTAAGAATCCCTATATCCACCTTAAAATTTGATCAATTCTTTTTTGGGCAGTAGCCCACGCTTCAACAAAATTTCATTGGAATTCATTCATAACTTTTGGAGATATCGTCTGGATAAACATGAGTGGATGTATAATTGAGTGAAAACAAGAACTGTAAGTTCAATGATGCGTCCACCACTCATGCGAGGAAGAAGAAGAAGAAGAAGAAGAAGAAGAAGAAGAAGAAGAAGAAGAAGAAAGGCAAGTAGTCTGTCTTCAAGTCAATTGATCCTCATACCTGTAGAACATGCAATATGTAAATATTCTGTATTATTTTCAATAAAAATCGCAAATGGCCATATTTGCCGTTTTTGACCATTTTTAGCGTTTTTAGCAATTTCATGGATTTTATGCAGACCTTGGATATTTTATTATGACGTCATTAGCATCTGGTAAAAAATGTTTGGAATAGATTCTTACACATTTTAATGGCGTCATGCCTTTTAATGACATACATAATGAGATCACATCTCTCAACCCCTCCTTATTTTCGTTGCTTAACATAATTGAGGCTTACCAACCGAAAAGAGGCTTATAGAGATGTGTGGAAACGTTGAAAAATGAAAAGATATCTCTCAATCTAAAAAAAAAAAATAGATTTCCTGGATAAATAGAATATTGACTTTTAATTTCCTTCTCTTCCGTTTAGAATTTATTTATTTATTCATTGGTAGTTCGTTTTTTTTTTTTTGTTTTTTCTTCTGCGAGGTAGTTCATTCGTTCGGTTCGGACCAACTCAGAGATGCAACTTGACAGTAATATATTTATTTATTCTTTTCAGATTGAGAAAAAATCAAACAGCCTCTTGGCCTGCATATGTCGTTCTCTTCGTTTGCTGCCTTGAACGAAGATGGATAGAACGTATGATCGGAAAAGACTATATGGATTCCGATTGCAAAACTGGCACGCACTTCTCCTTTACTCCCCCTCTTCCCTCATCTCTCTCTCTCTCTCTCTCTCTCTCTCTCTCTCTCTCTCTCTCTCTCTCTCTCTCTCTCTCTCTCTCTCGCTCATTCTCTTTATCTCTCATTTTTTTTCGTCGAACTTCAGTTTCTAAGCCTGGGACTTTGTTCCAATCCCACCCCGTAACATACAGCAACACTGAAAATAACAATAACAACCCTTATCTAATTAAGTCTAATTTACTATGACATAACACAACTGTAGTGGGTCACCTCTGAGCACCAAACTCACTACACAAGGTAATTGTCAATCACACTAGTTTGCCATCTGACCATTACACGTTTCCTCCACTATTTGAACGTTAACTGAAATGGCATGGAGTGAAGAAGCGATTTCTATCAATTTAATAAAGAAAATGTTTCAGTGTTCCTAAATCTAAAAATACACTTTTCCTATATCCGTCTATTGACACAAAGAATTAGACCCTCACGCGTTTTCGAAGGCTTTTCTAGTTCCTGGGGAAAACGAATCTTTGTAAAGTAGGCATACTTGTACTTTAATGGTGATATCATAGTTGCTGCATTTATTGCTAGTTGAAAATCATTCTGATTCTCAGCCTTGTCCTTGATGCATTTTCCCTGCTTGTGGAGTTTAAAGCATTCTTGGAGAAAAAAATACCGTAAGCTAAAAGAGTGGAAAGCAAAGAAGCAATTACCATTAATTTAAAACGGAATAAATTTTTACAGCGCCCCCAGACCCAAAAATGAATATGTATGGCTGAGTCATCGGGGGATGGAGTGGTAAAAGGTATGGAAGACTGGGGCGTGGGTGCTGCTTCTGTAACAACTAGCTGCAAAACAAACATTGAACACTAATTTGTTTAAAAATGAAAAAAAGAGGCGTATAGGGAGCTTTTGCTCAAATCTGTATACGCCTTTTTTGATCTCACTCTTTTTAGGAAGTAACCTTAAAGCCAGAAGTCAAAGGGACCAAACCTAAACTGTAGGGAGTTGACGGACCTGGATGATTCGATGTCATACAAAATGAAACCTACTCGAGATGTTTGGAATAACTAGGTCGGTTACTGTCAATACGACAGTCGCAGAGTCACTGAACTGCATCACATGGGCGATTGCGTAATGCTAAGGGAGAGTATCTGTTTTTGCATGCATAGTTTCGGCCTAGGTCAATTACGTTAATTTCGTACCAATTACCATGAGAATGGCATGAATCCAGTCTTTCCTCCTCCACCTCGGCTATGGCTAAATAATATGGCAGTTGGAGCCATCTAGCCCTGTAGGGCAGTCTATTCTACAGTTGGACAGTCACCATAGCCGATTCCAATCCTGGTTTGCCAGATCCCCATGTCTATGAAAACTCACTATTGCTACAGAAACAATTAATAGAAAATATTCAACAGTGACACAAAAATGTGAATGCGACAGTCACAGATTCACTAAATTTCGCCTCACTTTCGACTGAGTAACCCAAAGAGGGTGTTTATCCATGCATGTGCAGCAATGTCCCCATCGATCAATAATAAAGTTACATCAAAACTGCACCGCTAGTTCTCGAGATATTCAAAATGGCTGGATACTTTCTGACTTGTATTCGTATTTTTCTGCTGCATATGTCACTGTGACTTAGATGCAAATGTCACCGTCGTGTATTTTCAAGTTTTACAAACGCGTCGCTTTAAAGGCCAACTGCAGCTTCACTTGACACCAGGTGCTTGTTCTACACTTGCGTTGCAGCCTCGAAGACAAATACAATCTCTTCCCGTCTTTCTTGTTTGCTTCGTGTTCAATATATTTTCAAACTCCCTCTGAGTATTGACTTTACTTTACTCACCTAAGAACAATGACAATTTAGACTTCCTATTAAGACAAAAAAAAAATAGGGAATCTAGAATGATGGATAGAGAGAAGGGGGGAAAGAGAGAGACAAATTCTATTCCTAACGTCATTAATCAACGAAAGCAAGAGAAAATGAATGAGAGGGAGATAGCGGGAGAGCGAGACAAAGAGAGAGGGAATGAGAAAAATGAATAGAGAAAGAAAAAAATAGAAAGCTACAGACACCACCTCTCATCTAATATCTAAATTGCCTCGGATTAAATCTAGATTTCCATGCTAGTTATCCTGAGGAATATCAACATACTAATTCATCAAGTTTCCTTCCATGGCTAAATTCTAAGACTTTTTTTCTAGTTTTAAGCCAATGGTTGGATTTAATTTCCATGAAGCGAGGTAAATTTTTATATCATATTAACATTACTTTTGAATTTAGAAAGTAACTAAGGGAAGTATTTATTGCGCGTGTGTTTTTCGGGGGTTTTTTGTTTTTTGTTTTTTTTTTTCAAATTATTCAAATTAGATGATTACGGATTTTTCAAATCTTCAACTTTCTATAAAACATGGATTTTTTCTAATCTTTCAATTCACACACAGACACATATGCGTATACGTGATTATAGATTGCGTTATATCATATAAAAACTCTTATTTGAAATCAACTCCCGTCATTACACGGTTAAGATATCACTTGGCCTAGATAACATAAATGTAATAAACAATCAAACAAAATGGTGCTGCAGCTTTGATTATTTATTCTCTTTACGTTGCATGGACCAAGAGATACATTAACCGTGTAATAACGAGATATCATTTCAAATTAGAGTTCCTATATAGAATAAAGCACTTTATAATCATTCAGTTGGATCATATATATATATATATATATATATATATATATATATATCTGGCGCCTTGATAGAAACGAAGTGAGAGTTATTTGGGTCTTTGGATTACCAGCGGTTTTTTTAGCTTAACGATCAAACCAACGCAACGTTAAAGCGGCTACCCTATTAGTCGCAGGTTTGATTCCTGTAGCTGCATCGTTCACTTCAATTGTTTCTTTTATCAACGTTGTCTACGCCAAATGATACGTTAATCTTGAAATACTATATAATATAACATCATTTATAATCATTCTGTTGGATAATATACACCCATTACTCAATACATGCTTGTATGTGTGTGTGTGTGTGTGTGTGTGTGTGTGTGTGTGTGTGTGTGTGTGTGTGTGTGTGTGTGTGTGTGTGATTGATGTTTGGATATGATTCAATTTATCTGACTTGGTGCTATTGAAAAGACTGCGAGGAAAGCGAATTTCTTATTATAATGAAACTATTCATTACATTAACATGTCTCGTTGGTTACCAACTCCATCAGAATACGACGAAATACAATTCTTAAGGATTTATATAATGTGTGTAAGGGGGTTACTTTTATTTTTTGGTGTATTTTTTTTTCAAGGATTTCAGAAGAGCTTATTTATCCAGGAATATAAAGATGGCATTTTTCTTATCTAAGTTCCTTCTTCGAGCATAGTGATATACAAAACCGAACCGTTCTGCTTTAAATCATATCAGCAATAAGTTACACAGAAGACTTTTCTTAGCTCTAATAACAGCCAACCCATTTGTCCATCCTGCATCACCGTAGCCTAACAAATAGCTCACCGACCCACCAGCCAAATGGGCAACAGATTTTTCTTTCTTTGCTTGTGTGTGTGTGTGTGTGTGTGCGTGTGCGCGTGTGTGTGTGTGTGTGTGTGTGTGTGTGTGTGTGTGTGTGTGCCCACACGCTCAGGTCATATGGGGGGGGGTACAACCTTGAAATACTTGCATGAGTCCACCACTAGGCACTATGGAAGAACTTTTTTTTGGTGATGGTGGTGGGGAGGGGGTTAAAAAATGATTTGTATTCGGTGTCTATTATCATTTTGTACGAACAATGCCCAAATGTTTCTTTTTAGATAATTCTGAATACATAATTTTGCTCAAAAAGATAATTTCAGAAAATCCTTAATGCTATTAGTTCTGGTACACGCACAGGCTACGATGATTCATTCACACGAAGTATTTTTTCTTTTCATCCCAAACCTATTTGCCTCTGTACTGATTAGCCATTATACCATTTATCTCCTTTAAGAGCTGAAAGATAATGACGTCCTTGTTGATAAAAAGCTGAAAAAAAGGAATAATGGTATGGTTTCTGTTGCTATCTACTGAAGATAAAAAGTCAATTTCGAGTGATCATATAAGGTTGCTGCTAATAGGTCCAGCTTTTTATTTTATTTTACTTTATCAACCAACCTTTGATACTTGCGTGGACACATTATTACCGGAGATACGAAAAACGTTGTTCAATATGCTTTGTCGCATGGGACGACTTATCATCATCATCATCATCATCATCATCATCATCATCATCATCATCATCATCATCATCATCATCATCATCATCATCATCATCATCATCCTTCTTCTTCTTCTGATTATTATCATTATTACTATTATTATTATTTGCAATCTCACACCAGTTGCCTGGTGGTTACCGTTGGAGGTTGAGTGACAGCAAGTCTCCTCAAGTCTCCAGCCCTTCTCTCTTAGTTCTCATAAGCCACAGTAATACTGCAGTTTACAGTTTCACATCGGTTGCCCAGTGGTCATCGCTGAAGGCTGAGTGACAACAAGTCTCCTCAGGTCTTCAGCCAGTATCTCTCCTCTCCTTCGCCTATCACGCCTTCTTCTTCTTCTTCTTCTTCTTCTTCTTCTTCTTCTTATTATTATTATTATTATTATTATTATTATTATTATTATTATTATTATTATTATCATCATCATCATCAAATATGTAAATCTCAGATAAATGAATCATCATAGCCTGTGTGCGTACCAGAACTAATTATCAGAAAATTTATTCATGATCATCCAAAGAAAATCATATCTTTTATCTAAAATTATCTAAAAAAAATACCAGTACAAGATTTTGGCATTGTAGGTGCCAAAATAACCGTAGAGGCACCAAAAAGCACTTTTTTTCTCTAAATACCAAAAGAGAACGTGGTTACATAGTGTACTCGTGCAAATTTTCAAGGACCAAGGGAAGAATCTCACTAGGTTTCGGTAGTGCAAGCCCAACTTTTAAGAAAACTCAAATGGCAATGGACTGGAATGTAGCAAGAATGGCAGATAACTGCTGGAAATCGTGACTCACAACATGAATCCCCAAAGATCAGGTGGAAGTCTGTGGCTGACAGAAAGTAAGATGGCGTGACGAGCTAGATAGATTTAGTAAGTACTGGCTCCACGATGCCCCTGATAGAGGGGCAGGGCGGATTTGATGGAAGGTTCATGTCCAACGACGGACGCTAACAGATTAATAATGGTGACGACGACGACGACGACGACGATGATGATGATGATGATGGCCCCTCTCCCCCCCCCCCCCAAGTGACCGGGAGCATACACATAGACATGGAAACTCGAAGAGATAAGAATTTTGTAGCCAATTTGGCTGGTTTGGTCGACCGTTTGTGGTGATTCGATTGTCTTGAACCTGTTTTATATCTAGTTCCACCAATTCAATTACGAGGCAAGCTTTTGGAATTACCTGCACTCTGTCTCTAAACGATGGTGATTCAGAGAGTTTCCATTCATTTTATGTTGAATCATGTTGAATCAATAAAAAACACAAACAAAACCAACACATTTCCAAACAATCAAATTAACAAAAAACGGTCAGACGGTCACCAAACATAATCATCAGTTATTTTGTCAGCCTCAATTCAAAATTTATTTCATTATTTTGTTTTGAAATAACTATATTATCCCAACGAATTTTATGTATATATTAAACTTGTTGCAGGAATTAGCCTGGCAGTTCTCAGCATGCAAAACGGAACGAATTCGAACTTTGGCAAGAGTGGTTTGTTTTTACAATTACTTTTGAGAAAGGCATGAATTCTTATCTCCTAAGAGGTCAGATCAGGGATTACTTTGGGTATCATGTAACCCAGCACAATCAGTTGCATGTTACTTGGAGACGAGACGGGTACTATCGAGCAACTCCTGTGGCCCTCAAAAATGTTCTTTACAAGGTTATGGGATAATTTGATTTGATTGAAATTTTTCATCGATACAGTGCTATACGTAAAGGCTCTTGATACAATACAGTTTGTATTTTGCAATTCGTTTAACATATGTAACTCGCCGCCTTAGTCGAAGAATAAATATGGTCAGAATAAATTTTATTTATGATAACATCTAAAATAGAGTGAAAAAATATCTAAATTCTTGAGAATCTAAGTATTATTGATAAACGATACCCATTAACATGAAGCCCTCGAAGGTCAAAAAGCATTTTTTTCCAAAATCAAAGAAGCATTTTTAGAAGGAGTCTATTGGAGTACTGATACCAATTTCCATGTCAATTGACAAAACAGTATGACTGGGAGCGCTGAGACACACAAACACACGCTCATAAAAAAGGGTTAGAATGCTTTACCACCTCTGATGGCTACGGTCGTACAGCAGGTCGGGTTTATAACTCAATATAAACGGTCAAATGACCGATGTCTTTTGGCATACCGTGTTGACTATGACTAATTAAAAATTGGGAAAAAGAGTAATCAACAGATAAGTCACCTCTCTCGCTGTTTTTAGGGCAACGATCGCTCAAAATTCTTATTTTTCCAGAAACAGGCGAACACTGACTAAGGGGTCAATTCATCATGAACTTACATTGCAAACTAATCCCCTAACTAAAAACTACCTAGATGGTTGAAAAAAAAACAAAAAAAGAAGATTTTTTCGACTTAATAAAGAGTTAATATCTTAATTATCAGGCCACTAACAACCTGTTGTAACCTGTATACTTGATACATGCATAACCAGCCAGTCAGCCAGCCAGCGAACCAACCGGCTTCAAGTACCAACCGACTTTTTTTGGACAACCTGAACTTATCTTCCCATCTTCGATGTAGGCCCAACGTTTCGGCTGATTCATTCTACACTTCTCTCCAGAGAGCCGTGGAATGAATTGGCCAAATCGTCGTGCCTCCATCGAAAAAGGGAAGGACGGTTCAGATTGTCCGAAAAAATATTGTAATGATTCTTATCGAAGTTAGAGACAATATATAATATCACCGTTCTGTCTGTTAGTGGCACTTGTCCTGATTCCTGGCCGTTGATAATCCTTTTCCTCCTGATGTTCAATTCATTTATATGTATAGCTCATTTTACCAAATCTGCTTTACAAACTCTCGGGTTTACGAACGGACATATATTGGATATCATATAAAATCTTATTCTCTTTCAATTTGGACAAATTAAAAAGTTGTTCACAAGTGAATAGCTCTGTTACAAGTTTGTATGTGAGAGTTTGTCGATTGAAGATAAGCTTGTGAGTTCTTCTTAGCCTTTATGGTGATGTGTAGTTTAGTCATCAAAACAGTGGAAGAAAAGCGTGTGTCATCATTAAGAAAGAATGACTTGAGCTGATTGACGCATTGGGGTTTTTTTATAGTTGTTTCGTGTATTTTTCTTCCTTTTTATGTTTTATATGTACTTTAATCCCTTTCTCATTATAATATTGGCTTGAAAATTATTTCTTTATTCTTTATTTAAGAAAATAATTGGAAGATTTTAAAGATATTTTTCTACTTCAAAACGTATACCAATTTTGTGCAGTGTTTTTAATGAATTATCACACCTCTCGCTTCAACTAATAATTGAAATTCATCGAGAACTCTTAGAGATATTGTGTGGGCATGTGTAAAATGAAATTTTGACGATAATACGTGTTTTAGGCATATAACTACTATGAAGTGGATATAAATGTAGAAGGATCCACTCCAAAACTTAATCAGTTCTCCAGTAGCATATTACATGTCCCCACTCAAATTTTCATAGTTCATTGATAACTTTTGGTATGGTCAGTCATGAGCGTGCACATAAAATGTATTGAAAAAAATCCCTCAATCAGAAAAAAACTTGATCCGCATCAAAATTCTATCATCTCTTTTTTCCCGTTGCCTACCTAACCACAACATTCTATTGAATTTCATTAATTTCTGAGATATTATGCGGAGAGACAAACGGAGACACGAACAGATGCAACCCAATATACCTTTTTATTATTCGTTGACAGATGTATATTATCAACAATGCATTCCTATAGTGAATTCATTAGCAATGCATAGGCTTATTCTGTCTGTAACATCAATCTCAATTCTTTGCGACTGATTATCTTTTCTTTCTTTTTTTCTCCAAGAACAGCATACCGACTGAGAGAAGGAAAGTGTTTAAACAAATCAAACCAAGTCAAAAACAGACGAATAATCAATTTTTCCTCATTCCAGAAATATCAAGTCTGCAGAAAATCATCATCATCAGTCTTTTATCGTCCATCGTTGTTGGGCATAGACCTTCCCCAGGATTCACCAAACTTCTCTGTCTAGTACTTTCTGAACTTGTCTAGTTCGTCTCTCCATCTTGTATTCTGCCGACCTCGGTTTCAAATGCTATCTCTGGGAATCCATGTTGCGCGTTGTGATGTCAATCGGTTGTCAGCCATTCTTGCAACATGACCAACCCATTGTCATTTGCATTTTCTGATGGATTTTATTTTTGGACCGCTGTTTTTCCCTTAATATATTGTGCTGTCTTTTGATCTCACCAAGTGATGTTGAGCGTGATTCTTTCATAATAGTAAGTGATTGGGTACGGTTATAAAGTCTGTAGGCAATGAAAAAAGAAAGCCGAAACATTGCTTTCGTATATCGGATTCAAATGCAGTCGGTGCTAAGATGCCACCGTGATAATGGTTTGACTTCTCGTACCTTGTCACACTAATAATTAGAGTGGCTAAAATTCTTCATGTCTTTGTTTGAGAGATATACTATGGACATTTCAGCATCTGTTCAATTCCTATACAAGTGGGTCTGTCTTGATTGCTGACAGGCTGGCTGTGTGATGTGCACACAGGCCGTACCAAAGGAGCTACAGGGCTTGGAATTTAAATATTTACCCCTTATAATGACTAAAAAATCATCGTTTTTAGTTTATTTAAAATTGCCTTCCCAAAGTTATGTTTTGAGGGCAGGTTAAATTTACAATTTAATTTTATGCTAATTTGCTCCCTTAGTTTGTGAGATCGCCACCCAACAAAAAATTACTTATTCACTGATCATCTTTTTCAACGATTTTCAATTCATCATCCCAACACAGCATGCAGCCACATGATATGTACGTATTTAATGGTTAAATAAAAATATTCTTTTATTTAATCAAATGGTATTTAGAACTTGAATCTTCATTAGATGTATTTGTCCGAGTAGACATTTATCCAGGAAAAGAAGAAAAGAAAAAATGGAATTAGTAGACCACTTTGCTTACATGATATTCCTATCCAATCATGCAATCATCATCATCATCATCATCATCATCAGTCTTCTATCACCATTCATTGAAGGTTCTCCAGGATTCGCCACACATCTCTATCATGGGTAACACGGAGCCAATACTTTCTGAATTTGTCTAGTTCATCTCTCAATCTTGTTTTCTGCCGGCCTCGGCTGCGCATGTGATATCTGGGGATCCATGTGGTGAGACGTAATGTCAATAGGTTGTCTGCCATTTTTGCAACATGACCAGCCCATTGCTATTTGAGTTTTCTGATAGATTCTATGATTTCTCGATTTCCTGTTTTTCCCTGATATATTGTGCTACCTTGGGACCCCTTTGTAACTAATTTTTATATGGTTTTCATACCATGATGATGTTATTGCCTACGATTATAAAAGCCAGGAAAATCTCAGATATTATATTCTATTGTGATACATACGTCCCAGTAGACTTTTGTGTACGATCTACGGAATATCTCTATCTACCAATATATCTATCTGTTTCTTTCTCTCTCTCTCTCTATATATATATATATATATATATATATTCCGGTAGTCATTGAAACCTCGGGATATATATGTCCCAGAAATTCCTAAAGGGTTATGCGGTATTCTCATGTTTAAACCTCTTGTACGCCCAGCTGTTGATCCTCCCGAGAGATTAAATAACAATTTCCACAGAATCAAGCAGACAAGCCCTGTCTGAAAAGTTTTTTTTTTCTTTACAATTCACAGTTCAAGGTCAGCTGATAAGAAACATTTAAGATAACAATATAGCGCGTGGCATGATATCAGACACGTAGAACGACAAGTCTGGATAGTCTCTCGATAGAAACCCTCACGTGACCAACGTCTTTGGGCAGCAGCCTGTGTTGGGGCGATCAACTAAAAAAATTGGAAAAGGGATGATCGATAAATGAGTTACCTCTCGCGCCTTTTGTTGGGCGGTGATCACAAGAAAAGGTGGAATTTTCGAAAAATACAAGCGGACATACAAAGGGTGATCAATTTAGCATGAACTTACATTGCGAATTGAACCCCTTAGAAGTTTTTTTTTTGGGGGGGGGGTCTAAAAATGTTTTTGGTTGGCGTTATTTGAATTTTCAGCCCTCTAGCCCCATTGCGACAGTCTGTACGCATGATACATACATACCTACATAGCCATCCAGCCGAACAAACTCGAAAACTGAAGAAACTTATGTTCACAGTTTTGGTGACAGTTTTGGTGACAGTTTTGGTTGATGGTTTCTAATTTTGGCAATAAATTGGTAGAATCATAATTATCATTGATAATTCAGTACAGAGTTTTCCGACCCCTGTACCCGGTCGTTCGGTCACCCGTCACGAGTGTATCTTGGGTGAGATAGCCCAATGGAGTCCATCCCTCTACAGGCTTCCTCAATCGAGCGAAATTGAAAAGCATTTTTGAAGTCTTTCTCATGACTCGGTCATGGACTGAACCTGCCAAACCGGAAACAAGCACTCTATCACTTGGCCATGGTGATCACTTAATAAATATTTGTAACTATATTATCACTCATTTTCACGTTGATACTGTCTGGTGTTCGTCCCAGAAGATCAAATGACAGCAGGTCTCCTCAATACTTTGGTACTTTCCCAAGCATTCTGGCTGATTTTTGATAATGCTGTCGTTCGGATGGTTCAAATTGTTATCGTCTGGGTGGTCTCAGATCATTTCTAGGTCTGCAACTCTTTCAATCATAAGTCAAACTTACGCCATGAGTTGATATCATCCTCACCAGCGATTTCTCATTTGTTGAAGGAAAAAGTCGAACGACATTGTTAGAAAGTTTTGATCATCCGTATTCGATGAAATGCATCCCAAGAAAAAACTTCCAACTTTCATACATCAACATATATCTGAAGATACATATAACCACTATCTACACATACATACAGACGCATACACACACGCACACATATACGTAGATAAGACAATCCGTAGCCTAATGATAAAGAGCATTTATTTTGCAGAACTTTTTTTCAACATTATCTCTTCCCTTATCAAAACACTTGACCCAACGCTTATACAGTCAAAAAATATTTTCGAAATACAACGAATAACTATGTCAGGCTACGAACTTACTGACCCATCCTCGTACACACAAAAAGCTAATATCTATGTTTACTGAAATATCCACGTAACGATGGATTGATAGATATTCATAGATGCTAAGCTGAAATTAAGACTTATGTAACACAGTCTCTCTACAGGCTTAGAGGTCACAAATGTAAGACATCTCTGAAAACTGAATATCCAGTCAACTCAGGGCCAGAGGACTGGAGTTTCATAAATTCCGTTGAAACATTACAGCAAAATACCAAGTCTGCCCTCTCCAATTTCTGCATTTTTCAACAGCTAAAATATACCGCGCAAGACCAGAAAATTCTTCATAGCGGAAACACATTTGTTTGGAACGGATGTGAAAAAATATATAATCAAGACTTATGGAATAAATATGAAAAACAAATATCACTGTCGACTTCAAAACTTCAACGTGAGATGCAAAATAAAGCCAGACTCAGGTTGCTGGTGATTTAAATATATGAAGTTAGAGAGACACCCTCTTTCAAAAAATCAATATGATAATGATACCTCCTTTTTTTTCAACCGTACTAAGCTAAGTAAATATCTTGTACGAATATCTGTCCATGCATAAATGAATAACCGTAACCCACTTGTGTATCAGAACCAATTATCTTAAATATTATGTAAAATTACCAGTAAAACTATTTATCTAAAATTATCTAAAAAACAAAAATACCAGCACAGGATTTGGGCATTGTTGGTTCAAAATAACCAAAGAACCCCCCTAAAGCACTTACTAAAAAAAAAGAGTTTTTACGTGATGCTTAGTGGTGTACTCATGCAAATTTTAAAGGTTGTAGCCAGCAAAATGTGATCAGAAGAGCCTGGAGATATAAACACACAAATAGAGACAAGCAAAGAGAGAACAATCTTGGCTGGTTGGTCGAGCAGGCTATTTGTGGGGCTACAGTCATTCAATAAATGATTTTTTTCAACGGGATCTATTGAAAATGGCACGTTGTCATTTTAGACTGTATCAATTTATTTCAAAGGGTGCTATTGCTACATAAAATTGATTTAAAATACCAACATTTTCTCTTTACGCACACACACTCAGACACACACATATATATATGTGTGTGTGTGTGTGTGTGTGTGTGTGTGTGTTTGAGTGTGAGTATGTATGTGCACAAAGATGTATAAATCGACACCATTATTGGATGAATATCGACTTTGACAAATGGCCTTATTGGAGGAATTTATTGAAAATAACACGTTAGCAATTTCACATGGTTCAAAAAAATCTGGGCATGTGACAAAAAATCAGTTGTAAATATGAATATTTACTTTATATATATATATATATATATATATATATATATATATATATATATATATATATATATATATCACTTTACAAAACAGGAATGCAATATAATATGATATAATATAATGCAATATCCGATGTGTGATGGGTTTATTTCACAGTTTTTGATACATTCAACATTGAACTCGACTTGAGTTAGAGTAAAGTTTAAAATATGGTAAATTAAAATAATTGCTACACAAACACGTTTATGTTTCTGCCCAAAACAGGGCTGAAACATAAATGTGTTTGTGTAGCGAATCCTTTATTTAAGCACACACACTCACACTCACACACACACACATACACACACACACATATATATATATATATATATATATATATATATATATATATATATATATATATATATGTCTGTGTGAGTGTAACATAAGAAAACAGACACCATTATTTTACGTGCAATATTCCATGGAAAAATAAACTCCAACGAAGGTAGTCATCGGATGTAATAATCGCCTAACCACTTCACTGCTAACAATCATGGCATGCCAGTGACGAAACATTTTTGTCAAGATATTTGGTGATGAGATAAAGTCTAGAAATGTGGATTCATACATTTCCCAAGGACAAGAATGCAAAATGAACACATGCAGTCTTCACAATGATTCGTTGCACCAGGTCACACTTCCAGTTCAGTATCATACCTGCACATACATATATTTATATCAGCATTATATATATATATATATATATATAGAGAGAGAGAGAGAGATACTAATATATCAATTTTACATGTTTGAACCAGACACTCGTTCTTCTGAGAGAAAACACTAAAAACAACAGAAAAATGGCAACGACATTCTTGTCCGTTGTGTTTGATGAAACTTGTATTATATACTTCAAATACATATATACATACTTCACATATATATACTTCACATACATATATATACTTCACACACGCACACACACATACACACACGCTCATATATATATATATATATATATATATATATATATATATATATATATATATTCGTTTAAGATATTGAGCACTATACCCATAGACAAAGCACTCCCTGAAAACAGTTTGTTTTCTTTATCTATAATGATTGTACTCAATATTCTAAATAGGACAACCAACTGTTGGAAGTAAAATGATTGCACAAGACTCCACTGCTTCTTTCAGCATGTTTTCTGTAAAATCTTCTCGGTTTACTGATTAATTTTTTCTGGATCCTGAGAGAAATTATTTTCGATTAGTTCTTCTGGTATTCCAACGATATTCAGTCTATCACTGTTCCATTCGGCTCGCCTAGCATCAACCAATCGAATCAACAATTATTTTGAATGCTTCATTAGTCTCCCTGGCCACAGAACCGTATTTCATGCTTGATGAATCCATTCATTCCAGCAGACTATTGGAGATTCTTTTGTCTTTCCAACTCTCAGCCTAACTCAAAGATAGTTTGAAACATGCAATGACCTCCAACTTCTCCCGTAGACTCGTTGTGAATTGTTGTCGTTGATATTGGCGATTTTTTTTCTTTTTTTTGTTGATGATCATGATGATGATGATGCTATGGCGTTGATGGCTCCCTAGGTGACTTCGAAGTCGGAAACCGAAACGCAGCATCTTCAAAACGAGATTGGAATTCCATCACCAGATTGATGGCGCTCCAGGCGATGCACCCAAGACTTCTACGGCGACGCTCTATACGGGCACAGATGCGTTTGACTCCAAAGGTTGAAACACCTAACCTGCAAGTTTGACGCCCCGATGCTTGGTTGAGAGCAAGGATTTCTATATTGCTCGGGGTTATTTCACGTCTAATTGATTTTTGTGTCGTTTCTTATAGCCTCCGGACGAGCCCTGGCCTTCGTAGAACTCTCCATAGAGTATTTGTCGGGGAATTAATTTTTCGGGAATGGCCCACCCTGTACAATTTTCAGTGGACATGGATCATGAACTTAATGATTTCCAATTCTGAAACAGAAATAAATGCACCCTAGTTGATGTGCTTATCTCTGAAGCAGCTACTTGCGATATCTTTTATCCGCAGAGTCTTCACTAATGTAACCTTATGCCAAATTCTACCTTTTCAGAGCTCAAGAAATCCATTTAAATGCCAAGAACTACTCGACTTTATCTGGTGGTTAACGTTCTAAACTCACAAGCTGTTGAAAGTAGTTCAATACATATTGCTTGGCTTTGAAAACGAAGATTTAAGATGATTTCCCACATCCGTTGCAGTTCCTCCGGTGCAGAAGGGACAGATCCTTCTACAGTAGCTACTGAAGAAGACCTGGCAATAGGAGAAAGCTCCGGTTTTATGGTGTTGCTTTTCCTCTTCTTCTCTTTCTAATTGCCCTTTTCCTGAAAGGGAAGTTGCCTTGTACACCTTATGCTACAATATTTCTCTTTGG
>OY735215.1:54555129-54645129 GCA_963457665.1 Thysanoteuthis rhombus
ATTTGAAGTATTTCGATGTGCTACCGATATGCCCATCAGCGTTCGCGTTTTAATATTCAATCGGAAATATGGTTTTCAAGTTATTTTTGTCAAAACATCTATATGCAAAGGACACAAACATATAACCCAAATACCAGTAAGATTATATATAAACATATATATATGTGTGTGTGTGTGTGTGTTCGTGTGTGTGTGTATATAGTGTGTATATGTGTGTATATGTGTGTTTGTATTTAGGTGTGTGGCCAATCTCATTTTCCAAGTTTTTTGCTCTTGAGGTGAAGTAAGATCAAAAGAGAACTGCCAATAATGTGACTTTGTTTAAGCATTATATTGTGTATGCATCCACAAATGCACATGCACATGCGCACACACACATACATTCATACATACAAACACACACACACACACATATATATATATATATATATATATATATATATATATATATATATACATATATTGTGTGTGTGTATGTGTGTGTGTCAGTTGACATAGACGTAGGCAGTCAGCAATCAATAAAGAAAGATTTTGTTAAAATCAGAATTCTCGCATAACATAGAGTAACACAGCGTCGTTCTTCCCAGTGAGCTAAACAGCCTGACGGAAAGATGAAGCCCTAAATAACTGCTTTAAACCCGCTTCTCTCATCTTGTTCATCCACTGTCTGCGTCTGAAATGTTGTTCTCAACCTGGACAACTATCAAAAATTGGATATAATCCGACTGAATATTATTGTATTATTTGTATTGTATTATTTGAAACTCTGTTTGAAATGACCTTCCGTTGTTACACGGATAATGAGTTGCTTGGCTTAGATAGGTCAGTTTCCAGCTAGTATGCTTACTTCAAGAATTGAAAAAAACTTTTGACTTTAAAACATTTCCCTCGGTCCATTGAGTGTGAAAACCAAATCAGTGCCAAATTTGGTTAAGCGATTAAAGGGGACACTGTTACGAACAGCAAGTTGTTGTGAATTATGAACAACGAGTGTTTGTTTTTCAACAATGTTTCCTTTTTCGTCGATGCACTTAAACCAGAGCTCTCCAGACGCATGGATTGAACATTACAGAGGCAAAAATTTCAGCTCAAACCTCACTTAGTGTGTGTCAGACTAACGGCTCATCAAACCTCATGTATACGTGAAAGAGTCCGTTTGCTCGTAATATATAACAATACTCGAAAGATATATATTTTTATCAATTACGTATTTTAGATTTCCCAAGTGCAGAAATTTATTGACTGTTCAGAGGCAGGAATGCTGCGCTGTGCTAATGTTTACGTTTTGAGAAGACCGACCCGCCTTTGAAATCTACATTCAAAACTTTTGCTCTTGCCTGGATTCGAAACCCGGATTACAAATACCGAAACAAAACAAAAGAACTGAGATCCAAAGCAGACTCTTGAGAGAGATGCACGGTATTGGCTACTGTCAACGTTGACAATGAGTGTAACAGCTTTAAATTCCCCCCTACTGCTTGGTCAGTAAAGCAGTTATGCGAAAGATCTATCTAGTATCATAATCACTCTTCTCCATCAGCTGTAGTGGGATGCCAATGATATTTTTTTTTCAAGATACCAAGTTATGGGTATGAGGCAAGGATGAGGATTCATGCCTCTCACAATCGGCCAAAGCTGAAATTCGCACTCTTTTTTTTTTCATTCTATTTACGTGTAGATAACCGTTATGCTAAACCACCAACTGGTGTAGAAGTTCTGGTCTCCTTTGCATGTGTCAGCTTTGGGATCTTTGCGAGTCTCAAGTCTGGTCAAGGATGCTTCCACCCAAATCGCACAGCTTAGAGTGTACTAAATCAGCTACTAAGAAAAGTTTTCCACTTCCTTCGCTCATACTGGGAATCAAACCTGAGACTTTCTGCGCATAGAGGCAGCTGTGCTAACCTTTACGCTATCCAAGCGGACATACATATACATGCGTGATAATGTAAGTATTGCAACTAAATTTTAGTTGAGTATTCAAGCATTCTTTATATTGAGTTTCGGCAGGGTACATTAAGCTCAACGTAATCTAGCTGAAAACCAGAGAGGGGAAATTATGTCACACTGACCTTCAAAGTATGGAAGTATTTTACCTTCCTCAGATATTAACACACGAAACCTTCGTCTATACCTGGACTCAAATACCTAATCCAGGTTGTAGACGGATTAGGTGAGGATTTCAATAACGATGCAGACACTTGAGAATATATATATATATATATATATATATATATATATATATATATATATATATATATATATATATATATATATGCACATGCCTAATAATGTCAGAGTTACAAATATGTAACAACATAAGGGCTACATTATTAAACGAGCGAGCATCTCTAGCATCGATGACCGTCACTGATTGACTGGCTGACTGGCGGGGATACCTAAACATCTCTTGCTACCCCCCTCTTTCTAAATATGTTTTTTAATGTGCAAGTGCATCTATGGTCTGACATCCAGGCTTGTTTATAAGAACATCCAAACAAAACAGTCTACATAGGTTCCTTCAGTATTCAAGTTCGATGGTCGGGCTGGCTTGCTAAGAATGTATCATGGGTAGAGGCCGCACCAGTGTCGCCAGAGGGCTGAAAATTTACTCATTATTATGTCTACAGAAGACTTTTTTCAAAGATTCCCCCTAAATAAATTTTGGTGATAGGTCCAATTTACCAAGTAAATTTATGATAAATTGGCCCTTTACTTTGTGCCCGGTAGCGTTCACACTTGTTTTTGTTTTTTTTTTAATTTGGGCTTTTATTGGTGATCACTGCCCAACGAAGGATGAGAGAAGTAACTTATTCAATAATCAGATTTTTTTAATTGACCTAATCCACTGTATCACTGCATGATCTTGATCACGTGACTATTTTCTCTTGAGTGACCAACCAGAGCCGTTTCGCTTACTCTTTTACTTACGTAATATACCCAAATGATCATAGCAATGTTCATGCAGCCGACGGTATTCGCAGATGAATACTGATATGCAAAAGAACATTGATCTTACCGACGGCAGAAGTCCTCAAGAGATCTTGCGAGGGGAGGGGGGCACAATGGAACCGTCTTTCCGTTGTTGTACTGATAAGACATTGGAAAATGAATACAAAAAGTTGTAAGCCTCTGGCTTATTCTTTACAGACATTGAAGGAATTTTCATGCGTGTTTCTTCCTTTCATAAGAACACACGGCTTATTAAAATGATGAATATCTGGGAATGCATACTGAGTCATAAATCTGAACGTACATACATAAAGGAGTATTATATCATACTGTTGACATGTGAACATGAGATACGTAAATAGAAATATGTTAGATACGAATAATTCTGAAACTAACAGATTATAGGCCACCGATTGGAATGAGAGAATAGTTAAGGGTGTTGTTCGGGCTACTGTCTACCGGGTGGGTTTTTTGTAGTTCAGTCGGTATAAGTAGGCTGTGCTTTACAGTACTTCAAGTATGAATTTGAGTCCATCCTCAGGCTTATTTTCCGATCAACGCCCCTCACTCAGTACTGTAAGCGAATCGGTCCAAGCAAAAACTTAGTTCCTGAACAGTTATTCTTTTATCATAAGCAAGTATGTATACATGCAGATACATAAGTGTATTTGCGTATAGGTGGAAGTGTGTTTGCATTCAATACGTATATGCATTCCAAATCGCTAATTCGGTATAAATGGAAATTATATATATATATATATATATATATATATATATATATATATATATATATATATATATATATATATGAAAATGGTACTGGAATGATTATACTCGTTAAAGATAAAAACGAGATGGAGATTGGAAAAAGAGTGAGACTAGGAGATACAATATCACCTAAAGTATTTACAGGGAGCCTTGAGGGCACCTGTCGGGTGACAGACCAAGAAGAAAATGTGAGTAAACACAGACAGAGAATATTTGAACCTTATAAGGTTTTGTATGATGTTCCATTGACATCAGGAACAGCGGAGGGTTTGCAAAATATGCTAAATAATCTAAATAGAGAAAGCATCAGCATGGTTTAAAGATGAACAGAACAAAAACAACAGTAATCTTCAATAATAAAATTCCGAAAAAGACCATACGAATAAAGTCTTTGAAGAGGTTAAGGGATACGCTTACCTAGGTCAAGCGATAAAGATAGATAGAGGGGCAACGGAAACGAAATAGAATGTCACATAATGATTGGTTGGAAAGCATTTGGTATGCATAGATACGTACTGTAAAGTAAATTGCAAATATGCTTAGAACGTGAAGTAAAGTATACAATCAATGCGTAATACCCGTTATAACATATGGATACGACACCTGGAAACTCATCAAACCAATTAAGAAACAACTCAGAATTGCACAATTGCAATCTCAGAAAAATCTCAGGGGGACAGAAAAATACCATGGATCGAAGAGAGGACAAGGGTGAAAATAGAGATGGACTAGGCACTTGGCCAGAACAAAGGATAACAGATGTAACAAACGGTTGACTGATTGGTAACCATGTGACAGTTAATGCACTAGAAAAAAAAACAGACACAAAATAGAGAGGAGAGATAGAAAAGTTTGCCTGCAAGAAATGACAGAGATCAGTTCAATCGTGGTCGTCATGGAAGAGCTTGAAAGGTCTTTTGTCCAGCTGTGAACTTATAACGGATGATGATGATGATGATGATTAACCAATCAGATAACCTTATGCACCATCTGTTGTCCCCTCTCGCAATGTGCCCTACCCATATCCACTTTTGTTGCTTGATTTCTTATACGGTATCCTTCGCCTAGTTTTCCGATTTCGGATCCATGTTGGTATACATGTATACACACACACACACACACACACACACACACACACATGCTCACATGTGCTGATAAAGCTGTATGGAAACGGCTGCATAATTCATAATATATCCGTCTGGAGATATCTATAGACTCGTTCGGGCGTGAAATTCTCTTTCAAAGGATACACATAAGAAAGAAAGCAGAAGAAAATAGCTAAAATATGACGACACGACAAAAAAGGCAGCGGTAAAAAAAAGGAAGGAGGAGGAGGGGTGCAACGGTAAGAGAACCCGCATCGAAAAAGGCGAAATCAAAGGGATGAAAGAGAGATGGGAAATATTGAAGTTGTTTTTAAATGTGTCCGCGCATCTCTATAAGACACTTTCCCTAATTTGTTAAATATTAATTCTCTCAGCCGTTTCTTATTGTATTGATATGAAACTTGGTCCAGACCTTCAGGTGAACTATCTTCATCTCCCTTTCCATCTCCCTCCTCTTCTCGTTCATACGACAATATCTAGTAATCCTAAATATAAATTTTCCTCCACTGTATTATGTTAGATTGATATGAAACTTGGCTCAGACCTTCTGCCCAGGATACTATAACCATGGATGGTGGACGCATCATTGAACTCGTGGTTCTTGTTTTCTGGATTTCGTCTTAGTCCCTAAAATAATTTCTGGTCATTGCAAATGTTACTATGGCAATAAACCATCAAAGAACGTAGTCAAAGCAGACGATCTGATTGACCGACTGACAGGGACAGGAAGGGACTCACAGGATTTGTCTTTTACCATTATGAGTTTGCAACATCCCGATGTTTTTAGCTACAATTTACCAACGAACCTTAATTGTGTAAAAAGGTTGTAGGAAAAATATCACATGAAAATGTCACTGAAAATGTTACGGGAAAAAGTCAGAGCTCATGATAAATTATTGAATAAGACATTCAATATTTATCATGAGTTCTATGGTTCAAAAATAGCAAAAAAAATCATTAAATCTTTGTGTGAATAGGCGGCCTCTTCCCTAGCAAGTAATCAACTTACTGACGTATCTCTTGTGACTATCTCCTTGCTAACATTGTGATTTCTTTTCCTTTAACCTTTTTTCCTGTGACCTTCTCTCCAGTTACAGAGTGGACCATTCGTATAGGGATACATTTTCATGTATAAAAGGGTCCATGAAAATTCCCTTGTTAGCCACTTTAAGCTAAGGATTGGTACTGAATACAGTGCTGCAAAAACCTAGACACTTTTTTGTTTTTGTCTCAGGGGCTTCAGTTGACTTATGGGAGTACCTCCCAATTGATCTGAAAGGGGAGGATCATGGGTTGCCCTGACGCCTCTTTGGCACTAATCAAAAATGATTGATTGAAATAGTCTGTTTTCCTGAATAAATTAACGGTAATTACTTATTCGCCATCAAAAATATTTGCACTGAAGCATTTGCTGTAGAAATCTGTTATCCTGACTTTGGTTAACCTTGTCAGGGGGGAAACAGAACACTAATATCTGTGCTTCGTGTGTATTGGATTTTATATATATTATCTACTAGTTATCAATTCATACTAAGTTAGGGCGCTTAAGCCAGAAAAACATATCGATTTCCACCGATATAGAATAAGTATAGCGTTTCAATGAATTATTCCGTTTGCTGAAATGGTTTGAACTGAAGAAGCCATTATTGTTTATCTATATATGAAAACATTTTAGGCCTTCCTAGACACGAAAAATAATATTGCCTGAGATTGGCATTGCTGTAACGATTGCAGAAAAGTATTGCTTTGATTTTTGAAGGCTAGGTAATTCGTGCCTACGAGGAACTGCGTGATAGAGAAGGCAGACTGCTTCAGGGTTAATCTCCTCTCCGACAGAAGCTTCTAAAAATTCTGTTTTAAAAAAAAATCATGAAAAAAAAACATTTTTACTTTAACTGAAAAAGATCTTTAAATTTGGTCATGGAAAGGGACTGGGTAAAATGGTATCAAGATATTCTTCTAGATAAATGGCATGGGAATCTAAATACTTTTATATATAATAAACTCTCTCTCTATATATATATATATATACATATATATATATATATATATATATATATATATATATATATATGTATATATATATATACATATATATATATATCTTTCTCTCTCTCTCTCTCTCTCTCTCTCTCTCTCTCTCTCTCTCTCTCTCTATCTGTCTCAATTATTTAAAACTTTTCACTTTTCAATCATAACCCAAAAGTATCTCTGTTGTTAGGTGTGGAAAATAATGTCAAAACTCAGTAGGAGTTTAACAAAAATGCGTGAGAGTAAGCGTAGTCGAGCATTCTGTCGTATTTCAAGCCTCCCACTTAGCTACAGCAGACGACAGTTCTCGACCTTCGACATTAAGGCTGGCAGACATAGGCGGTAATTTTTTTATGTTTGGGAAAGCTCAAAAAATGTCCCGTGTAAATAATAATTATGATAATGAAAAACTAAAATGGCAAACATAATTATTATAATTATAATTTAATTGAGATAAAATATTCAATTATGACATAATTATGAATAATAATAATAAACTTTCTCCACACTAATACTCAAAATATTAATTGGCTTTTTTTCAATATTATCAAATTGTTCCTTGATACAGATGAAAGCCGGCTGCCGAGCTGGATAGTAAATGTAAACAAGCGACTTCTGCGAATCTACCTCTCTGAGTTCGATCTTAAGTTGGTTCTCCGCACTTGTGACTTTGTGCCAGATTAAACAAATAAGAAACCGTCAATCAAGACTGCCCACAAAGATTTCTTCAGTTTTCAAGATGGTCTCCCTGACTATGTATGTGTCATGTGCACAGGCTGCACAAATTGCGATACAGGTCTGAAAATTTGACAGGGGTATTCAGAATTTTTTTTCTGTGTTCACTGTCCAACAGAAAAAGAAATCAAGCAAAGAATCACTCTAAGATGGCAAGCCTTCGTCAGAGGAAGGTTATCCTTCAAAAACAAAAAAAAATAAAGAAAAAATATATAACCAATGCATCTTCCCGATAGTCACCTATGGAGATGAAACATGGTACCTAACCAAGGGACAGACCCACAGACTGTGAACCATGCAACGTGTATCTGAAAGAATCATGGTCATATGGAGAGATTAGAAGACAGCATAAGAAAGCACAATATATCAGGTAGTCTGAGACATCATAGAATCCACTGGAAAACTCAAATGGCAATGGGCTAGTCATGTAGCAAGAATGGCAGACAACCGATGGATATCAGGGTCTCGTGGATTCCCAGAGATCACATGCGTAACCGAGGCCGGCAGAATACAAGATGGAGTGACGAACTAGACAAATTAAGAAAGTACTGGCTCCGCGATGCCTATGATAAAGAGGTCTGATGAACCCTGGGAAAGGTCTATATCCAACGACAGACGTTCAAAGACTGATGATGATGATGATGATGATGATGATGTCCGACAGATTGTGAGAGAAGTAATTTATTCATTGATCATCCCTTTTATCCAATTTTTCTAATTGATTCACCCTAGCACGGCATGCTGCCAAAAGATCTCAGTTAGCATGACGGTTTCTATTGAGTATAATCGTAAATATTGACATTAGCAAAGATAAAGACTCGAGGTTCATATGGGGAAAGCAATATATCGAGATAATTTGCAATATTAAATGGGAGAGGACATTACGGATAACGATAAATGAAAAAGCAGACTGGAATTTCTTGATTCACAGATGAGAAACGATTGTGTTGATGTATTTATGGGAAGAGATTGCTCATAACTTTTCTATTTATGTCTCGGCTTTCAGCATTCAGGTCGAAAATTCACATAAAATTATATGGTTGCATCTTGATACCTACAGCCAGAAGTTTTGGTGCTGATGTGGAAAATACAGACAGCGAAATTCTTCTCTGAATTTCCTCTTTTATTCTCTCTTCTTTTTTTTTTTTTTCATGAAATGTAATAATTAAAAAGCGTCAACAGAAACTGTCAACATAGGTTTCTCAAGTTTTTTGGCTGGCTGGCTGGCTGGCTGCTTCGCTGGCTGGCTGGCTGGTTTGCTGGCTGGCTGGCTGGTTTGCTGGCTGGCTGGTTTGCTGGCTGTATATACAAGTTTCACGCATACAAACCACCCAAACGGAAGCTACAGAAATAAAATTTGCAATATTTACTTGGGTTTTTTTCTCCCCCGTAGGTTTTGGGGGTGGGAGGGGGTTTAATCTACAATGAACATTAAAGTTAAATTAGACCCTAGTTTGCGCCCAGCAGCGTTTTTAGTGATACAGCAAAACATAACGGAGGTGAGTAACTTATCCATTGCTTAACCCTTTCTCCCAATATTTTAACTGATTTTTTTTTCAATTGATTTAATTTTCTAACCCCCAACATGGCAATCTATTGGTCACGTAACGGTTTCTACTGAGTGACAAACCAGACCTGTCATTGTATTGTTGTATACTAGGACTAATTTCCTTGTCTTTGCTTGTATTTACTTACTTATTTATTTTTGATCTATCATTTTGTCCGCCTTATCTTCCTCGTGTGTCTGTTATTTTGAAATGTTAAACTCTGCTCTGGGCGGGTATGCGCGTTCCCTCCCAAATAGATCGCATCCGATGCCTTCCCTGTGAGCTTTTGGAGCTGTCCTCAGCTGATCCAAAGAACCTATATGTATATATGAAAATTACAGTTCGTTGATACTTGGACAAACTCAAAATCTGTTGTTTTTTTCGGGGCGGGGGCTTGGGATTGCAGGAGCTAATAAGGATTTTGAGGAGGGGTAATCCAAAATTATCTTGCTAGTTTGGCAACGATTCCATAAAGTGATGCGAGTCCCCCTTTTCAATATCTTGGATTGATTCTGAACATGATTTTAGAAGGAACAAAAATAACTTACCCATTTTTTTTCATTTAACAATTCAATTCTATAAAAAAAACGTTTTCTAGAAATTTAGTTATCAGAACCACAAGACATGACTAAATGCATGCCTTGCTGTACTGCTTACAAAAGAATCGGTTCTTTTTTCCAGTTTTTAACTCTCAAAGCCAAGATATTAGAAGCAAAATGTGTTGGTTCAAATACTTATAAGAAGTATGATATATTTATATATATATATTCCTGAATATCAACAAAAATATGATACATATAATCATGTGCATGTGTGTGTGTGAGTGCATATGTCGTAACGACTATTCCCACACTGGTGTGTTTTGATTAACGGTCTCAATGTTTTGAAAAGCACTCTTATTAGAGTACCCTTTCTCTCTCTCTCTCTCTCTCTCTCTCTCTCTCTCTCCTTCTCTCTCTCTCTCACCCTCTCTCTCTCTTTCTCTCTCTCTTTCTCTCTCCTAGTCTCCGTCTCTCCGTCTCTCTGGCTCTGTCTATCTCTCTCTTCCTGTCTCTCACTCAACTTACTCCCCTGCCTCATTCCAGCTTCTATTCCTCCCTCTCCAACTTCCTCTACCTCGCAAACCAGTCTCTTTCTCAGTCAACTAAACATCCTTTATATTTCTCTCGAACAAAATCACTTCAGACGAGTGCACTTTCTTTCTTCTCACGTTTCCCCAGACACACGGACAGGGTTTTTTTTTAATTAATTAACCAAAAGGAATCAGTTATTTCCGTCTGTAGAGTACAAGTTTTGTCACTTTAACCTTTTGAGCAATGAAGATTGCAACCGATCAGATAGCGCAGTGTGACGCGGTCTTTGTTCCTGGGTAATGAGTGTTGTTTTTCTGATTGCTTGTGTGTAAAAAAAAAAATATAGAAATTGTCTACTTTGCTTTTGTGATCAAGATGATTTCATAAGTAATTGTTTTTCTTACTTCACGTGATTAAAAATGTGCTAATTCGTCTGTTGTCCAATTGAAAATAAGTAGATTTCTAATTATCACTGTCCGGGTTGCCAGAACGAATCTTGAAGGGGATAATTGATATTTTCTATACTTTGTAGACATAATCAATTAGGAAATACCACTTATTACCGAGAAACAAAAAGATGTGCTCAGTGAAATACATCCGTTTTTCTTCGTTCTCGTTTTGTATAGAGAGGTAGATACTGTACCATATTGATAAATATATACACCAGTGCTGGTTTTGTAGCCCACGGGCTGCACCTTCTGTATTTTGTGACTGATGATTTTTTGTGTGTATTTTTGCTCTCTTATACTCCTTGCTATACGGATAAAAGGAATCTGGCTCATTAGAAACCGTAAACCAAAACTGCCAGCATTATATATATATATATATATATATATATATATATATATATATTATAATAACATATGCGTGTGTGTGTGTGTGTGTGTGTGTGTGTGTGTGCATGAAGAAATGGATGGATGATCAGACAGAATGATTATTAATTGCTTTATATTATATTCAAACACTCGCTTGAAATGATCATCCGTTATTACACAGAGAATGTATTACTTGGTTTTGACAACGTAAAATAGAATGAACAATTAAAGAAAATGAGGCTGCTTCAGGAATCGAACTTTTTCAACGAAGTGTTGCTCTAACCATTGAGCTAGACAGCCGTTAATTTTATTTTACGTTGGCTAGGCGAAGTGATTTATTATCTGTGTTGAAAAAAGGCGTTGTTGTCCTCTATTCTAATGTGATTGATAAAGATTCTCTTCTTTGGTTTTCTCTCTTGGCTTTGCTAGGAAGAATAAGGCCCAAATTTTGTGTGAAGAAAAGGGAATCAATTTTTCATGAATTATCAAGTAGAATGGGACTGTTTCAATGTCAAAGTATTTTTTATTTACACCTATTATAGGCAAGATATCAACTTATTGTGGATGATAATTGACAATTAAATTAGCAAATAAAACTTTTATATGAGAGGGTTTTTTTATCTGATGTCGATTTTCTGCTGATTTTTCTCATCATTTCTATAAATTACATGAACATAAACACATGAAATTTATTCGTAAAGCTGTTTTTTATGCTTTGAATATTACATTTTTGTCAACAACAAATTACTCCGAACGGAAAAAATAATTTATTCAAAGAAAATCAATTAATTCAGTGATTAATCGGCTGGGTTGAGAATTACGTCTGTTTACGGCGAGTGTCTGCTGTCTTTGAATTTTTATTGAAAACAGCGGCAGCTTTTATGCAAATTTGGATTATTTTTGTGGCGTTTAGATGTTGAAATAAAAATCGTTTTAGGAGAAACTTTATAGCTGGGTAATATAAATTTGCAACTGGATTTAAATGGTGTTTGGCCACTTCCATAAATAATATGAATATAAAGAATTATATCATAAATGATTTTAAGTAATAATAAATAATTATCTAATTCTTGAAAATAGCCGGCTTCCAAACGTTACCGATTTGAAGAACCCTCAACTGCATTAAGCTGACAACGTAGATATAATGTTATGGCGTCTTTCTTTGATGCAGACAACTGTGAATCAGTTGTAATAATCAATAATATTGATGTGAATGAAACATCTAAAACAACTCCGGTGTTTGGTCAGTAACTTAGACTCTTTGTTAAACATTACTTCGCTCCGACAATACATGCAACTTACATCCGGTCGCCGTGTCTTCAATATGGCCCCCGGAAGAAAAAACTTAACCGGGAAAAAAGGTAACATTTATTTCTCGTGTATAAAACGCACCCCAGATTCAAAGTTTAAACACTTGGGTGAAGGTGCGTGTTATACATGAATAATCATGACTTGCGTAATTGAGCCTAGTGAAGAGATCATTCTTCTAGGAGAATAACAGGATCGCTATGTGAGGCTCACTGTATGATTCCCTACTGATTACAGCAACAGATATACTCAATTGGTCACCCAGATAGGTACCGACCAGGATTGACGTGGCTCAACTTTGGCTAGCGTAACTGAGCCAAGTGATTAGATCATTCTCCTGAGAGAATAACAAGATCTCTACGTGAGGCTCACTGCATGATTCCCAAACAGCTTAAAGCAACAGGTATACCCGGCTGATCATCCACTCAGGTACTGAACAGTCTGCTACATATGTAATATCGTTTTTTTACATTAGAAAGAACAATACCAAGAGTGAAAGATTTTCTACTGGAATCGCATTTAATTTTTTGTAGATGAAATGTAGACAGAGATACAATACGTTATTATCGGAGGTTCCGGATCCTTAATAGAAACTACGCTTACCGAAGATGTTAGACTAAGTTTCAAATACATTTTGGAATCAGGACATACTGCTGATTGCATTAACAAAGCATTTGGAGTGAACGTTGATACGGTGCGAACTGTTCAGCATGGATTCAGTAATTTTAGGTCTGGAAGTATGGATACCAGTAATAAACATTGAGACAGGCTCGAAACTGGTCTTGATGAAAAAGAATAGTCGATCGCTGTGGCCAATAATCCACAAACACCGTCTCGAGCATTATCTTTGAGACTTCGGCGGCGACCTTAATCCGTAATTCATGGCAGTAACAGAGGTTAAAAAATGGAAAGTTGGGTATTATACTAATTGAATGAAGTTCTCCATGGCAGTATTTTACCCCACACCTTTCAACTGGGTATGCCTAAGCTTAGATAATTGGGAGATTAAGTCGGGAAGCAGCCTCTATATCCACCTGATATTCCCCCAAAAGATAATCACTTTTTCAAACATTTTGAACTCCATAGTAAAGAGTCCAGTAATAGAGATAAGATAATCAGTGCTTCTACAGAATATGTGATCACTAAACTTAAAATAATTTTTATAGAAATGGTATATATCACTCGGGGGTCGTTGGAAAAGGGTTATTGCTCCGAGTAATTCAAGTTTTTTTCATAAGATATTGACCGTTTTCTGTTGTTTATATCGTCCTTCATCTTACTATTACAAAAACATTTCTTATGTAAAAACCTGATAGAGGCACAGCTTACACAAACGTCTGTCATAAAATGAAAACCATGTTTTAAATCAACACAAAAGTTAAGTAAGAAATACTTATTTCATATCAAAACGCTTTTATTTTATTATTTTTCTCAAAAACAGGAGTTCAATTATTCCCGAATTGTGTGCATGGCCACAATCTCGTTTGGCCTATTTGTAAACATTCAAACTATAGGCTTCCTGCAGCACGAAGGTCAGTAAGTTCTTTTCGCAGGCCAATTCGCCATTGTGGTGGGTTTGATTTTTACTGCATGGCCTTCTCCTAGACAAAACAGAGCTTAGTTTGATTAATAACTATAAACACTCGTACGAATATGCACGAACACATCGCAAAAGATGCTTTGGACCTAATGTAAACAAGTTGCTATGATTGAAGAACTCATAGAGAATAACTTGATATAGGCTTTTTCGTTCGGTTGTCTATAAACAAAAACAAAAACATGGGCTCGAGCGGATCGTATGTCAAAGGCCAACTGACAAACGAAGGTTGCCTCGTCAAGTAATCTGAGGCCCGCATTCCCACTAATAGGATTCCGAACCGCACACTGGGTCAAGATGTGCGCCAAGGTCTGCCTTGAAGCCCCTCTGTAGGCATCAGTGGCCTCGTCACCAACTTTGGTTCAAGTTGACCAGTACCTTGCGCGGGAGGTTGTGTCTGATAGACAATAGAGCTGGTCCAGCGATGTAATTTTGCAGATGGAAAGGCACCCATGGCCATTACTGTTTCAGTCGGTCCATCATGCAACCGGGGACAGGATCCGGTGAGGGACTCTTCATGGGTGAGAGAAATTGATTCCTTTTCAACTTTTGGTGGAGTCGTCTGGTTGCAAAGGGGGGGGGGCACAATGCTGTTTGGCCCCAAAGCTTGAATGCCAGATGTTTTGTAGAAAATGGCACACCCAGTGAGGCTTTAACTCGCTAAATTAGCCAATTAGCTAAATTAGCTCTGAAAAACTAACTTGCTAACCATGGCTCTAGAGAGGCACCCTTCACGAATACAACAAATGCGTATTTTCACTCGTGAAATATCATGAGAGAAAGTATGCACTATTCAAACTTATCTAGCTCAAGGCCGAATTGTGGTAGGAATACTGTGTTGCACAAATCTTTCAAATGTGGAAGATCCACCTGCTTGTGTAGAAAATCAGCATTCTTATTCCTTGCTTTTCATTAGGAACAAATACCGACATTCAGCACCGATACATACTTATCTTGACTGTAAGACAGCCCCCACCCCCTCATATATATATATATATATATATATATATATATATATATATATATATATATATATATATATCAATATATCAATGAAGAATTGACAAATATAATATATAATGAAATAAACGAACAAACAGAAATAAATTAAAAGATTCTGTAATATCTTTGATACAAATTCCGAACATCTTAGCTACTGGACTAAAAAATTTTCCATACTAATCAAAGAAAGAAAAATGCAGCAATATCTTTAGTGTCCAAAGCTTCAACGTTTTCCAGGCTAGTCATGTGAACCTTGTATCTTTGCCGTTGAATGGCAAATTTTCTTGTCAACATTTGTACAGCTCCAAGGTATCCACGACTACGTGTCATGCAAGTCATCTCCAATCCGATCACCATAATTTAAACGCGGTTTCCCCACAAGTATATTGCAGATCACAGATTTTTACATGATGCCAGGTAAATAAGATTTACCAACGTGCATAATAAATCATGGTTAGAATGTTTCAGGATAGGGCAGTTTTACATTTTGACTATTTTTTATACACAACTTTATTTTTTCATACAACTTCCGATTCGGGCCAATGTTTCTATGGCTGCGATGGACAGTGCGTCCAGAAGTGAAAAATACGCCTTCGGTTGGAATCGAACTCATACCCTCATTGCCAAAGAGGGTCTAATTCACGCCTAGCTGCCTCTTCCGTTCGGTCTGAATTGAAAGTCAACGCTGTTTTCGAACTGAAATAAATGGCGTTGACCAGCAAGGCCGGGATATTATCAGTAAAAATATAATAAAGTGATACATTGCCCGAAAATAGATATGCTTATTATTACCGTGCTACTTAGGAGGTCTTTGGGATTTCCTTTTGTATATAACAGCATTATGATTGCGGTGTCCCAATCTTCGGGGACTTAATTTTGTTTGAGGCATAAATAGAATGGCCAGTTTTCTAATGATGATTTTTCTAGCTTCTTTGGATGGCAATGTTATCAGGTCCAGGGGCCTTTCATTTTTTTCTTTGTTTGATGGCTTGCTTCGCTTCCTGTGTAATAACTTCTGAGAAATCATCGAATCGATTACTCTGGGCTTGAGTGTCCCGTTCATTTCTCTGTGTCCTTTGTTTGGTCGAATGGAGGTCTTTGTGAAATTCCTCGGCACGTTCGACAATTCAGTCCATATCCGTTATTAGGTCTTCATTTGCTCCGAGCACATAAGTTATTTGCTTTCGTCCGGTACCAAGTGATTTTCAAATAGTTTCGATATCCCTGTCTTTTTCTAGAATGTTTTCGATGATTGCTTCTCTCCGTTTCTTCTGGATGGTTTTTTCTTCAGTTCTGTTGCTTGAAAAGGAAATCCCAAAAGACCTCAGCAACTGTAGGCCAATAAGCCAACTCAGCTGCATCTACAAACTCTAAACCAAAGAGATCACCACTCAAGTCACTAAAACGTTAGATAAAAAATCAACCACAGGAATAAACTGGTTTCAGAAAAAACTACTCGACCGTCGACCATTTCCATTGATTGAAACCAACTAAAGGAGAAAGCAGCAGAATATAGAATGCTACTTGCTGTAGGATTTGCTCACTTTAAAAAGGCTTTGATTCACTAGAAATCTGCAGGGTCATTCATGCAATAGTACAACAAGGCGTAAACCCCAGAGTACTGCAAATATCTACCGACTAAGTAGTTTTTTCATCAGGCTACATAAAGACTCTGAGCCCTTTCAACTAGAAAGGAGTAAGACAAGGAGATACCAGCTCACCAAAACTCTTCACTGCCTGCCTTGAGATAATCTTCCGAAACATAGTCTGGGATCATAAATGAATCACAATAGACGGTGAATATCCAAGTAACATCAGATTTGCTGACGTCATTGCCCTCTTTGATCAGAATTTTCATGATCTACAAGTAATGGTAGACGAACTAAATAGGGAAAGTAAGAACGTTGGCCTGCACATAAACTTCAACGAAACGAATGTCATGTACAACAAACATATTGAGGAAAAGGATACAAGCTCTACGTGGAGCAAGCTCAACCTTTAACAGATAGAAAAGCTCATTAGTTTTAAAAAGAACGGTCAACTATCGAAGTAACTAGAAGATTGACCTTCAAACTGAGAACCATGCAACGCGCACGAGAGAATCATGATCAGCATGACATACAGAGATCAAGGAAAGAATTATACGAGGTTGACAAGCTTTCGACTTTCAAGAACAAAAAAAAAACACTATTCATATAGAGAATAGTATATAATCAATGCATAGTCATCAATGGAATTGAAATAGGGAACCTGACTAAAAGAATGAACTATGCAACGTGCATATGAGAGAATCATGCTCAACCTCAAATGGACAGATTACAAAATAGCATAGTCTGTTAGAAAAAAGAGAGGAACCCAAGAAATCATAGAAACGATTAAAAAAAATTGAATAGAAATGGGCTAAATAAGTTGCAAGAATGACAACCCCTGGATATCACGACTCACAAAGTGGATCCTTTAAGATCGTATGAAAAATCGTGGCCGACAGAAAGTAAGACGGCGTGACGAGCTAGATACATTCAGAAACCACCAGCTCCGCGATGCCCATGATAGATGAGTCTGGCGAATCTTGAGGAATGTGTATGCCCAACAGGCTGATGATGATGATGATGCAGATGCTGATTAAGGATGGCGCTAAAACAGTTATTAATTCATCTGATTATAATTGGAGATAGTTTCTCTTCGTTACATTTACATGTGATGAGTGTACCACAAGCTTTGCAGAACCCTGTATCACAAGGTACAATCTAGAAATTTTCGGTCGAGTTGACCCCATGTGCCAATTCAGAAGCACAAGAACTTATAAGCATTGACATACATATACTTATGCAAGAGGCAAAACTCATGTGTATAGTGAAATGATCATCAAATCGGATATAGATTAATAGGTAACGACTTATACGTAGGTACATAAATAAGTTCGTAGTCTAACGATTAAAAGAGCGTTTATTTTACACAACAAATATCTATTCTTTACTAATCAATGCACTCAAATCAGTTCAGTATAAGATATCAATCACTTAGATCGAACATTATAAAATTAGAATTTCGGATCAATATTCAGCTTAATAACTCTCTCCCTTGTGTATACGTGAATTATCTATTTATAAACCCATTCAAACACACAGATAATTATACATGTATGATCTATATATTACATGTCTTTGTTGATGTATTCACATACTAATACATGTCCAAGCTCTCATAACATTTCACACTTCAAGATAAGACTTCCCACTTACCCAAAACTAAACTATTACCGTCTTTTTCCTTCGCTCGTGTTGATACAACTTACAATCTCCGTGAACTAGATACAAACATTTTCATTGTACTCAACATTTTCACATCCATCCATATTAATATCTGGTACAGGTCATAGAAAAAACAGGCGTTTTTTAAATACACATTTTGCTTACCCACAATTCAAATTCGACTGTTGTCTCCTTATTTCTCTCCCTACATTTTCCTCATGAAGAAGTCAAGAAAACCTCGTGAAGAAGTCAAGAAAATGGACGAAACATTTGGAAGAAGATTTCAATGATTTTAAAACAAAACTTCTAATATTGACATTCATTTCTCATATTGTCGAACTAACCATGATCCATACTGATATTCATTCGAACATGTAGATATACTCACACACCTACATCCACAGACTCACACGTGTACACACTAACAGACACACACAAACAAACTCACAGACACACATGAGGATTAAGGTATCAGTTTTAATTACCCCGTACCGAAAGCTTTTCACCAAAGTGATCACCAACCGAATCACCGAAACCCTAAATGGAAACCAACCAAGCGAACGGGTTGGATTCAGAAAAAGCTACTCAACCATTGACCATCTCCATTCAGTAAATCAAGTTAGCAGCAGAATATAAAATGCCATTCGCTATAGAATTTTCGACTTCAAGAAGGCCTCCAACTCAGTGGAAACCCTCAAGGTCATCGATGCTATTATACAACAAAGCGTAGTCCCTGTATATGATAGAGTTTTGCAGCATATATATATATATATATATATATATATATATATATCGGCACTTCATTTTTGGCGCTACATGAAGAATCTGAGCTTGATGAGCAGATTGAAAAGGGAGTAAGACAAGGTGATACTCCTTTTCTTCTAAACGACGGGCTTCTTTCTACTTTTGTCGTCATTGAATTAGAATAGACGGCAAATACATAGATAATGCTAGACAAACTAAACGAAGAGAGCAAAAAACCTGGTCTTAGCATGAACTTCAATAGAACAAATGTCATGTTCAACAAATATGTTGAAGACAAAGATGCAAAAAAGAATGTCAGACAACCGCTGGATATCACGACTCACACCGTGGATCCCCAGAGTTCCTATGCAAAATCGCTACCGACAAAATATAAGATGACCTGAAGAAATGGATAAGTTCAGAAAGTATTGACTCTGCGATGTCCATGATAGACAGGTCTGGCGAATCCTGGGGGAGGTCTACCTCTAATGACGGAAGCTAAAAGGCTAATGATGATGATGATGATGATGATCAAAAAAACCCTTCGGGTTCATTGTATTTCTCGGAGCATAGGTAATCATTTGGCAATGCCCACCTCCTCACCCAATGATACATGACAGGTTGTTCTGAGTTTACATGATACCAGCGACAGACATGAGTTATACCTGACCTACCCAGAGAGGGGGATTCATCCCTTTTTTCCCGTTCCCAAAAGCATTAGTATGAAGTGAGAGCAGACTACCTGAGCCGGAATAAGGACTCGCTCCACCAATTCTAATTCACCATACAAACGAACACCGTACCTCAACTTAAGCATGTATAGAAAAAAAACTGTTGCAAGAGAATGATATGGGGGAAGAGTCACAGGAAAGAAATAATAGGAATAGATTTCGCAGGAAAAAGTCGTAGAAAACATGATAAACTAATAAGCACTCAGAGAGCACATACCTCTGCTTATGTTATTGCCAGAGGGGAGTGATTGCGCATGGATCCGCCCCTAAAATCAATTCGTCCATAACCTTTTGTCCGTCCTTCCACAAAATACCATTGAAATTCATTGAGAACTTTTGGAAATATCGTGTGGATAAACATGAAATTATGTCAATATCATATTGTTTGGGTGTATAACTACGACGTAAAGGAGGTACCTGCACATAGATTCGCTCCAAAGTTTGCTCGGCTCTCCCGGACCTCATCATCCATCCCTCCATAGAAAATCGTAGAAATTCATGGAGAACAATTTCAGGCACTATGCGGACAGTCATGGGCGTTTGTTAAAAAAACAAAAACGAAGGACGCAAAAAATCTTTCAATCAGAAAGAAAAATCCTCGATCTGCCCAAAATTTTTACCACGGCTTACAAACCCACCCTTCCACGAACTTCCATCGAAATCCATTTTGTCCTGTCGCTGATATTGTGTGGACAGACGAACTGATGAACGGACGTGACCAAATACGTATACATCTTTCTACGTTCGTTGGCAGAGGTGAATCACTGAATGTGTTTCTTAAAAGCAGAGAAAATAAAAACATAGGATCTTTGAACAAATAGGAGGCATATATTACTTATTCGATTAGTTATGTATTACTATTTACACTATTTTTAGTTAATTCGAAAAATAAACGGATCCGTGACTTCTGTGTTGTTTGATAGAGAACCACAAAAACACAGATTTTTTGTGGTAAGGGCTTTTGCGTCCACCAAAGAACAACAATTGAAGAAAAAATGTTCTCCCAACTCAAAAGCCTAATTTATAATCTAATAAAACTAAAAAGAATAACAATATTTTACTTAATTTTTTTTTTTATGCTTTTCATATCCCAAATCATGAGTTCTGCTCGAGCAGAGCTTTTTTTTCTAAAAAAGGTCAATTAATTCCTCGCTGGATGTATCTGTAAAACGTGTAGAAATTAATGAAAGCACCCATGAATAAATATCATAAGTTAGTAAAAGGGAGAGGTTAGGAATCATATGGAATTTTTTTTTTGAAATTTGAGATGGAAAATTCTTTTTTTAAGGTACCGATAATTTCATTAAAAATCGAAAAAAGAAATGTTGATTTTTGGAAGATTTGAAAAATTGGCATATCTTGTGTCGTAGGGTTTTGGGAAACAACCTAAACGCAAATATTTCCATCATTTCTTTTTGTTTACATTAAAAAAAAAAACTTTTCATGGTGTAAATTGCATGAAAAAATCCCAGTTCCAGAGAGTTCTGTCTCAGGAAGTCTAATCTTTTTTTTCAATAATGATACAAAGATTTTGATGACGAAATCATTTTTCATACAAGTTGGGAGTTTTATCAGGTGTAGATTTCATGCAGAAGACTGCTTTGCATTTTGTTCAAGCTATTAAGTAAAATTGTGACATTTTTTAGTGTAACGTTTTCGTAGCCAAAGTAGCGACTTTTCCGTGACTTTCTCTCCGATCAACAAATGAACACAAACGCATACGCTTATACACTTAACAAGACACACTTGAAAATTGAAAATAAACAACTACATCTGCCTAGGACAATGAAATCCTTGAAAAAGAAATCAAACGAAGAATCACTGTTGGTTGTTTAGCTGTCAGATGCTCAATCTTTAAGAACAAGAAAATACCATTAATCCTAAAAGAGAGAGTGAAAGACCAAAGCATCATCCTCTTGGTCACAAATGGAGTTTAAAAGCAGAATCTAATGAGAAAAGTTGACTCACAAACTGAGAACCATGCAACGTGCACATGGGAGAATCATGCTCAACGTCACGTGGTGAGATCATAAGACAGAACGGTATATTGGAGAACAGACAGGTGCCGATCATAGAATCCATCAGAGAACTCAAATGGCAATGGACTCGTCATGTTGCAATAATGGGCACCATGACTCACAACGTGGATTCCCAGATATCATATGCACAACAGTAGCCAGTGAAGGATAAGATGGCCTGACGAACTAGACAAGCTTAGAAAGTTCTTAATTCTAACATATATTGTTTCGTTGTTTTTTGTTTTGTGTTTTGTTTTTTTTTTGTTGTTGCTTTTTAATGTAAGTGAGGACTGTTTACAAATATCTACCAAGTTTACACAGTAAACGACCTGTTTTTTGAAAACCACAGGATATTAAAGCGAGATTATTGAATAAGATATGTCCGCTCGAATAGTGTAATGGTTAGCACGTGTAAGGCAAATGGTCCAGGTTCGAAAGTCGTCCTGGTTCGAATCCTGGTATGAGTGAAGAGAGTAGAAAACTCTTCAATTGGACAAATTCCCCTGTGCACTCAACAGCTAACTGAGTACACTCTAAGCTATGTGATTAGGGTGGATGCATCCCCCTGGTGGACTTGCATCCTGTCGAGAGGAGTGGTCGTATAAAAAAGAATTTGTAGGGATAAAAGTCCTGGTTTCGACTATGATGACGCATGTAACAGACTGCGGCCGTCATACTCCATTGGGAGCCGTCTCTTGAGAAGTGTAACGCTTTACCCTTACAATTGAACGAAATTTTTTAAAAATTAAGTAGATGTTGATGATACTTCATCAGAGAAGTGACTCAACCTACTTTCTGTTGACCGAATTCAGAGTCAAATAAAATGCATGTTTTTCTCGTTTAAAAAAAAATAGAAGTAAAAAGGGGGGAAAAAGCTGTTAATATGAGAAACACTAGTGTGACCTTGTACGGGGCGAAGTTCAGTAAATGCCAACAGAACACTTTAAATCAACAAAATATCAAAATAGTGCGCCGAGCGTAGATCATTAGTGTGTAAGTTAGGCAGAGTATTCACTAGTAGTGCAAGTTCGATGCTGGCAAGGAGACCCAATACTGCAATCTTGTATCTAAAGAAGTTCAGTTCATCACCATCATCCGTTAGATACAATATCGAAAAAGAGGACGGATAGCGTAGAGCAGTAGTACAGAAGCTAGTCAGGAAGTTTATTAGCTACTGTAGTGAGTTCGATCTCCACTAGATGCCCCACTCCTGCGACCTTGTACTGTTCAGTAAATATCAATAGAACACTTCAAATCGATACGATATAAAAAAAAATTTTTAATTGGTGCCCAGCGTTAAGCAGTAGTTATCAGTCTAGTCGGACCGATTATAAACTAGTGTAGCGAGTTCGTCCCTCACTATGTGGCTCACTGCTGTGGATTTCTACCTGGTAAAGTTTCGTAAATATCAATAAAGGACATTTCAAATCAACACAATATCAATGTAAATCCTCTCTAGACACTCCACAACTATTGCCTTGCACCAGGTTAAATTCAGTAAATACCGATACACGTAAATATAAATATCGTCACTCGAAAGTCTACAAATGTAGCTTGTGTCTGGTTAAATTCAGTCAATATAGATATGGGATTGATCCTCCAAGGGTAGTCTAGGTTAAATTCAGTCAACATCGATCGAGGATATATTCTTACTAGGTAAGTCCTCTATTGTCTCTTTGTACGAGGTTAAGTCATTGTTAATACGGGATCGAACCCAACTAGGTAGTCCAGGTTGAATTGAGCCAATATCAATAGAGGATTGCCTTATACTAGGTTGAGTTCAGTCGATATCAGTACAGGATTGATCTCAACTAGGTAGTCCACAACTGTGGCCTTGTCGTAGGTCAAGTTCAGTTAATATCCATACGGGATCGAGCCTCAAGACTTAGTATTGGTCAGGTTCAGTGAATATCAACAGAAGATCGATCTTTATTTGGTAGTCTATTATTGTGGCCTTGTCGTAGGTCAAGTTCAGTAAATAGCAATACAAGATCGTTCCTCACTTCGTAGTTCACAACTATGTTCTAAGTTAAGTTCAATACAAGACCGATTCTAACCACGTAGTCCAGATTGAGTTTAGCCAATACCGATTCAGGATCAATTTCCAATTGGTAATCTAGGTTAAAGACACTCATGATCGATATAAGATCGATCCTCACTTGGTTTACCTCTACTCTGGCTTTCTACTATGTTGAGTTCTGTCAATATCGATACCAGATTCTCACTAGGTTGTCGAGGTTGAGTTCAGTCAAAATCAATACAAGATTCTCACTACGTGGTCAAAGTTGAGTTCAGTCAATATCAATACAAGATTCTCACTACGTGGTCAAAGTTGAGTTCAGTCAATATCAATACAAGATCCTCACTACGTGGTCAAAGTTCAGTTCAGTCGATAATGACACAGGATTCTCACTAGTTAGTCGAGGATGAATTCAGTCAATATTGATACAGGATTCCCACTATGTAGTCGAGTTCGTTCAGTTAATATTGATACAGGGTTTACCCTCATTTGCTTGTTCTGTATTAAGTCCATGCACAAGGTTGAATGCAGTCAATCTCAATTTAGAGTCGATATTCTCTAGGTACTCCATTACTGTGGCCTTGTCCTAGGTCAAGCTCTGTATATATCAGTACAAGATATTCCAAATGGTCACTGTAATAAAGAGGGCGCCCACGGTAGAGTGGCAGTTAGCAAACTAATTAGGCAGTTGCTGGTGTATCTTCCAAGGAGCCCTCTTGTCATGACCTTGTGTCAGACTAAGATAAGCTTAATAAATATCGAGGAGCATTTCCCTTAATAGAGCAATGGTTTCCCTAGCTAAATTCACAAATAATTACAACTGTGGTGAGTCGATTCTCGGTCAGTGTCCCACATGCTGGCCTTGTACCAGTACACGTCAATAAAGGAAAATTTCAATAATAACTGGAAAGCAATCGGCGAGTGCAAACCTCTACCAACGCTATTTACACTAAAATCTCAACGAAAATTAGTTAATGCAGAGCTACGATGCTGGGGAGGTAATTGTAAGAAAATTCTGTACCCATCCCAAATTAAATCAATTGTTCTCCAGCCCATGGCCTCCCCTTTCACTAGATATCATTTGAGAACTTTTGGAGATACTGAATGGACAGAAAAAGTGACACGAATGAATACCTATACCTCTTCCAACTTCGTAGACAGGTGAAAAAAGTAGATGGCAGCTAGGTTAATGTGATGTTCAGCAAAGCAGTCAGGTGAAATACTGGGCGCCCCACTAGGCTAGCCTTGTACCAGTACATGTAAATAAAAGGACCTTTCAATCGACGGAATATTAATAACAAAGCATTCAAACCTCTGCCAGTGCAAATGTCGTTAAAAACTGAATGAAAATCGGTTCACCCAAAGCTACAATGCAGGTGTGGGGGGGGGGCAACTATAAAAGAATTTCTGTGATCCGTCCCCGAATATAATCAATTCTTCCTTACCCCACGGTTTATCCTTTCACGAAATTTCATTTAAATTCATCGAGAACTTCCGGAGATATTGAGTGGATAAACAAACAGATACAGGTGAACACATACACCTCTTCTAACTAGGTTGTAAAAAGAGGAGGGCGACTAACTTGAAGCGAAGTTCAGCAAGGTGCTCAATAGCTAGTGTAGTGACTTCTATCTAATGATTTTCATAGGGGTGTGCAGGTCTCTAATTTGCTGATAAACTGGCAAATGATTTGAACTTTGAATGGAAAATCTCGAAAAGATAGAAAAACAAGCTACAAATGAATACAAAAACCTTATCCATTTCAAAGATCCATAAAAAGAAATCTTACAAATTTACTAGATTTCTTTAATAAACAGAAATAAAATTGGAATATGCCGACAGGAAAAGCTTTGGCGGGGATGTAGCACTTCTGCAATCCCTATTTGGTAAGCCCCCGGTTCAGTCCTCTCCCGGCTGCTCTCCTATGGTGGCCTTGTGCCAGACCAAGCTAAGTTCTATAAATAGAAGTAGAAATGTGTAATACTTACATGTTAAAGCATGGTCGGCTTCGGAGCTTCCATCAACGCTAATGAGAACGGTGTTTGAACTTGGTTGCGACGACATATCGAACAAAATCCAATGGAAAACAGCCTCCGAAAAGATATAACCAAGACGAGGAAGTATGTAAATAAATATCAACAACGACGAGGGTGCAAATCACGACTAATTCACTAAATAAGTGAGTCGCTACAAATAAATAACAACCGTCGTACCGTCACTAGTAGTTTTTTTTTTCTAAGAGTAATTGTCCGTTCTAAAGTCTAAGTCACCACCAGAAATCTAATAATAGTGAGATTAAAATAATATATATATATATGTATACGTATATATATATATTTATATGTGTGAGTATGTGTGTGTGTTAATTTATGGTGATGGTGGTGAGGTACTATGGACAATGACGGTGCGGTTGAAATTCAATTCTAAAGACCCAGCTCTAAACTACCTTTCTAAGCCAGTCTTTGTTCTTAGTTGACATGAAGATGCTGACTATTCATAGAAGTGCGACATGGATAAGTCTATTTTTCGGGGTCTGTCTCCCTCACTTTCTCACCCCGAGCACTTCTTTGCTCAGTTGAGTAGGATCCAGACAAAGGGTCCGTCACAACAAGCTAAGGTATTTCAGTAGAGCAGGGATATAAAGTCCAGTAAATCCAAATTGTGTGGGGTTAGGGTTTTTTTCGGGCGAAGAGTTCTTTTATGTTTGTTTTGTTTCTTTAGATCGATTTTATAGTATTCTTATCCGTTTGTAGATATATATATATATATGTTTCTACATATATTTTTATAATTTAAAATGCGTAGGAGAACGCTTGAATAATAACTTCCGTGGTTCTGTTTCAAATCTTTCTTTTTTTTCAATTAGTGATTGTGAGTATTATTGTCGTAGGCTGCAGCTGTAGCAGTTGAGAAGAGCTCGTGTTATTAAGTTAAACCGTCACAGTTATCTGAAGCGCAGGTGCGTTGTTGTTGTTGTTGTTGTAGTTATTGATACACGCATACATGTATATAATATACAAAAAAAAACCCGATTCTCCCTTAATTTCTCTCAGGTTGTCCAAAGTCCCTTTTTTCCCGCAATTTCCACGTTCCACGAATGGTTTTGTCAAAACGCAATCAAAGGAGCTAATGGTCCGATCGAAAGAGAGGGGTGCGTCTATTTGTCTGCTCTAAGAAAAAAGAGTGTGCGCGTGTGTGTATGTGTGTGCGAGAGAGAGAGAGAGAGGGAGAGAGAGACAACAACGGCTGCTATACGTTGAAGATGTTGACGATGGTCGTGGGGAGGGCGGTAGCAGAGCGGCTACACTCCTCACCCTGAATTAGTAATAGTGGTGGTGGAGTCGTTGTTGTTGGTTGTGGTGGTGGTGGTGGTGGTAGCAATAAAGTTCTGATAGTGGGAGTTGACGAAGCAGTTGCAGCTGATATAGTGAAAACGGCAGAATCTGATGTTGGGGAAGAAGCAGCAACAATAGTTCCTCGTTACCGCACTGTCACTTACTGATAAAGAAGACGAGTCCTTAGTCAGAGTTGTAACTCAAAAAATATTTTCGCGCGAGCTTGACTGCAAAAAAATGCCAAATTTAAAACAAATAAAGGAAAATAACCAAAAATTGCCTAAAATGACCAGAACACACAAAAATGATACTATAAATAGTAAAAAAAAACAACCTGAAATAGTGAAATGTCTAAGCACGCCCGCGCTAATCAAGTGTTTTTCCGCACTGCCAAAACTAGAAACGCGCTGAATGTAGAGTAAAAAAACGCTAAATTGGCAAAAGCAGTTCTTTGTCGTGTCCGTCTAACATTTAAGAACAGAATATTTTACACACCAATTTTATGAAATATGACAGCGACATAAGTTGCCGTTCTTGGGCTCAGGTTACAACTCCACAAGGCAGAATTAGGTAAATATGAAAAATGAGGTGCCCCCGGGGGGTGCATAGCCAAGGGAAAAGGTGGAGGTGATTTTGAATTGCCTCCTGGCCCCCAATAGTAGGGGCTTCAGAAAGCTTAGTGACTAGTAGTCCACCAACTAACATTATATAATGTTGGGGGGGAGTCCCTACGGTACCCAAGCCCCCCCCCCAGGCCCTGAAAATCTCCAGATATGTTTTTTCGTTAGTCCCCACCAAAGAAATTAGCAGAATTTGGTGGTGGGGGGCACTAAGAAGGGGTAACGGAATAAACTAAACGTATCGATTTCTACTGTTGATGAAAATGTTGGTCTGTTGGGGATTAACAAAAAAGACCGGAAATAAGATTATGTTGCGTCGAATTTGGGGGGTGGGTGCTCGAATTCGTATCCCTTGCTCTTCCCTTGGACTCGAACACCGGCCACTGGCACCAGTGAGAAATATAAAACTACCACAGCCACAAGATTTACTTGATGTTGAACCCCCTTAAGAGGATCGAAGTAATCATGATTTGTGAGATTAGCTTGCAAACTATTATCTGAGATATTTATCATTAGGCTTCGTTTAGTCGAGTGCAAGGGTAAATGGTAATGAAGGAATGTGGTGAGATTGTGTAGCGCCAAGTGAACGGGGAAAATCAGTATTCAAAATCCTAGCTTTCTTTGTACCTGTGCTCGAATGGTATTCGAATAGTAGGAAATACACAACTACTTAAGCCACGAGTAAGTCTACAATATTTTATACGTTTAGATAAGTCTAGAAGAAGACCACGGGCACGGGATCCCCAATGAGGATTGAACTAACTGCGACATCTACCTGCTAAGCACTGCATCAAGACACGTGCTTCTTCCAGGTGCCATCGTTTGGTAAAGCTTACGTTTATTTACCTTGTTAATACCAGTGGAAACATTCGCGGATATATTTGAATATCAATGCGATGATTCTTTTTTAGAGAAGAAACTGCTAAAGAGTTCATTGTCGGAAATGGTAAGAGATATATCTATCAGCAAAATTGTTCCTTTTAAGCGGAAGAGCCCATTGCTACGGAGAGAGAAACAGTAAAAAATCATACTTCTGATAATACGCTTAGGGATTTTATTTCTTTCACTGTCTTTGTGCATTTTTACGACTATTACTACTACTACTACTACTATTAGCATTCTTGCTTATTCCATTCTTTATTAACTCACCGACTTCATGTGTTGTATGATTGTTGAGTTTTCACATCAAACGTGACTTTTGAAAGATATCTAGTGATAGCAAGTATCCTCAATACTCCAGGACTCTCCTCAGTATCCTAGCTGATTTCATGAATGCTGTAGTCTAGAGGTTTCAATATTTTATCGAACGTCCTACTCTTTTATTTTTATTATTATTATTATTATTATTATTATTATTATTATTATTATTATTATTATTATTATTATTATTATTATTATTATTGAGTTTTCACACCAGCAGCGATTGGTTGTTTATACTGGAGATCAGGTGACAGCAAGTCTCCTCAATGCTCTAGGGCCCTTCTTAGTATTCTGGCAGACTTAAGTAGTGCTGTCGTCTGGATAGTCCAAGTTATTCCTGGTATTCTTAGTTCCTCCAGCCTTCTTACTTGGTTTTCGGTGACTGTTCCCAGAGCTCCAACAACTGTTGGCACTACAGTCACCTTCATGTTCCATATAATCTTCAGCTTTTGCATATTCACATAATTATCCCAGATTTTTTGGTGAGGATCCTTTCTCAGTATTTTTGTAAACCCCCAGCACCGTCTTGGTCTGGATAATGTCAATTCGTCCTTAAAATTCAAATTCAATATCGCCTCTAATGTTTCTGGCACGATTCCAAATACACCGATCATTATGAAATAGTTATAAAGACGTCGTCATTCCGTCATTAGGACTGTCGTAATTGTCATGATTTTGATTAATAATTACAGTCTACAAAATTGAAGTCCTCAAAAATTGTTTTCATTATTTCAGCTAATTTTATTTATGATCGTTTGATAGCTGAAATCAAAAACAAAAATCGTTTTTCTTCATCACTCACCTTTTTCTGAGGGAACACGTTGTTGTTGTTGTTGTTGTTGCTGTTGTAGGTTTTCGCATACTTTTGCACTATGCAAATGGTTACAATGAGAAAAACTCTTTTGATTATTGTAGGTGATTTTCATTCCTTTTTGGGTGCTGAATCAAAAGTGGGAATTATTTTCTCCATCATGTCCAACTGCTAAACATGTTTCTTCATAATAATATGACCCATCATATTCAGATTTATGAATAAAATAACTGGTGTTTTAAACATTGATCATAATGTTAGAAAGGACTAAATTGAAACCTCAGCATTGAAATAAGTTCGTATGTATAGCATGGAATTATACGGAAACCTATAATTGAAAAGTAAAAAGGAATTTCGTGAAAAAATGTACATAATTCAGCTGCCAATAATTAAGAAAAGATTATTTTTTTTAATCAAAACATTTTTCCAATATACTGAATAGACAATGACCTTTCAGAAGTAAACCTGTAGTTGTAATTTTTGAAACTATTATATTTGAATTCCTTCGTCTTAATATTATTCTTATTCTTATTTTTCTTTCCTATTTCTATGATGGTACTTGATGATTGTCACTGGAGATGAAGAGCAAGATGCCAGAACCTTCCTCTGCACTCTGTTGTAGATTGAACAGTCTCAACCATTTCTTAGAGTAGAGTACAACCTTAAACCTCTTATTCCACTGCTTGTTCAACCGTTGACCTAAGACATCTTCATCTTCTATTTTATTTAGTTTTTTCTTTATTTTTGCCCCTTTTTGTGTTTACACACCAAAGGTATCTCGTGTTTATTGCTAGGATTCAAAAGAGAGCATGACTTCTCAGATATGCTCAATTTTGTTGACTAAAATGCTGTTTTGCTGTCAATACGCAATTAATTCTTGAACGATCTCAAAACCGTCCCAGTGTTTTAGCGACAGCCTTTGAGACCGTTTGCACAGTTTCGGTGTGTTGACTTTGAGAGTCTGAATGTTCCCTCGATTCTTCCGCCTTTGGAACCGAATCTCAAAGACTGTTCCAACTGTACCAGTAGTTAAGAATACGGTCACAATTTACATCTTTCACGGTTTCCTATGGTTTGCTGAACCAGCTATGTTGACGCTTTTGCATATTCTCTTCTCCAAGTTCACAACAATTAGATCTAGTCACTTTGCTTGGATGGCTAGGTCTGGCGGCTGGATCACAAAATTCCTGAGTATTTTGCTCGTTTTGTTTTCTACCAGCCTTACATGTGTGAATTTCAGCTAATTTTCTTGGGTGGACTAAATGGGGCCTTTGTTTCTGGGGTTACCTTAATTCAATATCTCCGGCCACGATAAACTGTCACACATAGATAAACGAAATCAGACTTTTAGTATTAGATAAATAAATGTAAATCAGACCATTATTATCGAGATGAGCGCGATTATTAGTGTTTTGTTGTTGGTTTTTTTTTGTTTGTTCTTTTTTCAGAAACTAACTTGCTAAAACATGCCTGGGTCCCGTTAATACACACGAACAATTTTATGGGAGGTATACTGTATGGTTCCCTAGTTAGGCTGTCTCATATGGACAGACATTGGATTAATTATTTTAGGATTACAGCCTATGGCTTGTGTTTTTCCAGCCTCTTGTGCTATTTCATTAACATCGTTAGAACCGTTGAGTGGTACCTGCTTCAATGTCCTTGACACTGATATAGTTTTTCACTAAGAGTCTTCCAGTGGTACAAAACTTCAACGTTGCCGTAATTAGCAGATGGAAATGACTGGGAGAGGGTCGCTAGAACTTTTAGAAATCTAACTACATTTTGATTTTCGATCATTGCTTAATTTTTTGTATGTGTCTTCAACTTCTTTGTTTGCCGTTTTAAACATTTTTCATAATTAATTCAAATCATTTCTACGCGGTATATTTAAGCACATTTTTTTCTGGCAAGTCTTCCTCTGATAAGAGTCAGTCGAAAGAATCTTTAAAAGATTTGATTGAAAAAAACGAACGAATTCAAGACTTTTTAAAATTCCACTCTTACATGTATCCGCTAATTACGGCGAACAAACAGCTATAAAATCAATCGGTTTTAATATAAGACATTCTTATACATCTCAGTTATACAATTTTTATTGTGAGACCTCTGGTAGTCCGGCTAAAAAGGACAATGCAGCAAAATACTGGAACCAAGGGTGCTGGTAAAACGATGTTGTACTGTACTTGAAAATAGATAATTTTTGCGACTCTTCAAAAAACTGTCAACCAAAACCCATTTTTTTTTCAATTTTTAAGTGATACTTATCTACATAAAGGGCTGAAAATTTATAGGCCCTTGAACCAGACAGCATCACCATCGACCTACTCAGAAAAGTGGGTAAGATCATCGCTAGGAAACTGACCGTCCATTCCAAAATAAGGCCCCAGATGATTGAGACACTGCAATCATAGAGCTTTTATATAAAGAAGGAAACCCAGAAGATCTCAACAACTACAGACCTATAAGCCTACGCAAATGCATATTCAAACTTTTCACAAAAATCATCACCTACCGAATCACAAATGAAAACCAACCACGAGAGCAAACTGGTTTTAGAAGAAGCTACTCGATCATGGATCACCTGCATTCCATAAAATCAGCTGAAAGAAAAAGCAGTAGAATATAAGCTACCACTTGCTGTAGCATTTATCAACTTCAAAAGGCCTTCGACTCAGTGGAAATCCCTAAGATCATGGAGGCCATCACTCGATAAGGTGTAGATCCTGTATATGTCGAAGTGCTGTAACAAATAAACAGTCACAGCAGCTCCCTTATCAGGCTACTTAAAAACTCTGAGCCCTTTCAGTTACAAAAAGGGGTAAGACAAGGTGATACCAGCTCACCCAAATTCTTCAGAGCCTACCCTGAGATGATCTCCAGAAGACTAAACTGGGAGAATAAACAACCTCATATTTGCAGACGCCATCGTCCTTTTCGCAGAAAACCTACACGACCTACTACTAATGCTAGGTGAACTAAATGAAAAGAGCAAGAAAGTTGTCTAACACATGAACTTCAGCAAGACGAAGATCATGTGCAACAACCACATCGGAGATAAAAACACCAAGTTCAAAATCAAGGACACAGAATTGGAGAAAGTAGACCACTACATCTACCTTAGACAGCGAATCTCCATGAGACTCTCAAAAGAAGAAGAAAGAAATCAAGCGAAGAATCACATTAGTATGGCAAGCTTTTGGCAGAGCAAGCTTAACCCTAAAAAATAAGAAGATCCCATTAGTCCTAAAAAGAAGGGTATGTAACCAATGCATCATCCCAATGGTCATTTATGGAGCTGAAACATGGAACCTAACCAAGAGTCAGACCTGCTAATTGCGAACCATGCAACGTGTACATGAAAGAATTATGCTCAACCTTACATGGAGAGACCAAAAGACAACACAATACATCCGGGAGAAGACACGAGCCAGGGACATTATTGAATCCATTAAAAACTCAAATAGCAATGGGCTGGCCATATCGCAAGAATGGCAAACAACCGATGGACATCACGACTCATGACATGGATCCCCAGAGATCACATGTACAACTGAGGCTGGCAGAGAATGAGATGGAGAGACGATCTAGACAAGTTCAGAAAGTACTGGCTCCGCAGTGCCCACGATAGAGAAGTGTGGCGAATCCTAGAGAAGGTCTATGTCCAACGACGGACGTTAAGAAACTGATGATGATGATTTCAAGACTGAACATTGTTTTAGTTTCTTGGAACCCTCACCCCCAGCGAATAGGCTTTTAGTGGGGTGTTCAATTTACAATACAAGCTCATGCAAAATCAATCACTTAGTTTGTGCCTGGAAACGTTCACACTCTATTTTCTTTTGATTAAGATTTTTCAGTGATGAACGTCCGACAAAAGGCGACAGAAGTAATTAATTCATTGACCCCTTCATTTCCTAATTTTTCAATTGATCACCCTCAACTTGGCTTGCTGCCAAAAGATATTTACTATAGGTAGTAGATATGGTAGAGGTAATGCAATCTACCATTCCTGATGCCGCTGATTGTGGTTGTAACAGTGATCAAAACCTCTTCTATCAGTAATCAATGTCATTTTCATACTGATATTGCCTGCAACATTTTCCTCACTTTGTTCCATATTATACACATACTAGCAAGGACTCCTGGTATTCTCCGGGGACAGCAAAACTTTTCACACATACCACTACGGCTCATGCACATTTCTACCAACAGTTGAGGATTATTTCTTAGCTTTTGTTGCTATATTTGAGGTGTGTTTTCCACTGGATTTTCTGTGAGTACTTTTTTATAATTAGACTAGAAAAACAGTTAAATCAATTCTAAACTCTACTCACCTTTGACTAAGTTCGACAAATAATGAGAAAATGTACTTTCTAGCCTACCTAGTGTAGTAAAGAATTATATATAAACGTATCTTTCAAAACGACAAAAATCTGCTCGATCTTTCAATTTCCAGTCAACTCATTAAAGAAAATAACTAAATACTAAGAATCCAGAACAAATTACTTCCATTTGACTTATCATTTAGCTTCTATCGGCCACCGTGGGTTCTCATCATACGACCAATACCTGAATAACCTCAGATTTGCTCACGACACTGTCCTCTTTACTAAAAAAACCTTAACGATCTCCGAGTAATGTTAAACAAACTGAACGAAGAGAGAAAGAAATATCATGACCAAATCCTCATTACTAAGCCTGTCGGTCCGCCAATCAGACACTCGAAGAAGCACTCAAACATCCAAATTCATATACACCTGTTCCTCAACGTATGACTCTGTTCTGTTCCAAAAGGTGAATCGTATCTCGAAATGGTTGAAAGACGGACAAATATTATCATATCATAAATAAATTACCAATCTTTCATCTTCATCTTACTGGCCTCATTTGACAAATAACATACGATATTTTTTTTTCTAATTTAGCACTGTAATTTTTGCAATTTTATAAGTGGATGTATATATATATATATATATATATATATATATATATATATATATATATATATATATATAGCCACTTATTTGATTTCGTATACACACGTACACCGAAGAGTTATATTTATGTTATTTACCATGTATGTTTCTCAATATTCAAGTTCGATTTTTATTCACTCTTTCTCTTATATGGCTCTTATACATATCAGGCAAAATTTTACATTTACATATTTTTCATTGAATTTCGAAGCGTGACTTTCATACTCATGTGAATTTTTTTATAGCCACATACTTCGATCGAATCTATGGATGGTCGAGTGGGTCGTAAATCGGGAGCAGGTGTATATATAATAAAGACGAATATATATAAATGCATATTTGTGTGTGAGTGTGTGTGTGGCATGATCCATACGTTGCTTCACTAATTAGAAGTTTTGTTACTTATTTTTCATTCATTTTCACATAAAAAGTACAGGAAATAGAAAACGGCGTGACGTAAATGGCTCTCATGTTCATAAGAGGATTTCTGGAATGGAAATTGCTAAGGTACGTTCGCTGCAATAGAATAGTGGAGTGCTGATTTGTGAAGTAGAATTCAATTACTTTTTTTGCATGTTTCTTCGTCTTGACTTTCCCAATAATATATTCGCAAGGAATAAATTTTAGTAAGCAGAAATAAAAATGTAGATATATATAGGATAATTGAATTTCTGAAAGACACAATTATACATACATATATATATATATATATATATATATATATATATATATATATATATATATATATATATATATAGAGTCTCAAAGGCTTTAAACACTACATGTTAAAAAAATTTTCCAATGGATCTTTACGTGTCATTTCAGTCACACATTTCCCAATACCAGTCAATGCAATTCATGTAATTTTCTTCAATGTTTTTCCCCCTGTTTCCCTAATATTTTTTTTATCATGGCACAATGTATAAAATGTCTCTTGTTGGAATGATCAGTTGTTTACCATGCAACCGTTTCGGGGATTGTAAAAACAAAATAGTTGCACTAAAATGGCAACCCAGCAGTGTTGATCACCACCTCCCTTTCTTATTATTTAGTTTATGCCACAAACATATATATATATATATATATATATATATATATATATATATATATATATATATATGTATATATGATAAATGAAAACACGTGATGCTTTCCTAAGACAAATTTGTTTCGTACTTTTAATGTACTTCTCGATTAGGTAAAATGATTTTGTATAAAATCGTGCAACCCAAGTACATTAAAAGTACAAAACAAATTTGTTTGGAAAGAACATCATATAGTTTTCATTTATTTAACTACAATATACCCGTCAAAATTGACGGTGTTATCTATGTATGGATTGCCACAAACACTTGAAACAGTATTACATTAAATTCAACAAAAAAAGATATAATCTGGGCTGATTGTTTCGTATCCAAGGTGACTCTTAGGATTCAGTTAGTGATTAAGAGCAGAAACAAAATTAAATATTCAGGGATACCTTTGCATCAGCTTCCGCCATTTTGAATTGACTAAAAGTGGCGAGATATTTCTAAAAATGGCCGCTAGGCATATTTAATTTCCCAGTAACGAAAGCACACCAATAAAAAAAATTTGGAAGTTAGAAACACAAATCCTAAACCAATCCACTAACCCTAAACCTGAACCCACCTACTAGCCCTAAAGCTAACTTGACTCTAAATCTAACTAATAACTCTAACCTCAGACCTACCAAACCCTAAACCTACCACTAACCGTGACTCTGAACCTGCTTAATAACCCTAATTTTTAACCTATCTACAAACCCTTACCTAAAACCTACCTAGTAACACTAACCCTATCCTGGTAATCTCCTTTGCAAAATATCGACCAAACGTTTCGATAAATATCTTCCAAAGAATTACCCATATCTCTAGCACAGAAAATAAATTTTTGTATCACATGATATCAGTTTTGATTTGTTTCACAATTTTTTTTACTAACACTCGTTGTCGTAAAATCAATCAAATTTGTCAAAAATTAAAACAAAGAAATAAGATTGCCAATCGCTTTGAAGAAAAAATAAAATAAAATAGAATTCATTATGGAATGATTCTTGAAACATGTTGCCTTGACGATACACACATTGAGTTGAGATTTTATCACTACTTTTCGTATCAGTAAACTGTTTATCTTAAAAAATAGACGAATACTGTGTAAAAATATCGGAAATACATTTTCCTATGCTAATGTTACAGTTTTTTTTTTCAAAAATCGAAACATTGTGATTATATTTTATTTAAACTTTTCACATTTTTAAACAGTTTAATTGAAATTGAAAACAAATATTCAAAATTCACCAATTAATTGCTTTTTGTTTGAATTACATTTTCCCATTGCACTCTATTGCTTTCAACTTAAATTTTTGTGCATAGTTTTTTTTCTTCTTCTTTCTGCATTAATATATTCCTACTCTAACATTTCAATATTGTAATATCATGTTATGATTTATTTTCTTTAATTGATATGATGTTCAACAATATTTGAAATTCAACAATTTTTGTTTGATAGAATCACAATATTTTTCCACTGCCCTGTGTTTCTTTCAACGGAAGTATTCGTGCATTTTTTTCTCCTTCTTTTTGTTTTGATATACAACAGGGTCACAGATATCATCTATTTTTAGTCATATTTCGTCAGCAGTAAAATTTTTTGATGCTGTTTTGTTTTTTTACTTGTGTTTAAATGCTTATTGAATTTTGTACGGGTGATTTTTTAATGTGCTAATAAACTTTAAAACAGCTGCATTCGAGTTGAAATTTTAAACATAACTTAGAATCATAATTACTTGAATCCATAGATAAATTATACCGACTGACTTTATTCAAGAATTTTGATTAAAAAAAATAGAATATATACTTGATTTATCAAAAAAATACATTAACTAATTAGATTGCTGAGGGTGCTGTTAACAACAAAAGATTATTCATGTTGAAAAATCTTCAGAAATAATCAAATCAAAGAAAAGAATTACTAAAATAATTCAAGCAACTTATAGTTCCCAAAATAGAAATTTGAAAAAATCCATGATTAAATATCGTATGTTTTCAAAGCATAATTCATGGATCATCTTTAATGTAAATAAACAGTTCACAAATGAGAAACTAATAACCAAATCTTACTTTAACGTAATTTTTTCTTCATAGATTTTGATGTATTTTTGAAGTCATCCAGTATTATTCTCATTGAAGAACACACATTTGTTTGCAGAATTTTTTTTATTCGTTTGTTTTTTGTTTTGTTTTTTTGCGTTTGCATCAGATTCAAAACAAGATTGCAGAAAGAAAAATCAACCAATCAGCGCATCCAATTTGAACAAACAAATAGATAAACAAACAGAAAAAATGCAGGTAAGCTCATTATATTGCTAGTTCATATAGCTCTATTTTGTTGATATTGAAGACTTTATTCTTAAAGACAATGAATTTTCCATGTATATATATATATGTATATATATATATATATATATACATATATATATGTATATATATATATATATATATATATATATATATATATATATATATATATGTATATATATATATATATGTATATATATATATATATATATATGTATATATATATATATATATGTATATATATATATATATATATATATATATATATATATATATATATATATATATATATATATATACACATATATGGGGATAGTATATACTATTCCTTTAAAGCATCAGCTTTATGCGTCGTCAATTGTTTGTAGTGATTTGGTGCCTCTAAAAAGTGACAAAATTAAGAAACAATTCAATGATTGAGTGCTCAGAAAGTAATAACGTATTTCACTGCTACAAATTATAAACCAACCAATTTGAGCAAGACGTAGTTCAATGATACGAAATGACGTCTGGATCGAGTCCATCATCCCTTCTTTCCGGCAGTACGTCGTCTATAGTGTATAGTAAAGTTTGGAAGAGATAGACTTTATTAGCAAAAAAAAAAATGCTGAATTTTTTTGATGAGGAATCGAAAATTTGCTTTCCAGTTAGGCTGCTGTCATAAATAATGATGCTGAATACATTATTCATGAATTAATTTTAATTAAACTTCACTGGCATCTGTTCTTAATATTCCTTTTTGAAAATACGAAATCACTTTCTGCACACGACAATACGTTATTACTTCCCGAATACCCAAATAAATTGTCCAAGAATCAGAGCATCTATAGAATACCAGATATACATCCCAAAGTTTGTAAAATAATAAGATTTATCTCGTTGGTTATACTTGCACCAGTTCAGAAAAGAACCAATTGTATGTGAGGACGGGCTACGTCGCTTTGAGGCAACTTGGCAACCTATCAGAGAGGACCTTGCCGCAAATGCATGAAGAGACACTCTCCTGTGGGGTTACTCAGTCCACAGCGAGACACCACTGAGAGAGTTAGTGAATTATGTGACCGTTGCTTTGAAGATGTTTATTCTTCACGTTCTGTGTAGGTTTCTTCCAGCAATACATCGCATCAGCGTGTCTGACAGTTTTCCTAAAGATCAAATGAAGCTGCCTTTGATTTATTCCTTTTCACCATTGAAAAAGAGATTTCAGAAGGTTAATAGCGATCCCAAAGGAGGACTTTCCAGACTGTTTTGAAAATTTTGAATTGGTAAAAAAAAGTTTCGCTACTCATTTGATTCCCCTCAAAGTAAAATGTTCCTGCAGTGGTGGTGTGTGGCCGTATAGCGTCAAAAATGAAATAGGTGGACCGAGTTCGAATCAAAGCCAAGGTTGTTTACGTTCACTTTGCAGTGATATCTTTGGGAAAGACATGAATACACTTTTCCTTCCAGTTGTGGGTGAATAGCAGGATTGTTGGAGTTCTTTAGCCCTGTTATTGCAACCCATTTAACAGAAAGTTACCTATAACTTGGCAGTCCCTAGAGCTGGTCCTAAACCCAGGTGAAGGTGGAGAGTTGGGTGTGGGGCTACCAACTCCATCCCATAAAACCTACTTGCCTCTGGAACTACAAGAGAGTGGCTACGACCCTGTGCTCTTCATAAGGTCAAGAGGAATATATATATATATATATATATATATATATATATATATATATATATATATATATATATATATATATATATATGTGTGTGTGTGTGTGTGTGTGTATGTATGTATGTATGTATGTATATATGTGTGTGTCTAAATTACATTTCATAAATCATTTATCGAAATGTATTAAGGTTGCGTTTTCTTTGTTACTCGGGCTTCACCAACGGTTTGAATATGGAACTGGTTTTCATTAAAGTAAACAAAATTGTTTAGAAGAACCTGAAGGAAAGATTTTTGTATTTCAATAAAGGATCTGCGATATTAATTCCAACCTTTTTATCTCAGGCACTCTGCAAGGATTTTATTCTTCGCAGCTACACTGTCGAATTCACCAGATTGATTATACAATACAATTTTTTTCAACTTTTTTGTTCTTGAGTAATAAGCATTATTTTATAGTTGATTATGACCCCAAAAAATAGAAAATGTTAATTGTTCCCGTCAAACTTTGTTATGCAACCAGGACAATGATGATTTGAAATCTATTTTCCAATACGACAACGGGTAAATACGCGCATTTTTAATCACATAAGGTAAGAAGAACAAATTTATATGAATATCACAATCGTGGTCATAAGAGTAAAGTTTTATGATAATTATAATTATGATTTCATGCATCATATATTGATGTGATATGCATTTTCTATACTTTTTACTCATAAGCAATCAGAAAATAATACTCATTACCCAGGAACAAAAATGGCGAGTTATTCATCAGTAGTTTAAATCTTTCATGATATTTTTTTATTACATACATAGTTAAATGTGGATCCACTAACGAGCTAGAGCATGAATGGTGAACTGGTTAACTATTTTAACCAAGGTAAACTACTTAATTTGAGTTGTAATTGTTCAGTTCTTAATTTAACGAACGAACATGATTATCGCAGGTGTCTTAAGCGCCGATCACAGCTGTCAATTTTCTACATCTTAGTACACGCCAGGAAAAGAGTGTTGTTTTATTTTAATTTTTTTTTATTAGTCCAAGCGCATCTCTATAAGAGGGTTAGTGGGTCGGTCGGTCGGGCTGTTGGTCAGCTCGTCCCCAATGTGTTCGAAATCGATTTTCGGCACACTGCAGAAGGAATCTTTTTAGCCCTGTATCTTCGCCGTGCTCTGACTTGGAGAATAAAACTAAATTCGGTAGTTACCGTCTTAAGCACCTATCGTGACTGTCAATTTTCGAAGTCATCGTTTTACGCCAGGACGAAGGTTTTAGCTTGCTTTTTTTTTAGATTCGTCCACACGCATCTCTAAGAGAGGGTTGCTAAGTTGGTCGGTCGGGCTGTCGGTCAGCCCATCCTCACTCAGACAGAATAAAAAGAAAGAAATTGAAAACAGATTTTATCCATTGTTGATGATATCATTGAGCTCATATTTAACAGAATATAATGTTGACATTCAAATGATTTATATCATTTAAATTCTCATATAAATATACATATTGAATGTGAATCTTCTCGGTCTGCCACAGAATAGTGAAAATAGAACCAATGCGTTGTAGTAATAGCAGGTGGAACGTGGACGCGTCGTTGGACTAAAGTCCTTGTTAGAGAACAATCTATCTTTAGAATTGACATGAAACATTCTCCTCTTCTAGTAATACATTACAAGAGCTGAATGAATGAATGGCTTGACTTCACGAACAAAGATTTTTCACGATTATGGGATTCTAAGTCGACGAAGCCATGAAAGCGAAATAATCGGCCATCCAACGTGAGAGAATTGAAAGGTGAAGTACGACCTACGCCCATTCGACTTGTCTTCTTCATTCGTTGTGGATAGATTCCTTTCCAATATCGTTCATACGGCCCTGTCTCCTGATTTTATCTTTTGCGAGATGTAGTGTTATTATGCTCATTTCTGAGAGGAGGAGGTGTCAGAAGGGATAATAGAGGCACAAAGTTCAATTTGCATTCAATATACATTGAGTTAGTATCAAATTACAATAAAGATACTTGTATTTTTTTTTTTTTTTTTTGAGAGGTGAGAGAGGAATAAATGGTGTAGACTTCTTACGGTAAAGATATTGGAATTAAGAATTGGCACTTATCTGCTCTGAAACCTGGTTTTACTTGGGCAGCTGATCCCAGACTTTAAGTCAGAAGTCTGCATCTTATGATCCACTTCGGCCGTAGGCTTGATTGATTCTTCTGGCAGATGCCCATGCTAGCTGTAATGGTCTGCCACCCTTTTTCTCCTTCAGGGGAGTGATCGTCATTACGGCTGCCAATGCACACACGCACACACACACACACACACACACACACACATATATGTATTGAAGTGCAGGTCTGTAACACACTGCTGTAGTAGATCCCTGGGCTGTCTATAGAGGTCTGCTATCCATTGAGAGGAGTAATCCTATTGTATGCCGATCTGAGGCAGATGGATGCTGGCTTTAAATATTTGATGCCTATTCCAGCAGGGTTACCTGGCAGTACGGCTTTAAGCACTGGTTTGAAACCCCTGCTGAAAACCGGTACCAGAGCTGGCTGCAGAGATCAGCTGCCCCAGTCCGCAGAATAATCCGGCAATACGGCAGTTCAAGACACAGTTCAAGATATACAAGCTGCAGGTAGGCCGGCGTACTCCCCCTTGAAATCTTATTGGAACGCTATGACTTCGAAATTGAGAATTACAGCCCCAAAAATTATTCTTCAAGAGCTTTGACACACCGGTCTTCCCTGGTGAATAAGTTTTAAAATATGATGAAAAAACTTTCTCGGTTAATGCTGTTTTAAAATATGCATATAGTTTCAATTTCGTGAACTCAAGTATAATTGTTGTTGAGAAAATCCTAGGTGATAAAATATTTTTTAAAATCCCGTCAGACTTGTTTCTTAGCGCGTGAACGCAGATAAAAAATTCGACCTAAAGATGTGCACTGTTGGTAATTTGAAATCCGTTGGTTTTAGACGAGCTTTTTTTGTTGCTGTTCTGTAATGTGTAGTTTTTGACATCTTTGAATAAAAAACACAAACATACGATTACCTTAATGTTTTATTATATATATATATATATATATATATATATATATATATACATATATATATATATATATAATTCAACGACTTCTCCAAACAAGTCCACTCGGTGCCAACAACTTAACGATGACTACTCGTTGCACGACTGCTTGGCACAAGGATAACTCAGCACACAATAACAGCGCATCTCAACGCCAGGAACAACGACAACAAAACAATGATAATAATACAATTTATTGGATTAGGAAATTAAGACTATTTTACACAACAATATAGTTCATGATTTAAAGAGTTTGTTCACAAACTTTAAAGCAATTTATTGAAGTATCAAAACCATGTTTCTACTTCACAGCACTACATTTTACCTCTGCTTGAGTTTGTTGGCGAACTATAGATTCAAAATTGTAGTTTGGAGTCGTCAGGGCAGCAATAAGATTTATATACGGTAACGATTAAACATATGTACAAATGCTCGCTGGATTTATAGTAACATTGTAAATAGGACCCGATTGGATATTGGTATTGATTGTATGGCTCACGTCGAGTAGGATGTGATAATCCAATCGGTGTATTTGCTACTATTCTTTCATGTTTTCTATTTTCAAAAAATTCGCCCTTGCCTTGTCTAGTCGTGCAGCCAGACAGGCGTGTTATGTCAGTGTCGTATCAGCATCTCCTCATTGCGCTAACGAGGTAGGGTCACTTGGCGCGTCCTTGCAGCTGTGGCAATATGCCGATGAAACTATGTAATTTTTGCATTAACCCTCGTCGGAGGATAGATAAATACTTATCCCTCACTTCCCTTATGATTTATGCACATGAAAAAGGCCGTAGAATGGATCAGCCGAAACGATATCAGGAAGAAATAAAGCAACGGAGAGATTAGTTCATTAGGATAACTTTTGAAATATCCTACCTCGCCTCAGCGCTCTAATATATTTAACAAATATCAAATGACTGGTCCGCCACGATGGTTGACGGGGGAAAAGAGTGGACGAATGAACGCCTTCGGGAAAATCTATTCCCTATGACTACAGTAGCAGCTAAAACAGAGTCAAAGAAAAGCTGTTATCCTTATAGACAGATATAACATGTTCCAATCATATATATGAATGTATGATATCTCTCTGCTGAACTTACAAATTATAAAACCAAAGTCCTAATTTCTTCATAGACTTATGATCCCCTGAGTTTAATTATTGATCCTGCTCAATACAAGGCTCAGATATAAACACATCATCTACCGTATTTCACTTTCTTTAAAAAGCCAGAATGCACTGGCAAAAAATTGAAATAAACTAAACCATTTAATTTGTACAAAACATGGTATTCTGAAAACTTCATCTCGCTCTAACATTGTCGGATAAATCATAATCCACATCGATACGTTGATTACATGCTTATATATATATATATATATATATATATATATATATAAATTGTGTTGTATCATATTGAAACTTTTATTTGAAACGATTTCCTGTTATTACACACTGAATGTATCATTTAGCCAAGACAACGTAAATAAAAAAGAGGACTTTTAATAGGGGTGGGGCTGATTCAATAATTGTTGATTCTATTTACGTTGTCGAAGCAAAATAATACATTCACCGTGTAATAACGGGTAATCATTACAAATAAGATTTTCAATATCATATAACGCAGTTTATAATTAGTCTGTCGGATCATATATATATATATATATATATATATGTGTGTGTTTGTGTGTGTGTGTGTGTGTGTGTGTGTGTGTGTATGTGTGTGTGTGTGTGCGTGCGTGTTTGTTGGGTTTTCCAGAATGTAATAGCGATTTTTTTCTTACCATAATACTTGTCAAAAAACGAAGCAATCCGCGTGATACAAATTGACCGTCACTTTTACAGTTGCAGTATTTTTGCGAGTTTTTTTTACAGATAGGAGTTATCTGCCCCAAAGAACAACAGGAGCAAAAGGGACTTTTCTTTTTTCATTGCAGACATGGGAAAAAAACATCTGAAACTGATCAAGGCATGAACCTAATATATGGTCAAGAATAGATCCCTGTTCACATCGTCCATCACTGGTTTCAGAAGTTTCGATGAGATGAGAGTCTTAATGGTCTCGACCATCCAGGAAAGAAGCGATCATTTGATGAAGATACACTTGGGGAGACAATAGAGGCAATCACTTGATCATCGGTCTGTATGTTCGTAAGATTTGTAAAGAAAAGCGAATTAAGCGTTTCTACCTATTTGTGTGCAATAGTGAAAAGAAGAAAAGATGGCTTCTACATTAACTAACGGAAGACCAGACTAATTGGCGTTTTGAAATCTGTTCAGTATGTGTCAAAAGTGACACTTTCGAAATTCTGCCTCTTCCACCTTTTTCTCTCGACTTGAATCCTATTGACTTTCACTTTTCTTTTCAAATATTTTTACAAGTTCATAAGGAATAAACAGTTCCCAAACCAATCAGCAACAGAAGAAGCTTTTAGAGTGTTTATTGAGTTTAAGGGCTGTACGGGCATAAATAACATTGTAGAACGTTGGCAAGGGTGTATTCGAACATTTGGGAACTACCTTGATTAGACCTGTTATCTGTGGCCTTTTGTTCTCATTTTAATCTTTGATACTTGAAAAAATGATCTTTTTTTTTTCAAGTTCTCTTCTCTTTAACCACTTCTTGTATTTATCAGCTTATCAATTTCAACAAACCTTATCAAATATATATTCAGCTTGATTGAATACTGCAATAGGTTACAATCTTATGTAAACAAAAGTACAAGTATGAATACGTTCTATAATAACTTACGTCAATTTTGATCATATAGGATAGAAATTAAATTGATTGGGCGATTTGGGGAGTTATCAGCTGGAATATGTCGAAGAATTTTGAGAGAAAATAAATAAAACGTGCCTGGTAAATCTCTATCCGTACATTTTATGACTTGAGTTGAAGTATGCTTTATGTTGAATACGTATTTCTAATGAAAATTGTTTATGCAGATGACCATAGAGGCATCTTTATTTGATAAAAAAATGGTAGTAATAATTTCTTCTTGGTCTTTTTTTCATTGTTTCTCCTTTTCTCCTTCTTCTCCTTCCTTTCCCTTTCCTCCTTTTTTTTTAATTTATTCTTCTGGGTTTTTTGTTAGTCATTTCTTCCTCCTTCGTCTCTTTTCTTCAGTTTTCTCCTTTTTTCCCTTTATTCTTTCTTTTCCGTCTCATTTTTCTTCTTCCTTTTTTTATATTCTTCCTCCTCCTTACGTTGCTCGTTCTTGTTCTCCCTTCGTCTCTTCTTCTGCCCTTTCACCTTTTGCTTCTTCCTTTTCTTCCTTTCTATCTCATTTCTCTTTTCAAAATTCCTTCCATCCCTTCTTCCATTTCCTTTCTTCCTTCTTTTCTTCATCTTTCCTTAGAAAATTCACCTTTCATTCATCGGCACCCGCAGATTCCCATCTTTTTATAGCAATCTGCATTTGATCCAAATTGGAGAGAATTCAACCTCATTTCCTCAGATTAATCTTTGGCCTGACCTCTTTCTCCCCCACACTGTCTTCGGGCTAAGATCAGTGAGGTGTGTGGGGGTGAGCAACTATCTCGTTCTGTGGTTGCCAACTTTTTCAAGGTGATTCCCCACTTTTATCAATAAGATTACTAGCTTGCTCCCTCCTATTAAACGATGTTACAACAAAGAATGATTTTAGATAATTAATTTCCTTTGCGTATAATTAGTACAGCTTTATAATAAGAATTAGTTCGAATTTTATAGCTGTACATCTGCTACTGTGTATTTATTACTGAAGGGAAACAAGCAAAACTAATTTGGAACACGTCATTTGCAATTCTATTGTATAACAAATAAAGAATTCTGCTATTATAACTGATAGACACATCAACGTGATCTTTGTTCGTGTTTTTGTTGTTTGTTTTTTTTTACTACTTGTTCTTCGATTTGTCAGTTTATTAGTGAGAAACAAATCTCCACTACCCATAGACCCAATGATATTCACTTGACTAATTGCCTCATCTTCCCCAACGTTGCAATAGACAACCTCCACTGGTGGGGATTACCCCCGGCTGGGAACGACTGATCTAGTTCAATGATTTTGAACGTGGGGTGTAGGCATCGCAAAGGGACGATTTGAATACATTGGAGGTGCAATTTGGAATGCGTGTGAAGAGTTGAAAGTATTTTGTGATTCAAAACTGAGTCGTGTTGAAGCTCAACAGATTAGTTCCCAATCAAATAATACAATTCGTTACTATTTTTACTATAGATTTCATCGTAACCAATGCTTAACTACATAATATATAGCCGAATTACTTTTTTTTAGATAGTAAAGTGGCATCAATTCTTTTTAGGTGTCAAGGTAGGACGTGGTGCAAAGGGTTAAAAACCACTGTTTCATTAGTTCCAGGGAACAGTACCCTCAGGCTTCACTTTCTCTTCCTATTGCACTGAAAAAGTGGGGGATAGGGTTAATCCATGATGTGTGAAGCTTGCCAAAATGAACCAGACAATATATATCTCCTCCCACGTGTTCGTGTGTAGGGCCCCAGATTAAACCTGATCTTGTGTTCAATTTGACCTTGCAAGGTCGTGAATAAATACTCTGACCTCTGTCTCTATCTTCACTCACTTGTGTATTTGTTTGTGAGTTTACACGTATCAATTTGATAATGTTGAAACCTAGTTTGTTGTTTTTGGGGGTTTTTTTTTAATTAAACTTTTACTCTCGTGACATGTTTCGCTCTAGACAAGCACTCTCAGACTAAAAAAAAAATCTAAAAAGGATGGAATTGGATAAAGAGAAGGTGTATAGATGATAATGTGGGAGTGGAGGGTCAGAGACTAGTGGTGGAGATCCAATCTGTCAGGAGACTCGTCTCTACGTCTTAGACCCCGATTGGTGCCTGCATTTAGAAAGGGCTTGGGAATTAGAGTTATCGCCTGCAACTGATTGGATTGGCATGGGTGTGTGTGCGTGTAAGTGTCGTTGTGTGTGGGTACATCAATTTGTTAGTACACACATATGTACATACCTGTAGGTAGATATGTCAAAAATACACGCTCTTTCCTTTGGCATTCTCTAACTATAGCAGTCAATCAAACATCAAGCAGAAACGAGAAGATCGACTAATAATTAATCAAACAGAAAATGCTCAAATCGACTGTGATGGGCAAAGATCAGAGAGTGTAATCAATTTTCATTCATAGCCTAACTGAAGTAAAGAGAGCACATCCATATATTTATATTCAATCAGATATAATTGGTGCATATTTTGTGATGAATTTTCATAAAACAAGCGTGAACACTGCTGGCCACGAGCTGGGGACGAATTTAGCTTAAACCTATATCTACTAATTTATTCCCCCTCCCCTTTTTTCACAAATTTTTCTGACCTCTGGCTCTGTTGGTGTGACCTGTACGAGGGATACATCCATACATATATAGCTATCCAGCCAACCAGCCGGACAACTTAGAAAACTAGAGAAATCTATGTTGACATATTTGGTGTTATGCCTGACAGTTTCTAATACATACATGTGTGTGCGTGTGTGTGCGCCCGTGTTTGGTTACATGCACATACAAGCATGTGCGCACACATGCACGTATGATAGATAGATAGATTTGAATAGACTGAGATAGATAGATTGATAGATAGATAGATAGATAGATAGATAGATAGAGAGAGAGAGAGAGAGATGAACAGACTGATATAGATAGATAGATAGATAGATAGATAGATAGATAGATATGAACGGACTGAGATGGATAGATAAATAATGAACAGACTGTAATAGATAGATAGATAGATAGATAGATAGATAGATAGATAGATAGATAGATAGATAGATAGATTATTTTGCAGTTATTTTCGATCATCATAAATATTTGAATCAAAATATTAAATATAGTAACTACAAAGAGTCTAGACTATGCTCCCGACTATGCTGGAGGTATCCATTCCAAATGTTAATTAAATCATCATCAAATATTTCCTCTGATCAGGATTCGTCTACTGCGCATGCTCAATGTAAACCCGATCATAGAACCCGTCATATAACGAGCATTACATACATAACAAGAACGCACTCAGAAAGTGCATACCTACCTGTCCAGAAGATTTAATTAAAATTTACAGAGAACTTTTGAAGTTGTCCTTTAGGCGAACATGAAATTTAGGCTATGTTATGTGGTGTGAATATATAAGTACAACGTGGGCAGCGGGGGTGGTAATTGAGCATGAATCCCCCTTGAAAATTCGATCATTTCTTTTGTGACCTATCATGCACCCTTCCACAGAATGTCATTGAAATTCATTGAGAACTTTTGGAGATATTGAGAGGGCAATCTTTAGTGTATACATAAATGTAAGAAACGAATAGAATATATATATATAGTGTCTTCCACAGACTGCTGTTTCGATATATTATATCTCTTCAGTATGGCTATAGACTTTCCATTATCCCTTCCAATACCACGAGGCAGGATTAAAACCTTCACTTCAGACCCGGATGTCGATATCCTACCTCTGAGCTATGAAATAGGACGGTCAATAAGGCTGAATTTAAGCGATATATTTTATTTATGGATAAATTCCCCATCCACCTGGATGCTCTATTCCGATGGGAGAGCATTGCATAAGCTTACAATGGATGGGATACCTCACTTAAAGAGTGTTCAATCCTAAATAGGGGAGCCTTAATATATATATGTATATATATATATATATATATATATATATATATATATATATATATATATATATATGCTGTTGGAAGTGATCAATAAAAAAAGTAAAAAGTTGGAAAATAGGTGATCAATGAATAAGCCATTTCTCTCTCTTCTTGTCGGGCTGTAATCAGTAAAAAGTTATGAACTTTAAAAAGTATCGAGTAGATATAAAATGATAAGTAACTTAGCATAAACTTTCATTGCATACTGACCCCCCACATACACACCAGAAACCTTGGGGGGGGGGTAAAAACACTTATTGAGAGGGGTGTAAAATTTCAAGATTCATCTATCAACGGTAGAAGCTGAGCGAAGTCTAGATTGATATGTTGATGTCAGAAACTCAGCAACACTGTTCAAACCAGTCTGTTGTGGGTAGCAATGATTAATACCTCTCCAACTTCGTAGTCAGGAGTATTTATGTAATCATCGAATATTTCTGCATAATTGATATTGACAACCTTTGGATTGGGTGTGATGTTTAATCAGACTTTGGCAGAACAGGTTGCCAATAGGAAAATGGATTCTTACCAAGATTCACCAAATATAGCAAGTGGAAATATTTATAACCTTTATTAAGAATCTAAATCTGTGTACTTGCTTGTCAGATAAGCTTGTTCACTGTTTCGAAATGTCGAATGGCCTTGGCGGAGCCTACATCGGTTGACGTAGCGAGAAAAACCGAATAAGTGAGCGTAATACATTAATAGATAAATAGAAACAAACTGAGCCCACCAGCAGGCAAATAGATTGATTGATGTATAAGATGAAGATCTCAATATTGAAAAATTCATTGAAAGGTGTCTCTATGTATTAAGGTAGTTAGAAATGCGTAACCACTCAAACGTAGACGCGTGCACACACGCAGAGATGCGACCATATAAATGTGGGGGTGGATCGATGAGTCTGTAGCTTGGATCAGTCATTGACTGAATCTCGATCTGAAATTTTCACTGTATAGTGTTTGTTCTATATGATTATTGATAAAACACGAAATCAAATTATGCCTGAAAACAAATATTAGTTGTGTAAGATAAACGTCTTATTCTCATCATTTGACTACAGATACATTGACGCACCTTTGAATTTACTCAAACACACAATTGCATACACATACACACACACATGCACACACACACACACACGCATATATATATATATATATGTGTGTGTGTGTGTGTGTGTGTGTGTGTGTGTGTGTATGTATGTATGTATGTATGTATGTATGTGTATGATATCTATCATCATGATCCGGAAACTTGCATAGATAGATAGAAAGAAAGAAAAAGAGGTTAGTGGATCAGATCAAAAAAAGGAAGATGATATGCACATGAGATCAGAAATAGATAGATAGATAGATAGATAGATAGATAGATAGGGGTGCAATGATACCTTACTTAGTAACGAAATAAAGAGTGTCTTATTATCCTCCTAGACGAATTGCACGTTAACATTTGGAACGTAAATAATTTTAAAATTGAACACTGCCATTTCAAACCAATTGTTACTCAAAACTTTCGGATCACGATTGCAAAACGCTATAAATATATCTAGATCCACTTTTCTCCCTTTATTTGTGGATCCCCAGGGCGATTTGCGTTTCCAACCGCTGACAACAGCGGAAACAAGCACTGACATTTCCGAGATTCAACTACCAGCGAAGAGATGATATCTCAGACACAAAAAGAGTCACTCAAACAAGCTTGAAAGTCAGATCATAGATGTGCTAGTCAGATCTTTTGAGCCATTAAAAGCCCCCTTTCTTAGGAGTCCATTCCTTTAAAAGCTCCTACTTTTAAAACTTTTCCTCTAAAAGCACCTTCATTTAACGCAAGTATCGCACTCAATATAATTATCAATCATGAAAGCCTCCAACAACCAGACATGGAGTATATATAAGAGAAAATTCCTTGTATCTTCATCAACTTTATATGAAGTACGAACTGGCGAAGCGTCAAATAAACTAAGAAATCTCATTTAATGTTTAGTACAAAAAAGGTCTTCTTAATTGTAATTCCACTCGTCGACAATCATGAAAGTGTTGATGGAGGATGGGAGATGTATAGAGAACATATCAAGTACGAATGTGGACGCAGATATTAAACGGGGTAAAAATGAATCATACAAGTATGTAGATGATCAATTGAAGGGTACATTTAATTCATAACATTTATGACAAATATAGCTTGAAATGAATTACATGTAATGAAAACATTATTATGATTGATCGAAGAGATGAGGCCTGTTAGGTTTATGTTATTCTTTTGCGTAAAAATGAGATATAGGATAGAATAAGAATTTAGTGGTCACGTGGCAAAATAGGTTTAATGTCGTTTAGTTTATCTATCGAATGGAGCCTGATGGGACGAGTCTCTTAAAATGAGTGGTATAGTTGATCAAGCTAGATTATAAAAAAGGAGGTTAGTTCAGGTTAGGTGCAAGAAGGAGCTAAGAGGGTCGAAATGATAAGCGCTGCGTTTGAGTTGTCGCCAAAAAAAGTAGTTGCAGTATTTGCATTTAGTAGCTGTAAAGTTCTTGCGAATCCTTACATCGAGGAAGATAAGTAATACGACAATATATATATATATATATATATATATATATATATGTATATAATTTTAATACACACTCACACAGCACACACCACTGAGGATGGGAAGAATCCCGAAACATGTATGGATTATTGACTTATAAGGATTAATAAACCTTACCACCAAACACTTCACTCCCGAGTCTGTCTCACTCTCTAAAGTACACATTATATATATATATATATATATATATATATATATATATATATATATATATATATATATATATATATATATATATATATATATATATATATATATATATATATATATTCAAAGTCAAAGAATAAAAACTAGAGAGAGTGGGAAAGGAAGATAAGGTAACTGTGGAGAAAAGCCAGGGTAAAAAGTGATTGACCACATGCGTTCAAGGTATTTATACGGAGTTATCGTAGGAAGTGACGTTTTAGATACCTAGCTTAAAGAAGGGTTTCGTACTTATTTCTCAACTAAAACTTAGGGGTTACCGCACGTGAATAGCGTCCCCAATATGTCTGGCGTTTTAAACCTTATCCTAACTTGAGAGGCTCTCTGATAGGTAATTCAACATCGAATTATTCACTTCAAAGATGAAATAGAGTCATAATCTTGGCGATTAACTGACATTGAATTCTTTGCTGATTATGATGATCTTTTCGAAGTTTGCTTTATCAAAGATTACGTTCGCTCCAACCTATGAGGGAATGCGTAACCTTTAAGAGATCCAAACATTGACTGATCGTAATGTAAGCAACGTTTGTTTTATTCTCTTTTTTTTTTTTTTTTTTTTTTTTTTCATGTTTTTACCAAAGCTTACTTGAATGTTTATGGGAATAAAGGGCTGGGAGCGGAGGGTCGTTGTAAGTTGTTTCCTCGTAACTTTTATTTCTTTGATACTGAATGATCAATTATTTTTTTCTACTCTAAAAGTAAAAATACTTAGACGAATAAAAACAAGGATCTTGAGTTCATTTATACGTCCATATCTATGCTTCCCAATTTCAAAGGGATATCAAAGTTTTTTTTATATACTTATGGTGTAAAACCTTTTAGACTATTCATATAATTTTTTAAAGACAATTTTGGATTTTATTAACAAACGATACTAGGTAATACTGTATAAACAAACATTTTGATATGTCATCAATTAATCAGAGTTGAAATTATTTTAATGGCGTCAAACCTTTCCATGCCATCACACCACTTCCATAATAGCAACTGGTAAACACATATGTGGGACCGACCGATAGACCGACCGACAGACCGCCCGAATAGCGTTTAATAGAGATGTGTAGACACATCGGGAAAAAACTGAATAGAACTGCTTACATTATATTATTATTTCTTCACTGTAGAAAAATATACCAATGTAGTGAGTCTAATCCTCAATATCCGCTTCATAGCCTTGTACAAGATAAAACTGATGATCGTAAATAACAGTGTATGCCCCATCGTAAAGCAGTGTTTAGGAAACTAGTCTTATGCGTCGTCACTATTGTAATGAGGTCGATCCTCTCTAGGTGACCGACACTGGTGGCTTTGCGCCAGGATAACATGAGCCTATCAATACACACAGCCAGGCGCATGTGATCATTGGAAGTCAAGCTGGTTCTGAGACAATTTTTTAAAGATTTTGCAAGAATCAATCTCACGACCATAGATCCCGCAAAGCAGTACGGATGTTCAGCCAGTTCACAGAAGAAATTGGTATGCACACAAGAGGTTAGTCACCTAAATAATTAAGTAAGCAATTATACTTGTTAATCATGATTATAAATATGATCATAATACATCAAGATTATACTTATTCAAAATAATGCATTGATTAACTTTTTTTTGTTGACTTTTTAGTCGTTTTTCTCCCAAATATAAATAGAAACCGCTAACCAAAATTGTCACCAGAACTGTCAACATAGGTTTCATCAGTTTTCAAGTTGATCCCGCTGGCTATCTATGCATGTATGTATGTATTTTTAGTGTGTCCCATGTATATGCCGCATTAATTGGGCTACAGGGCTGAAAATTTGAATATTTACGCATTAGGTAACAAAAAATCTTCTTTTTTTTCAAATTTCCCTTCGTAAGTAGATTTTTCTTGGGGGGGGTTGATTTGCAATGTAGTTTCATTTTAAATCGGTTCTTTATTTGGTGTCCACTTATTTTTTTTTTAATTCTGACATTTTTTTGTGATCAAAGCCCAACAAAAGGCGAAAAAGCTGGCTTATTCATTGATCATCTTTTTTCTCGAATTTTTCAACTGATCACCTCCAAGATGATTCGCTGTCAAAAGACGTTGGTCGAGTGTCGGTTTCCATTGAGTGACTAACCAGACCTTACATGTATATAACCAATTTCCTAATTTCAAGCATTGAGTGTGTACACACTTTTGTCGCTGGGAAAAAATGCGAACAACATTGCCTTTTCTTCGCTCACTGTAAACTGAAAATCAATGAAAACGTTTCATAACACAAACCATTGCTTTATGCAAAGAGTTCAGAAGCGAATGAGTGGACTAGTGGGTGATGTATGGAAAACCACACTCCAATCTGTGTCTCATTATTGTAACGTTGCAAGTTTGGTACTCTTCTACCGTTACTTCCATGGAAAGTATTCAGACGAACTTAATCCCTTCGCCCCACCCTTGGGGATTTTCCGTTCAAACTCGGTCTGTAATTGAGGCACATCCATTATCACCAGACATTTCAAGTACACACCACAAGTTACACGCAAATAGCTTCTTTTCAAGAAAATCCGTGAATGTTTTCCCGACGAGTACAATTTCTACATTTTAAAATCTAGATTGAGCAAGTGCCTTACTCAATGTTAATCGTTATTTTAAACTGGTCACGTTTTAGTGTTTCCAACTTGACAATAAGAGATTTTAACATTTTTTTTTCTTTTACTATTTCTAATTTTATGTCATAAATGACTCTCTTCTTAGAAACATGGAAAGTGTCCGAAAGGCTTTGCTTCAGGAGCGTAAAAGTTAACAGAAAATAAGACTCTTAAGCCTAAAGTGAAATAAACAGGAGTTTTTGATTAATTGAATCCGGATCTCTACAGATTTGGAACAGCGAGCAATGTTTATTTGCCTTAGCTTTATGAAATTATCAAGAACATAATCAATGGAATTTCGAGAATCTTTGCACTTTTCCCCAAAGACTCTTAGGTGCCAATTTTGCATTTGGAATAAATAGATGCTGCGTTTTATTTTTTATTTCACTTAACATTACAAACATCCAACAAAGACTGTCAACATATGTTTCTACAGTTTTCAAATTGGTCTGGCTTGCTGGCCATGTATGTATGCGTGGATCTATGGCGCGTACTAGAGGCTCAAATGGTGCTTGATGGTTGAAAACTTGACTATTTACTCCTTGTTATCTCTACGAAAATGTTTTTTCTGTTTTTTTTAAATCCCTCAGAATTAGGTTTTTAGTGAGGGTCCAATCTACCATGTAAGTCTCCACAAAATTGATCACTATTTAATGCCCGCCTATCTCTCTGAAGATCCAGATTCCAAACAGGAGAGAGTGAAGTAACTTATTCATTGACCATCCATTTCTCCAATCCTTTCTAATTCATCGTGTCCAGCACTGCATGATATTAAAAATTTAGTGCATAGTTTGTTTATTCATATACTTATTCATATTTTGCAATAAGTACATCTATATCAAAATATATACGCATAATTTAACCATAACTAAATAATAATTTTGTGGATCCGTTGATACATAGTGCCTTTATGTATACATTGTATATTTTCCTTTCTCTCCAAAAAAGAAATGTTGAAATTCAAAAAAAAATTAAAAGTAATCAGAGGCGGACATGTTGCTTTTCCATTGGCTCGGTCGTAACCTAGCAACAATGACCTACTTCTAGCAGCGTTTCCATTTTATTAAGTACTGCGCCCTGAAAAAAGAAGTTTAATTTTTTTTTTTTTCGCCGACTATAGATTCAATCGGTGATTTCTTTTTATATTGAATGGTATGAATTTAACTGTTTAAGTGAATCATTTCTCATCTCTGGTTTGAGTTATCACTTGGCCTTATTTAGGCCTACTGAAATCTAGCTGATAATGTACAAGCTCTTATAGTGACATAGACAAATAGCCAAATTAAGATTACATACTTTTAATTAAAACATCATAAGTAGAGCCTGAAAGTAATCACATTCAGACAATTTAATGTTGTTAAAGGGGAATTCTGTGATGAAACTATATCATTCGAATATAAAAGAATTCCAGAACTACATTATTCTAACGTCAAATTTTGATTTTGAATTTTAACTTTAGAATCATTGTTGTTGTTCGACTTGAGAATTATTCATCAATTTCATAATGAAATAATAAGTGAAAAATATAGTTTTAAATTGCTTAGATGTTATATTTCATGGAATATATGAAACCTAACAACAAAATTGTTTTGTGAAATCTTTATATTACAATGACAACACAAGACAAGGCAATTGGAATTTAATTCTGTAATTGGAGACAGAACAGAGAAATTTCACTGGAATGATAAGTGGTATGAGAGATTCAAGTTATAAGGATAGGCTAGAAACGTCAGGTATAACTATATTGTTTGAAAAGAGGACAAGAGAAGACTTAATTGAAACTTTCGAGATAACAGATCGCTTTACAGATTATGGAATTCTAATGTTTGATAAGTCAGATAGGAAGGGAAATTTACTAGCTCAGGCCATTGCAAAAAACAGTCACAAAAACAAATTGATTTTCTCTCCCAAAGAATTTCCAAGTACTGGAATAGTTTACGGTCTTATGTAAACAATAGTACAAAAATGACAGATAAACCGGTATCATCTGGGATAGAGAATAAATTGATAAGGTAATTTGAAGTGTTATCAGCTGAAACATATGGAAAATTTAGGAAAATTAAATAAATAAAATGTGACTGATGAATGTTACATTGTACTGGTAAGTTTGAAAAAAAAAACCGTTATCGGGTTTCATACATTTTTATGACTTGAATTACTGCATATTTTAATGTTGAATACGTATTTCCAATGCAAATTGTTTACGGATATGCCCACAGTGGCATCTTTATTTGATTAATGAATAAATGGATAATTTAATTAGTTACAGCATTATTCGTAACTGAGCTGAGGCCTATTTTATTTCTTTTTTCCTGATTTTTCTTTAATTATCACTGCATTCTTCGAAAAAGAATTGTTGATATTGGTTCACGAATACTATTCACCACAAATTGTCGCTGAAACACCAGAACATTCAACAGAATAAGCGAGGCTAAATATACCAGCAGCAACAAATATCGCAGCGCGTACAGCTGAAACACTGCACCAGAATTTTTGTACAGTAATTTTGGTGTCATTCACTCTGATAGTGTCACCCTATGCGTTTCACCCCAGCACAAACACACCCACGAATATACGCACACTAACACACATAGTGACGATCCAAACACAAACCAATCAATATCTAAAAATTAGCTGATTTGAAATCCAATATACAGGGTGAGCCATAAGTTACATTGGAGTTTTTTTTAAAAATCAATAAATTTATTTCCGATTACGTTTTAAATTCACTAGATTGAACAAGACTTAGCAAAGAGGTAGAAGGTGCACCATTTTGAAGACATCATTCTCCGTACTTGATTCCAAAAATAAATTTGTAATTCAAACTCTGTAATAAACACAATTAGACAAAGATTTATGGAATGTTTCTACTCCTGTGGAACTTATGACCCACCCGGTGCTTACCGATTGAGGAGCGTGTCGTTTTTAACTGTGACGAAAGTCGATAGTTCTATTAACGGCAGATGTGTCACGTTAAGACCAGATTTGAATAGGTTAACAGCGTTTGTTAGGAATTAAGTTACCCCAAGATAGGGCGGTTAAAGAGATATGGACAACGTTCCTCACAAAGAATGAAACCTGTTATCCAAATGAGAGGGGGTAACAAAAGAGGGAAAGAAAAAGATATTTATTCTTTTTTTAGTGTCACACCATGTCATATTATTCCTTCTTTAAAATTTCAGATATAGTTTTTCCAAAACTTTCATTGAACAGAGATACCTTAGAGTTTTGTTCAGTGTTAATAATAATCTTTGTAATACTTAAAATACGCCAAATATCATCTATACTATCAATACGCTTGTCATGATCTCCGTCACTGTGACTGATCAGTTTGTTAAAACTAATCGATCCCGAGAGGAAGAGAATTTTGGGACGCAGAAATTTGAATAAAACTAACGCCAGACGCGTTGACTTCTTTGTTAAATAAGTGAAAAAATATCTGGGTTGAGATTCTATTTTGTGAACAAGAGTAATTATTCATGAGATTTGACAGGGCGGTCCGAGTTCTAATACCGACGGAGGAAATAAAATATATTTTTTGTTTAATTTTATGTTGCTTTCAATCTATGAGACCTTCAAACTTTCCAGAAATTTGCCGCATTTTACAAAGGAAAGGCAAGATTTTATGAGTATATTGACCACCTAGTAGGACAAGTGGAATCATATTAGAGTGGATTCCAATGATCCTTTGTTTTGAGGTAGGTGGAAAAGGAACAATAAAAACAAAATGGCATCAATGACTTGCTTGAAGTTCTTTCATTTTGCAGACTTTCTTCGGTTTTTCAGCTGCCTAAATTGCATACAATTACAGAGAACTAACTGACCCCACTAACAATGGACCGACCGGCCTAAAATCACATGATTTTACTTAACATTCCATTCCGAGAGAAGGTTCTGGCAGAAGCTGTTCAAAATGTACTAAATGTACTGTTTATTGCCAATTCTCATAAACATAAGCTAAGCCATCACCAAATCCACAACACAGCATGAACCAAGTCAGAGAGGGATTTTATGTTCTTAAAACACAAACTTTGTGGCAAAACGACGAATGCTTTCTGCTGAAAATGATGCAACTTGGGCGTCATCAAGTCATGAAAGCAAAAACTGACACAAGTGATTCAACCAGCCACTGCACCCAACTATCCCAGTCTCCAATATATATATATATATATATATATATATATATATATATATATATATATATATATATATATATATATATATATATATATATATATATATCATCGTTGAATACGTTTTTGAGGTAACCTATGTAAGTAAGCCCTGTTTCAAGAAAGATGATGTGTAATAAATATAACAAGTAAATATAACTGTTTTGTTAATCTGATAAATGACTGATGACCCCAATAAGAGAAAAATTACACATAGAACCACATTAACAAAGCATTTATAAAACATGAAAAACACTGACAAAAATTGCACAAATTTCACTAACAAATACTCGGGAATAAGTGACTGAAGTGACACAAAAATAAATTTTCAATGTATTTTGAGTATAAAAACATATATGATTATAAATTGCCCGATATTATATTGAAACTCTTATTTGAAATGATCTCCCGTCGCTATACGATTAATGTATCATTCGAACTAAACAACGTAAATAGAATAAACAATTAAAGAAAGTATGACTGCTGCAAGAATCGAACCTGTGATTGATTGGGAACACGCTCCAACATAGCGTTGTTCTTACCATTGAGCTAAACAACCGCCGGTAATGCAAAGGCCCAAATAACAGTCTTCACCAAAAATTCTCATCTTGTCCATTCTCAGTCTGTTCATTTCTTTCCAGGTCATTTGAGCCTTTGCATTACTGGTGGCTGTTTAGCTCAGTGTTAAGAGCTACGCTACGTTAAAGCGTCTGCCCTTTTGGTGGCAGGTTCGATTCCTACAGTAATTGTGTAGCTCGAGTGATACATGAACTGCGTAACGACGGGAGATCATTTCAAAAAAGATTTTCTGAATAACATAACACAATTTATTATCATTCTGTCCGATCATATATATCCATTTCTCAATATGCATATTGTACATACCACTACCACATAATCTAGACGTCTTTCTGATCGGAGTGCAATATAAACCCATTTAAACAAACATGAATTATTTTAAGGTCAAATTATGGTCAACAGCACTCTAGCAATACCTGGAGTACTTACAACAAAATTGAAAAATTCTATTCCAAATAAGATCTCCTATGGAAATGGACTGGAAGCTTTCAATGTGTTTGATAACTCGGAACATCCTTATTCTCAAAAAATGATTAGATCACCCATATATATATATATATATATATATATATATATATATATATATATATATATATATATATATCAACGCCCCCTATTCAGGGTTAAGCACTCTTTAAGTGAGGTAACTCGTTCATCGTAAGCTTATGCAATGCTCTTCCAGAGGAATAGAGCTCTCCGGTGGATGGAGAATAAATGCTAAAAAAAAATATATAGTTTATATTCAATCTTACTGGCCGTCCAGGTCTGTAGCAAAGGTTTCGATCCTGCCTATTGGTACTGGATGGAATAATGGATAGTCTATAGTCACACTGAAGAATTGTAATACAACGAAACAGCTGTCTGTGGATGACACAATATATATATATATATATACATTACTTAATTTGATACCATCTTTAAAATAATGACTTCATGTGACATCAAAGCACGTTTGTGTCATTATAAACTGTGTATGTTTTCACAGGGATAATCCAAATAAATATATATGATTCTATTTTAAAATATTTTGTCACAACCATTTCGTTCAAGGAACCCGCTCGAAATAACCTTTTACACTGTATATGCTGATAACAAAGCGAAATAAGTAATTTCTATTATCGAAACATCGTAGCTCCACAAATGATCTAAGAGCCAGCCAATTGGAATACATATCCTATCTCTTTGAAGGTCCATGTGTGTGCCTTTGTCTCCGGGCACCCCTGGTCACATTTTGGGAGCAAATACTTTGAATATTTGCATCAGTATACTGCTAGACACCATCTGAAACGTCTTTGCTTTCGTTTTCTTTTTCTTTTTTTTTCTTTTCAAAAAAATAACATTTGAGAGTTTTGTGGTCATATTTATCATCAATGATCAAATTTTCTGCCGGTATTTTTTAAAGATATTTTTAATTCTGGTACAGACGCGGGCTACCGTGATTCATTTATGCACGGTATTTCTCAGTTGGAATTGAAATTGTTGCAAAGACCGAAAGAAATTGTCCCTAGAAACTAGGACGGAGATCGTGCAGCTACATAAGCTCCAGTTGTAGTGTAGGGTTTCTGAAATTAGATCTTGGAAAAGTACTGTTCACAATGTCATAAGAATCTACCCCACGCCTTGTGGCTACTAGGATTGGCCCAACTCTGAACGACCCAGAAATACAACTGACATTTGATAAGCAAAAGATCTTGACCTCAACGAAAACTTATGGCAAAGAGTCAAAACCAACATTCGACACAATGAGCCCACAAACGCAAAAAAATATCTACTATAATACTGGGTGTTTACAAAAATGTATGAAAGCCAGAGTACTCAAGTATCGGGAAATGCTTGAAGTTTATTACTTTAAGATTCTACACCAAAAGGTGGGTCCGGTATTGCTGATGCGACATTTAAAGAGTAAAGTATCTCTGTTAAAAGGATTGTTAAAAAATTTCCCCAAATATGTTTTTTTAATGTCTCGTGGAGTACTTTTTAAGGTTCTTGGGCAAATTTCGTGTCTGGTAGCGCTGATACAATATTTTATGAGAGAAAAAAAACGAATTTTCTTTCTGATCCCCCCCAAATAAAACGGACATCTAGTGGAGTATTCATGCGTAGGTCATTGTAGGCCTAATGATGTATCCGGTAGCACTGGCACAAAAACGTTTTAAAAAATTCCATTATAAACAGAGAAAATGTACATATCGAGCAACTGTGAGTTGCAGTGATGAACTCCAAGTGTTCCTCTAAAAAAAACTGCATTGCCATTGTTAAAATCTTAAATAGTTTTGCTTTAATAAATTTTGAAAATTGTTTATTTCTTTTATAAGCGCCCTCTCATGAATAAGAATAAAATCTTTACCATAAACAATGGCTTTATTCAACTTAAAAATAGAACTTGAAAAAATACAATAATCAGAGTTGGTGCTTTCATCTCAGTAGGGTAGACGTATCGCATTATTCCATTGTTTCCTTATAGAGATCAACAAGTGGGGGGGGAGACAGTTTAATAAAGTTCAACTAAAGCCAGCCAATCCTGTTGGTCGTTGTTAGTGGGTTCGATTCTCATCAGATCTCCAAAGATTAACGCACCCTGTATACTACGAAGTTTAGAGAAAAAATCCTATTGAAAGCAATCAGAAGTCTAATAGCGTTGAGGTCCCGCTGGTGTGAATTGAAGTTCAATTAGCCTACTTACTAACTCTTAATGTTTGTTCTTTCCTCTACTTCCTTCATGGTTTTTGTGCGAACTTGTTATTTAATAAAAATGGCAGATAATTGGAGTGTCTTTGCACTATTTGACCAAGGTTGTTTTGACAAATTAAAATTATGTCACTGTATGAATATGATAAATATAGACGAATGTTTTTAATGAAAAATGTGTGCATTCATATATTTGTCGACTGATATGTAAATAGCTTTTCCCTTTCTTACTTCTTAAAAATTCATTGTGCTCAGAAGTGGACTGGCCAACAGGAATAAGGGATACCCCTCTGAGCCCTTCAATTCGGGCCTTTTTCTGATGATTGAATGTTTATCAGTAGATGTATTTGCTTAGAAAAAGACTTATTTTGCAATTTTTCTTCTTTACAGATGCATGTTTTATCATTTTTAACGATCGTTTTTATTTCTTATGTGATTGTTTATCGCCGTTTAAGTACGAATTAAGTAAGTTAAAAATAGTTCAAACTCGATGACACTGCATGCTATTAAATAAGTGATTCGGAACTTTTATGCATCAAAGAGGTTTACTTGTTGGGGTTTATGAGGGTGGTGATATTCTTTTCCTTGTGAAAACTCGACAGTTTTTTCTAGGTTGGTTGCCATCGAGGTGATTTGTATTTATGAAATAATCAGATTTTTTATTTTATATTTAAGATTTTAATTCGCACAGAACCTATATCAAATAACATTATTGAATAATATATTGAAGAAATGTAGCGTTCGATTTGCCGTCTCAAAATCATGGCTTATTTTTTATTCCTTCGCTAAATCTAAAGATTAGGATTAAACAGGTTGTCATGGAGTATAATGTTCAGTATTGTGATGAATCAGTACTGCTCTAATTTATACGTACTGAGTTAACTTCTATCTAATGCAGCTGGCGTTTCCTGCAGTTTATTGGATTTTGTTGAGGTTAGCTTATTTCATCCGCGGCGTTTATATTTGTTTATTACACTAGCGGCCTTGCTTTCTTTTGTTTTTGTTATGAAGCTTGGTTTGTTAGCTTGGCATCTTTTTAACACTAATGGATTAATTTAGATTAGATTTCTGCGATAGATATCACCATTTACTCCTCACAATTTGCCTTCTGTCTAACTCCAGTCCAAGATTGGAATCGACTTTGTTTTTTTTTCTCACCGTAACAACAAGAACAAGAACAATCCTCGCTAAATCTTGGAGAGTAAACTCTCCACCGTTTGTCTGTCCTGTCACATTGAGCCAAACCGATATGTAAAATCTAAATTTCCCAACCATAATTTGAAACCACGTGTAAGTGATCACCAGACGACTCTCTTACCGACTTGGCTAAACTAAAAAGTCTTTAAAACTTACAAAGAATTGTTAGAAATACGCAAGGACTTTCATTTAATTGAATAGATGCATTCATGAAATGAACATTTCTCCAACATGATTTGAAATCACGACCAAGTGATCAACGGGCGGCTCTCTTACCAACTGAACCAAACTGACAAGTTTTTCCTATTTGTGAAAATTTTTGTTTAAAATACACGAAGGGCTTATTCCTCTAAATAGATACATACACCTATACCGAACATATTTTTAACAGTTTATTATTTATCATAAATTTCGTTATATTAAACAGAAACTTATTTTAAACGATCTCCTGTCGTTACGCAGTTAATACATCAGTCAGTTTAGAAAAACGTAAATAGAATAAACAATTAAAGAAAATGGGGCTGCTACAGGAATCGAACCTGCCCAATAAGGCAGCCGCCTCAATGCAGCGATGCTCTTACCATTGTGCTAAACAACCGCCGGTAATGCGAGGGCCAAATAACTGCTTTGAAACTTTCTCGTTTATTCTTTATCTTCATCTCTTTCAACGCAACAGTTATATATTTAAGATTGTTATATATACAATACACAAGTATCAGTAATCACCTCCAGTTTAAATAGAAGTAGGAGTCGATTTTGAACTCGTAGCAGCCAGGCTTGTAATGATATGTTCATTTTGTATTCTGATGTGAACGGGGGAAAAAAGACGAGAATAATGAAGAAATCGAAATAATCGTTCGGAATGATTCACGCTCCAGTATCTGAATGATTGTACAAATGTTCTCCATCGATAGTCCTTCACAACATTCCTTATGCCGCTGAAACAAACGTGCATGCGACAGGTATTCTTTTATTGTTTCCCTACTAAAAGATTTGATCATTCTTCATTTCACATCAATGCTTCTTACATAATGTATGTTGGAAATAACAAACCCCGAGGTTTCTTAGAAGAGCCGAAATTGATGTTCTAAGATTATCTTCCACAATTTTATGAGCTTGGTCGTTATTGATGGTGTTACTTGGTCTTCCTCGGGCATATTTTGAGTATTCTTATCTTTGCTGTGACAAATCGTAGTTGTAGAGAATCAATGAGTCTATATTCAACACGAATTGGTTGGAAGAAGGTTGGCAAATGTTAATCAACTCTGGGAAACTGCCAAGCGAGAGGTGTACAATATGGACATTTGCAGATGAAGGACGCTTTCTGTAAGTATGGCCAATAGGCTTAAATGCCTATAGATATCGAAAGAGCCAACAATCCTATTTGATAACAGGACTAGCTCGTCCATTAGGCAGACATAGGCGGTCGCCTAGGACACATAGATCCTAAGTACCCCAAAATAAAATAAAAATAGTCGTTAGGATAAAACCGGGGAATTTTAAATCTCACGTGGGGCGCGTGGAAATCTGGTTTAGGCTGGTGGTAAAGTGATTTTCGATGGATTTTTTTTTCATTTTTTTTAATCTTTAAACAGGTTTAAGTACTGTTAATTATATTTGAGTTATTCATATCTTCTGCTGTTTATATGTATATATGTATTTACCAATCTATTATTCTATCTATTGATCTATCTATCCATACTAGAAATTTGAAATTTTGCTCGTATAATCCTCTCAATAGATAGGGAAAATGATGTTTTTTGAAAAATTCTCCTCAAAAATATTTTTTTTAGTGGGGTTGGTGTCAATATACGATATTAGTTAACGCTAAAATGGTTATCAGTACCTGCTTTTGGGTGGGGTGCTGTTTTGGTCTTATGCCTTTGTTATGAGAAATCTTTAACGATTGGCTGGGCTCATTTTTTGCATGAGTTCCGAATGTCAACAAACATTTCACGATGAATCAATCCACTGAAAGATGATGCATAACAGTAGAACATCTAGATTTACAAAACCAAATGGAACAATAGACATCAATCTAAATCAATCTTAGAAGAATCAAATTTGAACAGCACACCTGAACCAAATTTCGTATCGACTTTTGCCGCTACTTTCCATGAATCAGTACACCCTTCGAGCCGTGGTCTAATTCCTTCAGACCTTTAGGGAGTACTTAGTATATATATATATATATATAGAGAGAGAGAGAGAGAGAATCGTCGAGACAATTTATTTGGAAACATATTTCGTCCGGCACCAGGATACTGGCACCGACTAGCAAATCGAATAGCCGACCATGTAACTCGATAAAGAAATAAGTTCCGTGCGGGACTCAAACCTGCGTCCACCAGGAACCAGTCTTAACGCGACTCTACTCTAACGACTGAGCTAATAGCATTCTTGGTAAAAATCGCATTCCCGATGGATACGTAATGAATATAAAGAGAGACAGATAGACAGACACACACACACACACACACAGGGAATATATACGTGTAAAATGCTGTTGTAAGAGTGCTACACTGTGCTTACTTCTCCTCATCATCCACACAAGTTCTGAAACAAATATTCCTTAGCGACAACAGTGCTTTACGCGCTAAAAGCACAAATAAATTAATAATAATAATAATAATAATAATAATAATAATAATAATAATAATAATAATAATAATGGCTGAAGACCTAGGGAGACTTATTGTCACTCAGCCTTCAGCAATGACCGCTGGGCAACCGGTGTGAAACTGTAAACTGCAGTATTACTGTCGCCTATGAAAACTAGGAGAGAAGGGCTGGAGACTTGAGGAGACTTGCTGTCACTCAAACACCAGCGGTAACCACCAGGCAACTGGTGTGAGATTGCAAATAATAATAATAATAATAATACAGGACCTAGCTAGAGAGCTAAGGAAGATGTGGAACATGAAAACCAGGGTAGTACCGGTCACAGTGGGCGCACTAGGAACTGTCCCCAAAACGCTGAGGGTGAGAATGGAGGAGATCGGGATTAGGGGAAGGACAGAGACCGTACAGACCACAGCAATACTGGGAACTGCACGGATACTGAGGAAGGTGCTAGAGATATAAGTACTGCAACGAATAGTAGCTTTGTCATGGTATGCGAAAGAGAGAGGAGACGTTAGCTGAAGACCTGAGGAGACTTATTGTCACTCAGCCTTCACCGATAACCACTGGGCAACCGGTGTGAAACTGTAAACCGCATTATTACTGTCGCCTATGAAAACTAGGAGAGAAGGGCTGGAGACTTGAGGAGACTTGCTGTAACTAAAACTCCAGCGGTTACCACCAGGCAACTGGTGTGAGATTCCAAATAATAATAATGATAATAATAATAATAATGATTGTAACAACAATAACACAATTAATTAAATCTGTTGTTCCCAGTCGCCCTAACGATTTTTTAAGCATCTGTCTTGTTTTAAAATCCAATTTTATGGGACACACGTGGCAGGTTTTATTAGCTATTCATAGATGTTTATAACGGATTAGCATCAATAATTCGATGCACGTCTGGCACAGATTGAATCAGAAAACTCTTTATGCGGAATTAACCAAGATTTACGCATCGAAAATTGCTGTTCAATTCGCTTCAACTTGTTACCATTATTTCAGTCAGTGATTTGAGATGAGGAACTAGTGATTTTGCTTTTATCAAGTGGTTTGGGTTCTGTAACAGTTGGTTAGGCTTCTGTTGTCTCTGATATAGGTTTTGTACCTCGTCAGTTGGGTACTGTTGCTTGTGCTACAGGTTCTGTGGTTAGTGATTCATGTTCTATAGCAAGTGGTTGAGGATTTGTAGTTTCTGATTTAGGTTTTCCGACTCGAGCTGTGGGTTTTGTAGCAAGTGATATGGGATATCTTTAGCTCGAATAATCATCATCATCAGTCTCTTATTGTCCATCGAAGAATATAGCCCTTCCCCAGGATTCGTCACAATTCTCTTTCGTAGGCGTCACGGAGCCAGTACTTTCTGAATTTGTCTAGCTCGTCTCTCCATCTAATATTCTGTCGTCATCGGTTGCGCATGTGATCTCTGGGGATCCATGTCGTGAGTCGTGAGGTCCATCGGTTGTCTGCCATTCTTGCGACATGGCCAGTCCATTGCCATGAACAAATCATGAAATAAGCGGAAAACAAGTTTTGCTCTTCGAATTGGCTTTACACGATCCTCTTCTTAGTGATTGACCATGATAGTTCTGTGCCGTTCAAAAAGCATATTATGCAATTACAATAAAGCATTAATTACGTATAGAATTATTGCCAGCTATCATAAACGTATATAATTTTTAGTATCGTTATTTCCTATTTGGAAACTTCGGACTCGTTAACAGCAATGATTATTTCCTCGGCTCTATCCTTAATGATGATTGATATATGTTGCTAGAGTCATTTCCCATTTCAACACTGCACAAAAGAAATCATGTGAATGCTTATTGTTGGATATTTAATACTACGGAAAACTGTTAGCGCCACAAATTTTAGAAAAAGAAATATTATATGTGATTCAATTGACTCAATTGAATGCCAGCCGTTTTACAAACGTTAATAAATAACTCCTGTTAACGAAAATTGCATACCCTCAGTAAAAAAAAGTAAGTTTTGTATTTTCAATTCCCTAAAACGTAAAAAGAAAGAAACATAGTTTTTTTTCAAGTTTCGAGAGTTACATACCACTAGAAAAAAAATTCTGTTCAATCGTTTTTTGTGTTTTCAATTGCATGACAAGTCAAATATTAGATTAGAAGAAAAAAGAAAAAAAGTGATTTTGTTCATTACATGCCACCAGAAAATCGAAAGGTAATTTTTTGATAAAAAAAAAGTTTTTTTGTGCTTTCAATTCAAGTGTTATAAAACTTTTAAACATTAGTTTTCCTCGAAACTGACTAATTTACGGAGATAACGAAGGTCTCAATAGATTGAAATCGCAAAGAATGTTTATCTATTTCATATCAAATATTCGATTTAATCAAATCTTAACCCAGGGATGGAGAACCATTTTAGCACAATATGTCGAAATTCCATTTTTTTATAATCCTGTCATCGATCGTATTTATTTTAGTTTAAGGTAAGTTTTTTGGATTCTATTTTCCTAACATATCTTTAAAACTAACGTTTAAAATAAATATTGAGATTCCATACTTACAAAACTAGGATAATAAGATAAAATCTAAAAAGTTTTTCCTTCAAATTCTATCGCTTGTCACCTAAAGCCTATGCGTTATACGTTCATCATCACTGTGTTTACCAAAAATCTTTTTACAATAGATACGTACGTCAACTTTTCAAGCACAAAAATCGCAAAAAATATTTGGGGGGTTTTAGGTTCGATTCCTGTAGCAGCCCCATTTTCTTTAATTGTTTATTCTATTCATGTAACTTTCCAAAATGATGTATTCGTTCAGAAAAATACTACCTTCGATAGAAACTAGAACATTGTCTTTTGTTTGTCTGATAGTTAGTAACTCTCAAAAGTATGTTTTTTTTCTGATTTAAGTTTTTGGGATGATCGAAAGCACAAAAAATTTATATTTTTAATCAAAAAAATTACCTGTTTTTCCTAGGGTGAGTAACTTTCGAAAACACGTGATATTTGTAAACGTTTGTGAGAACAACTGACGTTTGAATGAAGTCATACGATGTCAAAGCAAAACTTGTAAACCTCATTAAACATTTTCTTTCACAAAAAGGAAAATGTGGGGCCAATTCAGGAATGTTCTTTTCTTTTTTTAAACATATCTTTTCCTTTGTTTCCCTTTTTTCATATAATTACGAATACACTCGTATCGATACCTCAATAAGTTTTGAATGAATTCCTATGAAATTTCATGGAAGGCTCGAGTATAGGCAACGGAAGAAGAGATTATGAGTTGTGACAGTTCTAAGCACAATCACCTCCCCTCTGTCCTGGTTACATAGCCTTATTACATAATATCATGTCCGTCCACATGATATCTCAAAAAGATTCTCCGTGAATTTCAATGTAATTTGGGGGAAAGATGGATAATCGGTAACATAAGAAGTGATTGAAGTTACCAGTGGATCCATGCAAAGATATTCCTTCTTGAGTGGCTAAGGCATGCACTCTCTGTGTCCATTTTACAACTTGTAGTTTCAACTCCTTTATTGTAAACAGCGCACTTAATGTCATCTCTATTGACTATCGAGTGCTTTGAGGGAAATGCTAACATCCATCATCTGTAGCGTCTGTTGCTGGACAAAGACCTTCTCTAAGATTCGCCCTACCTCTCTATCATTTTTAACTTGTCTAGTGGGTCGCACTATCTCATATTTTGCCGATCGCTTGTTTGCATATGATCTCTAGGGATCCATGCTATTCGTTGGAATGTCAAACCGTTGTCTGATATTCTTGTGACATAGCCAGCCCTTTGCCATTGGAGTTTTCTGATGGTTTCTATATCTTTGATTCTTTTATTTCCTCTGGTATGCTATGCTGTCTTGAGATCTCCCCATGCAATGTTGAGCATGATTCTCTTTTGTTCACGTTGCATGGTTCTCAGCTCAAAGGCCAATCTTTTGGTAAGGTTCCATGTTCCAGCTCCATAGGTGACTATCAGGAGGATGCATTGGTTGAATGCTCTTCTTTTTAGGATTAATGATATTTTGAGTTTGAGCTTGCTCTAGCGAAAGCTTGCTAACCTAGAATGGTTCTTCGCTTGACTCCTTCTTCTTTTGAAGATCTTATGACTTAATCAACCAAGGTGCTAACTCATGAAAGCGAAAAAAGGCGATTGGATTCAAAGTAAAAAAAATAACATTATCTCCTGATATATCATTAGATGAGGCATTTGCAATTATCTGAGTTAAGAGAGACTCTGTTCCCAGGGTAAACAACGAAAAACTCGATCCATTTGCCTGAATATTAGCGTCACATGATATTCTTTCTTCGGGTCTGTTCATTATAGCAACCACCTCACAAGAAATTGCAACAACATCTCCAACACAGGAAAAATTTTCTCTTATTGTGAAATGCATTTTCCCTTTACATGCAAATAGTCATAATGTTGATCATTCTTTTTACTACAATGCTAGAGAGAGAGGGGGAGAGAGAGAAAAGAAAGAGAGAAGTTGGAGTAATCTTCTTCGTTCAGCTGAGTTTCTTGATTAGTTAGACCCAACCTAATTAACCCCTTGAATGTTGAATAATTTCATTATATATGTGAATGAATGAATTGCTTGGCTTTCTAAACGAACATTTTCCACAGCAACAAGGACACAGGCGACGATGCATGTTTGCGGAATAACTCACTGGCCAAAGCAATGGAGTTTTAAGGTGAACTCCACCCAATAAATCAATGATTTGCAACCTATGGTCCATCGAGGTATCACTTCTGTCAGATGCAAGCAAGCAATTACCGTCTGCAGTCTCTTTATGGGAGTGTTCCAACTACTTGGCTGGCCTGTGCTGAAACCACAGTTGGTGGATGAGTGAGTAAGGTAGAAGCTTTGACCGTCCCTTTGAATTAAGACTCTCTGGCTGTCAGTACAGATCCATTAAATAGTGCGGCTGTCTGGACCTTTGAGCACAGATCCTAGAAACTCCATCAGGACCAAATGTGCGCTGACTATAGGGGGTTTCTGTTCCCTAAGTAGAGTGACTTGATAGCGTAGCAGTTTGAGCTTATTGGAGACAAGATCAAAATCTATGTGTCAAATAATTACCATTTTCAGTACAAAATATTTATATATACTTCCGAAAATCATGTACGTATGCAGTATATACCCCTACCATTGATTAACTCGGGCACCCTTTCCCTCTTTTTAGTCCATATTAACGAGGGTTCACTGTATTATTGATTTTACAAGTGATTCTTTTCATTTTATTTCTGTTCTTTGTTTTATTTGCAACACCTTGGCCTCCGTTCTACGATCATTATTATGCCATCTATAAACAACAACGTTTGGATTTATTCTACTAGTACATTTATAAGTAGTTTATATTTGTAATTATCAGTAGACAACATGTTCCAGACATCATGGTTTTGGCTAAGTAGCCAATCCAGTGATATAGGTTCTGTCGGTCGTGATTAACGCTCTGTATGCCCTTGTGATTGGCTCTTCGTGATCCTTTCTTTGCTAATGGCTTTGATCTTTCTATGCCGCTCAATAACCGAGTTAGGTAATTACAACAAAGCATTAGTACTATAGAATAATTGACCATAAAAAAAATACATCATTTTTAGTATCGTTATTTCCTGTCCGGGAACCTCTGTCTCGTTAACAGAAGTACTTATTTCCGCGGCTTTATCCTTAACGATGATTGATATATGTTGCTTAAGTTATATCCCATTTGAACACTGCACTAAGCAGTATATACTTGTAATTATCATTAGAGGAATTTGTTCAGATATCTGATTAAAAGTTTTACACTTTGATGTCTGGTATGAGAGTTGAGTTTGTTAATGTGTGCTTATTACCGGAATTTATTCAATCAATTGCTTCAGGTTCAAAGTTCTTGGTTGCTTGGTTAATGTTTGAAAGTTGTGTATTGATCATTGGTTGCAGTGATAGCCAATTCAAGCAGTGAGAAATTTTAATCCTACGTTGTGTGAGTGTGTGTGTGTGTGTGTATTAGTGAGAGGTGTTCATCTGAATAATGGGAATAGAAGGGCCAAGCTCTTGTGAAGTCTCCAGTGACCGTTGTCACTATAACTAGCGAAGCGAGAGTCGAAGGGCGTTATTTATAAACAAAGTATAGACTGGAAAAAGGAATTTCAAAACGCTCTCAGCTACCTCTATGACTGAATCAAAAAGAAATACTGCATTTTACTACGTATAACCCGCTACTCTAGATGATTCGCACTCTTCGATTGAGCTTCAATTTTGAATCAAAAATGCTTTCTACTATATATACAAATATGTTCAAGTTTATGTATAACAATTATGTCTCCGTATATAATACGCATCTAGGGGAAATGTCTATTACAAATGGTGAAATATGGAGATCGGACATAAGTGCCAATTCTAGAGTGGTGTTGAGGAATTCTCTACACGATCAACACAATTACTTCTATTAGTCGAGTGCTGGTCTCCATGGTGTAGAGACATTCATTACGGTATTGTATGCAAATTAAAGAAGAAAAAATTGCGTCTTTTCCCCAATAGTTGGGAACCTCGCTTAGATTAAAATGTACATTGGAAAGAATGGTTTTCATTAGTGAGTAATCGTCCGTTAATTCCTATAATCGGGAATGTTTAATTAATCGTCGTATAATTCCTATAATTGAGAATGTTTACTTAATCGTCAGTTAATCTCTATAATCGGAAATGTTAGATTAATCATCAGCTTATCTTTATAATCAGGAATGTTTAATCCAGAGAAAAAAATAATATCTTTGACGCTAAGGAACAGTGTTGCCGATTCAGATTTTAGGTGTTTTGCTCTTTTTATTCATTTTTTTAATATTTTTTTTCATTTTTTGTTATTTTGTTGTTTGTTTTTTTTTGTTTTGTTTTTTTTTCAATTCTTAGAATCTGGAAGTCATTCCAAAATTCAAAGAAATCATATATCTGCAACACTAGATTCAAAAATTAGAAAAAAATCAAAAAAATATCTAAATTTACAACACTGCCGGGAATTACAATATTAAAGATGATTACGCTTTCTTTATTTCTTTTTTCACTTATCCAGAAGTTCAGTGTGTTTTATTTTGAAAATCGTTTCTGACCTTTACTCAAAGCACCTTACAGACACCAAATATCAGAAACTAACCCCTACATGTGTCTTCAGACATTTAGTATTTACTCTAGCAATGTGACCTCAATCTGACCTGTCAGTTGTTCAGTGGTCAGCAGCTTTTAGGGTCAATGCAGTGCAGATATTTGGAGAGAAAACAACTTGAATTGGAGAACTGGCTACTTGGCCAGTGTGTTGTAGTCCGAAGACTATTGAGGTCGTTAGTTCGTAAGTACCCCACAAGTGTAGCCGTATATCAAACAAAGCTAATTTCAGTAAATATGAATAAGGACTATATATATATATATATATATATATATATATATATATATATAGAGAGAGAGAGAGAGAGAGAGAGCGAGAGAGAGAGAGATAGATAGATATAAATATATAAATAGAGAGAGAGAGAGAGAGAAAATGAGTTGGTATTTTTTATTGGCTCACTACAGGTTGTTACCCTTGAAATAAAGCAAAACTGAATGTACGATCTGTAAGGAAAAATTAGAAAAAATCTTTACTCATTTCATAATCGATCTCCTAATGGTCTTAGGCACTTTTTTTTCTCACTAAAATCTACTTAATACATTAATGCCTATACACATGTTTGTTGTATATTTCATTATTAATTTTATATATATATATATATATATATATATATATATATATATATATATATATATATATATATATATATATATATGTATTAAGAAATCGTTCTATTCCAGCAGCAGCCCCATTTTCTTCAACTGTGTATAATATTCTATGTACACTATCTAAGCCAAGTGATACATTGATCATGTGATGACGGGAGATCACTTCATATAAAAGTTTCTATATAACATAACGCAATTTATGATTATATATATATATATATATATATATATATATATATATACATACATACATACATACATACATACATATATATAGTGAAATAACAAGCACCCTGTTTGATATCATCTAAAACTGTACTCCAACTTTACTTAATGTTGAATGTGTCGAGCACTTTATGATATAAACCTGTCACACATCAGATAATCTATTTCTGATTTGTACTTTGGTATACACACACACACACACACACACACACACACACATATATATATATATATATATATATATATATATATATATATAATCTGGAAAGGTTCACAGTTTCGAACACTAAGCATTAAAGAACTTTTTGAATAGATTTTTTGAGTCACTTCACTCACCCATTTCCCAATATCCGTCTATACAATTTCTGTAATCTTGAGAAGTGCATTGTTGTTTGTTTCTCCTATACTCTGTTATTATTGTACAATGTATAAATTGTTTTTTGTCATCTGATCGTTTCGGGTATTCAAAAAACAAAACAGTTATCATGACGTGGCACCCCAGGAGTGTTGATCAAACGCCACCTCCTTTTTCTATTAAGTAGTTTATACCAAACATGTGTTTTGTATATTGATATTATTCTATACTACATGTCTATTTATATTCGTCAAGTATAATTGGGCAGTAATCCTTCATTACGTGCGTTTCATTGAAAAGGACGGACAAGGAGTGCCGTTTAAATTTCTTGGGTAGTTTTTCTTGTTTTCCCACAAGATAACAAATCTCAGGGTCAAACTGACGAGAAAATTGACCCAATGTTATTTCTGATCGGGCGCCCCTGACTAATCGCATTGTCAATAGTATGATCTTTAACTTCGTATTTTTCCATGAAAATTACTGAAAGTGAGATAATAAGGATTTTTACTCGCAGGTTTTATCGTAGTGGGTGATCTCTTTTCTTTTTTTTTTTTTTTTTTGAGGGCGGTGGCTTTTCGTTATTTATCACTGGAAGCACTTACTGTCCATTTCGATGGGAAATACTATGTATATATATATATATATATATATATATATATATATATATATATATATATATATATATATATATATATGAGATCTTCGCTGTTTACTTATAGCTGGAGACTAACAGTAGGGGATAGTTGTAATGAAAAGCAAATAAAGACGAAGGATGTACTAGACGAACTGCAATTAAAGAAATCTCCGTTGGCTTCCTCACGATGTTTGCATCCATTGCATTTATTAGTCAGCACACTAGGCAATAGTGTCGATTCTGAAGTTTTTTTTTAGATCAATGGCTTCCGAAAATTCTGATTAGAAAAGGTAAAAAATTACAGATTTAAAATCTTTTTTCATAGTTTCTATAAATTGTCTCCCTAAATTCCTGCTCTTCAGAACTATCAAAATTTATATTTGAAATATGTAAATTGGTAACACTGAAGGAGGGAGACCGGAATACTCTGAAGCTGAAGTTCTGTACGACGGTTGGAAAATATTTTACGTAGCACTTATGGCAGACTGCCATGCACACCATCAAAGTCCGGCTCTTTAGGATGGGTGCTGCCCCAATTATAAAGAAAAGTGGTCTGGTTAGTCACTGAAAAGAAATTGTGGCTGTTTTTTTTTGGGGGGGTGACAGCATGCAGTGGTAGGTGGGATCGATTAAAACATTCTAATGTGTTATTTCTCTTGCTTTTGTCGGACTATAGTCACAAAAAGCCTGAATTTTCAAGAAACAAGCGGACATAAAATAGGGACTAATTTAGTATAAACTTACATTGCATACTGAGCCCCTGCTAAAAACCTAATTGGAGAGATTTTTTTGAAAAAGCAAAAATACGTACATTGTTGATATCATATTAGGAACGACTATTTGGATCTTCAGCTCTCTAGTCTTACGGATTTGCCAAAATTTATGCTAGAAATACGCAAAGACTTATTTAATTCCGATAAATGAATACATCTTTATGTATTGCCCCTTTTCGCAGAGAACCCAACTAATGATAGATGAACTAAATGAAGAGAATAAGAAAGTCGGCCTACACATGAACTTCAGCAAAACGAAGATCATGTGCAACAATCACGTTGGAAATAAGAACACGAAGATCAAAATCGAAGATGGCGAACTAGACAATGTAGACCGTTACATCAACCTAGGACAACGAATCTCCATGAGACTCTCAAAATAAGATGAAATCAAATGAAGAATCACTCTTGTATGGCAGGCCTTTGGCAGAGGGATCTCGAATTTCAAAAACAATAAGATCCCATTAATCCTAAAAAGAAGAGTACATAAGCAATCCATGTTCCTGATTGTCACTTATGAAGCTGAAACATGGAACTTCACCAAGAGACAGACCCGTAAATTGAGAACCATGCAACGTGCACATGAAAGAATAATGCTGGGCCTCACATGAAGAGACCACAAGACAGCAGAGTACATCCGAGAAAAGACAAGAGTCAGGGACATCATAGAATCCATTAAAAATCTCAAATGGCGGTGGGCTGGCCACGTTGTAAGAATGGCAGACAATCAATGGACATCATGACTTACGACATGGATCCCCCGAGATCCCAAGCGGAACCTAGGCCGGCAGAATATTAGATGGAGAGACGAGCTAAACAAGTTCAGAAAGTACTGGCTCCGCGACGTTCATGATAGAGAAGTGTGGCGAATCCTAGGGAAGGTCTATGTCCAACGACGGACGTTAAAAGACTGATGATATGATATGATATAATGAATACATCCACATTTCCCTTACCGTGATTTGTAATCACAACTAAATGAGTGGAAGCCGGCTCTCTTGAGGCCTCTACGCGTGATTCATAACCAGCCAGTCAGACCAGCTCAACTGAGAGAATCTTACGTTGACAGTTCTAACTATTGCGTCATAATGATGTTATATCTTATCAGGTTTAACGTCTCAACTAGAGGGCAAACAAAGGGGGATATGACGAAAAATATCGCGTTGAGTCGATCATCTAAGTAGGGAGGGCGCACATACCGTTATTCGTAAAGGCTAACCTAAAAAAAATAAATAAACTTTTGTGTCATAATGTCGTCGTATCTAAGTTCGTTGACTCGTAACAGATCCCCAACATGCTTCAGCATGTGTAAACCATAACTTCTTGTAAGGGATCTCTTACACCATAGCTCTTATCCTGTAAGGATTTTGAACAACAATAGAAAGCCTGCTTTTGCAGAGTCAAATTACACTCCTACTTAATTTCTGACTAAAGATGATGACAGAAATTTTTGTATTGCATCAGCATCGGCAGCAGCAGCAGCCTGTAAGCTCACTATAAACCTTCCCAAAGATTCGCTAGATCTCTCTATTATGGGCGCCGTGGAGCCATTATTTTCTACATTTGCCTAGTTCGTCATGCCATCTTATTTTCTATCGGCCACAGTTCTGCATATAGTCGCCAGGAATCTATGGTTATCTGAAATTCTTGCTACATGACTAACCCATTGCATTTTTAATGGCGATGGGCTTGCCTTGTTGCAATGATGTCTCTGACTCCTGTCTTTTCTATAATGTATTGTGCTGTCTTTTGATCTCTCCGTGTGTATGATTTTGTCCTGTGTACATTGAATGGTTCTAAGGCCATTTTTTAGTTTAAATATACTTGTCATCATAATGAAACAAGCCATTGCATATCTATGAAATTAATTTTACAGATATGTAAGACTTGTCAGTTTGACTCAGTCGGTAAGAGACCCACCTAGCACTCATTTAGTTGTGATATCGAAACACAGCAGGGGAAATGTTAGATGTGTGCATTCATTGGAATGGAATGTGTATTTCTAGGATAAATGTTGGCAAATAAGTAACACTTGTCATTTTAGCCAAGTCGGTGAGTGACATTACTACTAATCTGTTCGTTGTGATTTCAAATTTCGTCAAGGGGATGTTAATTCTTACTGCCTTCAACTTGGCAAGGATTTTCTCAATTTTGTAACAGTAAAAAAATGTAATCAATTCAAAGTTTGTAATTGAGTTCGACAATTGTGTTTTTGAATAAAATTCTTTGTTGCTCACTTATATTCAAGCAAAAAAAGCTGAATGTACAGAACCAATACTAATTATGTTATTCGATGATAAGTGGGCTGAAAAGCTTATGTAATATTATGAAGTATAGGTAGCTTACAGATTACGGAAGAAATAACTTTGATGCTAGCCAGACAAAATATTCTTCTTCGCCCCCGATGTTTTTATATAACCCTGAAGTATACAAGTCTGAATAACTCTGTACGTGTGTGTGTGTACTATATTAATAGCTGGAGAGCCGCTGAGAATGTTCATAGCTTGCACAGCACTTATGCAGATGAATTTTACGTCAATATTTGGCATTTACGTTCCTCGTAGCAAAATGGAGATAGTTTGAGAGTTATAGACTCATACACTAAAGACAATTACAGTTGGTCTTCAGTGTACTCGTATATGGATGGCTTGGTTTCGTGGAAGAAGATTTTTGGACGGTTTTCTACGAGTTCAGGACCAAAGACGACGGGGCCTTTACCCAGGATATCCTTTTGGCCTGCTCAAAGAAGTTTCAAGGTTGAGTATGAAGTGCGCAGGATCGACCTAAAACTTTAAACCAAGATTTTGCATCCTGTGGCCCACTGAGGTGGTGCAGATAAGATCAAGACCCCATTGTTGTAGGTTCAATAGAAGTTTCCTTCGCCTAGAGGATGCTCAATCTAGCTGTTGGGGTCTTCCACATTGAGAATTTGGAGTTAAATATATATACATATATATATATATATATGTTGAGCACTCTCGAAGTGAGGTAACTTGTTCATTGTAAGCTTTTGCAATGCTCTTCCAACACGGAATGGAGCACTCTGGTAGATGAAGAATATTAACGATAAATAAATATATCGCTTGAATTCCACCTTACTGACCGTCCAGTCCCGTGGAGTACCGGGGGGATACCAGCCTCCGGGTCTGAAGCTAATGTTTCTATCCTACCTCGTGGTACTGGATTGGATAATGGATAGTCTATAGCCATACTGAAGAGTCGTAATACAACGAAACAGCTTTCTCTGGATGACACAATAACATATATATATATATATATATATATATATATATATATATATATATATGTGTGTGTGTGTGTGTGTGTGTGTGTGTGTGTATGTGTGTGTGTGTGTTATATGTATATATTATATACGTATCTGCTATCTCTACTTTGCTATTTTTCACAGATAATGCTAACCATCGCCAGCTGTGAGAGATCATGTAAACAAGTTGAAACTATATTATAATTAAAATCCCCCGTGGATCAAAGCAAATTCGGTGATCGTTCTGTGTTGAGCGTTGGAAGTGAAGAAACTAAAGAAAAAGCTGACTTACATTACAGACCTATTTGCATCAACGAAAGCAAGAAAGATGAAGTTGTAATTTCTATGTAGTGCTATAATTTCTAAAATTGAAAGAATAAAGAGCTTTGTTTGTACATTTGGGTTGATAATATAGTACGGCTATCTAAAATAGGTGTTACTGTTTCAACACTTCAGAATGAGGATATCTTTTTTAATCACGCCAAACACAGAAAAAAACTATTTTTCCTCGTATATTCCGATTAAGTTGAGATTTTGAAGTTGGCGAATGTTCTAGATGAAGCCACGATTTCTTTTTCTTTTCTTTTCTTTTCGCTTCTTATTAAAACAATCATTTTTCTACTTTTTTTCCCGCCAACGACAAACTTGTTCAAAAATTACTTTTTTCTGTGGAGTGAGAAGGAAAATATATCGATTAGAGTGCTGACTGATGTTCGCTTACGTAAGTTCCAGTGGAACCTAGTTTTCTAGCTTCAGAATTTTCTTTAGGGCTTGCAAAGTACGCAATACAGTTGACTTCCCATGTGATAAAGAGCTGAAGAAATATTTTCAGACTGCCCTAATATTTTGCAAAGAATGGCACTGAGAATTGTTGCATCAACTCAAATAACAAATGTTTAATTATTTATGGTCTTTTGCAAAATGCCAGTCCAAGTTTGAGTTTACTTTGTTCCTCCCCCGTACCAACAACAAGAATTATATTGACTAAATTTAAAAGAGTAAACTTTTTCATTGTTTGTCTATACGGTCACAGAAAACCGAACAGATCAATGGAATCGATATTTCTCGACCCTAATTTAGAATCATTACGAAGTGATTGCTTGGAACTCTTTTACCAACGAGCAAAACTGACAAGCCTTTTATAATTACGAGTTTATTTAGTCTATATACAACACAGAAGTTGCAATAATCATCGCAGTAGTAAAAGAGGAAGAGTTCGACCATGCAGCAGTCAGGTTTGTTTCCCATCAAAGCAGATTTTTTTCAAAGATTAAAGATGATATAAATTAGTCTCTTTTTTTTTTTTTTAAAGAAAGAAATTTTCTAAAAATCGTATGAATGGACTACGAAAAACAAGCATACGCTATATATTTCTAGAAATTGTTTGATATTCTCTGAGGTTTTGAAATACTGATTATAGCAAAACATGACATTGAAAAAAAGATGGAGGAAAGATTTAAACGCAAATATATAATAAATGTTTGAGTATATCTTTACGCATCGTTTTGTATGGACAGAGAAGAAAGCAACATAAAAATAGAGAGAAATAAGATTAAATAATATCAAATATCAGTGTTCTGTCATAAAGGTTAAAAGCAAAGTGAGTTCTAAAATGTCAACGTCAATAAATATTAGAAACGATCAACTAAAACTGTCACCAAAGCAGTCAACATAGGTTTTTTTCAGTTTTCACGTCGGTTCAGCTTGCTCTGAGTATATGTATCACGCGCGCAGGACACATCAATTTTTTTTTATCCTCTGCCCACCCTAAATAGGTGTTTAGTGGGGGGGGGGACAGTTCGTGATGTAATTTTATGATAAATTGGTCCCCAGTTTTTGCTAGGTATTCACGTTTATTTTTTGATCATTCAGACTTTTCTTGTAGTCATCAAAAGGAGAGAGAAGTAACTAATATAATTCTATCGGCTAGAGCGTATGCAACGTCGGTCTGGAAAATATCCTGAAAATTAATATGATCGCAGACATAGCCTATCCAGTGCAATGGAGCCTTAGTCACTTTAAAGAGCTTCCCTCCGGATCTCACTCACTTTCCCAAGCGTCCTTTCCACTTTCAAAAAAACTCCACAAAGTCCATCTGGAACATCATCAGCTACCTCGCCACGTTCTCCTTAATCTTCGCTACTGTCTGAAATCTCTTTGCTGAAAGCTACAAAAGGAAAAAAAAGTTTTAGATTCAAAGATAGACTGTAGAGAAACACAGTCGTTCAGTCATTGTTCATGCAACGGCTACACAGTATTCATATTCACCTAGAGGCATCCCCCTGTTGACCGAATAACCCTAGAGAGTATCTGCTCACATATATGTAGAAATATCCAATCTGATTGGTTACCAAATTATGTCAAGGCTATGTATTCTGTTAAGTTATTTAAAATGGCCAATTACTTTCTGGACTGATAGCATATATATATATATATATATATATATATATATATATATATATATATACACGTAGTTTGTCTAGACAGCAATGAGATTTTTTATTATCAACTTACTTGCAAATCAACGTTATCTGCTCCAAAATAATCCATTCGATGTCACCTACCGAAGGAAACATTGTGTCCACTCCTGGAAACAGTGCTAAAAGACTTAAACTGACCCTGTCTTCAATTGGTTTGTCACGACCTTTCAGACGGTCTCAGCTGTACCTAAATAGTGACCACAGATTCGGGTTTTGATTTAAAGACAAATGACTCCGATTTCTTCTAACATGCCATAATAACCGATAGTAATACATCCAAGTGAGGAGTGACACAGAAGTAATTCGCAACGTTCAAAAGAAAGCACAAATGAATAAATCCAATATTAAATAGATGCTCATTTGTTTATTCATTATGAATGTGTGCCCCAAGGACTGATAGTCAAACAGATTTACTACCGTGTGATCCTTGAGCGACTCAGAGAAAGGATCATTCATGTCCAGCGTGAGATCATTGACACTTGGATGCTTCATCACGAGTCCCACCGCACTCTCTGTGTTTCGGGTCAGGAAGAGTATTCCTGTGGCACCACAGTCCCCTTACTCCCTTGATTGTATCTTTGTCAATATCTCCTCTTCCCCAAAATCAAAACCGAAATCCGTGATCACTATCGGTGAACTATTGAGAACATCCAACAGATCGTGACGAACTAACGTCTCCGTCAGTGCGTGACTATTTTGAAGGGGATGAGGTTAAATTGTGAATAAGTTGATCATAAATATTTATACAGTCTCATTACTTTCTTGACAGACAACGTGCATGCATACAGATGTACATACACCAAGTGATTAACTTTAACATGGAAATCCCCACGAGGCGATATCTAATTAGACCAATTGAAGACAACATTCAAAGAAAAACGTCTGGAATAAGATATGCTGAAGAGAGTAATATTCCATCCATTCCCATGGCGATCAGAGCAAAATTGCTAAAGCCAGTCTAGAAAGTTTTCAATCATCTACAGTAATGAGCAGACAATATACTTTCGGGTTAATATTTATTCCTGTCTTTTCAGAATTCTCTTAATTAGAAAAATGCAATTTCCTGGAAGACTGCAAGAGGCTCCCAGAGAAGTTCCTTGCTGAGGAAGTGTTAAAGTTCTGGGAGGATGAATATCGAGAAGACGCACTGCATGATGATAGATGACGGTGGAAAAAAACGGTTTGATAAAAGAGATCGGCAAAGTATTTCAAAGTGTTTTTCACGAACCAAAGAGTCGTTTTTATGGTACTTAATATGAATAGATACACACACACACACACACACATATACATATGATATAAATGCATTATTTTTATTTTAAAACTTTATCAAAACCGACATCCTGTTTTTACTCCGTGTAAAGAAAGGTATAACGTTCCAAATAGAGTATCAAATAGAAAATGACGCATTTAGAATTTTATATATATATATATATATATATATATATATATATATATATATATATATAAAGAATGTATATTTATATATATAGGCAGCAATCTTTACTTTATGCAAGTTTCATTGAACAATATTGGCATTATTTGTAGGTTTAACTTTCTTTCTCAATTTATAGACGTACGTGTGTGAGAGTGTGCGTATGTCTGTCTGTCTGTCGGTCGGTCTGTGCGCATGCGTACAAGGAAAACGACAATGCTTGTCAGAATATGCCTCTTTAGATATCTATCCAGACATATGAAGATATACTATGCCTAATCTATGCGTGCTTAAGTTGGTGTTATCATCGACAACCAGAAAGACTCAAGTGCCAATCCCTGTTGGAAATGCATCCATCTTGAATTCCCTCCAAATGACTGCTTGTGCTGAAATCAAACATGATATACTTACCTTAACCTCAATAAACGTGTCTTATCATGCACACACATACTCACACACGAACACTGTGAAGCAAATCGAATAGCTGACTACATAAATGAATTTTCCTATTTTCTTTATCTATTCACGAGGCCAGATGTTCGAATTGATTCTCGGTCAACTCCAGTGCCGGGCGAAATATGTTCCCTGATAAATGTTTCCACTATTATCACACACACACACACACACACACACACACACACACACACACACATATATATATATATATATATATATATATATATATATGTGTGTGTCTGTGTGTCTGTGTGTCTGCGTGTCTGTGTGTGTGTATGTATATACTTGCTTTTGGGTATTATACGTATTAAGCTTGAGGAAGTTATGTTTTGTTGTGCTGAAAGCTAAATTCCTTCGAAAAGAAATCTAAAAGGATGAAATTCTTAAACGATTTTAGATTTAAAGATTTCAGTGGGGTAGAAGCAGAAAAACTTGCCTCTTTACCAGATGCAAGTTTCTCTGCTTCTATCCTTCTGAAATCTTGCGCAGAATTGATCAAGGAGATTGAAAAAGTGAAATCACATTGCTACATGGATGAAAGAGTGGCCAAACAAGTAAATTGAGTTTTATCCCCTCTCGCTCAAGATCCATAATGGCCCCCTCAATCTGAGAAAAAATAAATTTTGTGCTTGTTCTGATACCTATAAACATTACTTTTTTATATATATAAACTAACATATATATATATAATCAGATAATTGAAAAGGCATCTGAGTACAACTAAGTTTTCTTTACGTTGACTATGAAAAATCCTTTGCCTCAATAGAACAATTCAAGAACAACACATGAATGAGTATTATATACAAGTAATAGAAAATATATATGAAAATGGCACTACAATGATTAGACTTCATAAATATTCTGACCAGATGAGGATTGAAAAAGGAGGAAGACTAGGGGATATAATATCACCAAAGTTCTTTACAGCAGACCTTGAAGGTATCTTCTGGAGAACAGACAAGAAAAACCTGTGAATAAACGTAGGTGGAGAATATTTGATTATGTCAAGGTACTGTGATGATAATACATTACTATCAACACATGTTGAGCAATCTAAATAGAAAAAGTAAAAACTGGGTCGAAGATGAAAGAAATAAAGAAAAAAGTAATGTTTAAGGACAAATTACAGAAAATAAAACGTAAGAATAGAGGATGAGGCCACATGAGAAAATTAAGGGATGCATTTACCTCGGTCAGGAGATAAAGCTAGAGAAAGACCACGGATATGAAATGAGACGGTATATAACGATTGGCTGGAAAGCATTTGGTATGGATAGAGACATACTGAAAAACAAACTGCCAAAATGCTTAAAACGAAGAGCATACAATCAATGCATAGTATGAGTTAAAAACCTGGAAACTCACAAAACCACTCGAGAAAAAAACTCAAAATAGCAAAGAGGGCAATGGAAAGAGCGATATTAGGAATAACTAAAAAAAAAAAAGAAAAAAAAAGAAAAAAATCAACATGGATCTGAGAGAGGTTAAGAATATCTAACAGGGAATCAAGCAACAAAAGTGGACATGGACAAGGAACATAGCGAGAAGAAGAGGGAAATGGATGGAGCCATAGGCTAATAATTGATGACCATGGGACAGTAAACACAGTAAAATAAGACCAGACATAAATGCATTGATGTGATAGAAAATTTTACCGGAAAGACATCGTAGAGATTAATGCAATCACACTCGTAATGGAAGGGTATGAGAAAAGCCTTTGTTCAGCAATAATGGACTCTCATGCAAATATACATATATATATATATATATATATATATATATATATATATATATATATATATATATATATATATATATATATATACTAGAGGCTGGATACTGTAGTAGGCCAGAATATCGAATTATTTCATCTGAGCTTTAATTTTTCGCTCATTAGGGTTCAGTTACATTCCAATACCCGAACTTTCTTAAATTGAAATGTCCATTGTTTGAAATGGTTGGTAGATTTTATTTCAGAAAAAAATCTCACCTACACTTGGATGTGTCCTTTGTTACCAGCAGAGAAACAAAACAAAAAACACAGTATTCATTAGATTATCAGATGGTGAAATATAATCCCATCATTGATATCAAAAATATGCCTCATCATCTGTGGCTGAATGGAAAAATTTTGATCAGCAGTTCCAGTTTTCCCTTCTATATTTATCATTTTCTTGAATCTTTAACCGAAAATCGTTGCTGCACCACAGACGTTTTATTATCTTGTTTGCGTGGATAAATTTTATGCAGTGCTGCGTGCGTTGGCTTAATGGATAGCTGCTCGAACAATCGACTCAAGTTCGAACCTCGGTTGTGTCTTGACGTTCACTTCGGAAAAGCAAAGATCCCAACCCACATATTGATAAAATTGTGTAGTTCTTTTGACATGGCATGGTATTTAACTATTACCCGTACCGAGGTTACGGTAAAGATGATGTCCTGATCTTTGTGGGAAGCAAGACAAGGGCATTTGACCTGTCGAGCTTCAATAAACTTAAGTTTTGATTATAATTTCTGTCTGCCTGTAAGGGAGACACATACTCCAGTTAATTGAGTACTGCGCTCAGGATGTCCTTGAGTAAGCGCCTCATTTCCTCCTTCTCAATGGTGAACAAATCATTATCATCAGAAGAGCCAGGGGCCAGTCTATGCCTGAGCTGGGAATAAAGTCCATTCAACTAAACTATTGCAATCAGCCTGTAAGATTCATTCCGACCACTCGTCTCAAATCACTTTCGGGTTTGTTAGTTTCCTGATTGAATTGAAAAAATGAGATCTTTTGTCACGTTTTTTTTTAAATCTTCTTAATATTTAACTCGATCAGTATTGGGGGCGGACTGAGCAGAAATAAACACACCGTTAGATTTCTCGTACGAATCTCAAAGACGGCAATGCCAATGTATTTCACAACGTAACCTCTCTTCTTGGCAAAGCTTGTTCACCTACGAACAGGAAAGGTAATACAATGAAACTCAACTCATGATATTCCATTACACTTAATATGATTCTTTCTTTTAGGCATAAGTCAATCTTTGCATAAGTAATTTCGGTCGAGACAAATTATTTTTGGGCGAGTAAACTTTCCCTCTGACTCGACCAGCGGTAGAGTTACTTCTTCAAAGAATCGTAATATATAATCCACCTATCAATATTCTTTGAATAGAAAATCTAAAGAATGTTACTACTAATATTGATACTAGCGTACGTAAAAACAATAGCTATTACGACGCCGACATATCTGAGAATAGAGTTGAAATAGTAAGATTTGATTTTCTCTCCACCGTAAAGGATCTTGCAACTCATGTTTCAGATAACGAGGCTTTCTAAGGCGAAAAGGTTGTAAGTTCGAGTCTCACCAGGAGCTTTATGTCTGTGCTATTTTGCAAATGGCTTGTTGGAGAGATGTATTCATGCCCTTCCCATGGTTATTTGTTGTAAGTGAACACAAGCTGTCTCATTGGTGTTGCAGGACCAATACTTTCAGTACTTTTGTAAGGCTATCTTATTTTTTGCCAGGCAGTTTCGCGTACGATCCGTGGGGATCCAAGCTGTGAGTCCTGATATCTGGTGGTTGTCTGATATTCTTGCAAGATGGCCAACCCATTACCATTTGAGTTTTCTATGATATCTCTGACGCCTATTTTTCTCTGATGTACTGTGCTGTCTTGTGATATCTCTGAGTGATTTGAGCATGATTTCTCTTGTACACTTTGCACGGTTCTCAGTTTGAGTATCAATCTTTTGGTAAGGTTCCAAGTTTCAGGTCCATAGGTGACTATCGGGAGGATGTATTGGTTCTATACCCTCGATTTTAGGGATTTTCTTGTTCTCATAGGTTGTGACTCCTGTTCCCAAAGCTTGCCAACCTAGAGAGATTCTTCGTCTGATTTCTTCTTCTTTCGAAGGTTTAATAGTAATCCGTTGTTCCAGGTATACAATGAGCAATTTTCTTCTGTTCTGCGTTTTTAATTTTTATCCTCGTGTCTTTGTCTTCGACGTATTTGCTGTATACGACATTCGTTTTGCTAAATTCTGGCGACAATGACTCCTAAGAGAACACTGTTACACTTGGGTGGGTGATACGTCTTGCAGAGTCGAATTATTGGTGAGTGTAGAAAGTTCGAAGATACTACAGAGTCTCTGGACGATGTTGTCATTGAGAAATGTCATCTGCGATAGAGATACGTATTGCATTCGTTAGAAAATCTTCAGAGGGTAACTTCTGGTAGTCCCGGATTAAAGTAACTGGAGGTCCTGGTCTAGGATAACACTTCTCATAGTTAGGGTTGGCCTCTGAACGGCGGAACCCCTCGTACAAAGATGATTAGGAGTGGCAGAAATATTTGAAAATCATTTTTAAATAATAATTATCTAACCTTTCTGTGTTTACCCCAATTTCAGATTTGTGCTTGTACATTATTTTGGCCAAGGGACGACCTTTATTTTCATCGTTACAAATGATATAAAAACAATGGAAAATCTCATTTTCTTTTCTTTTTTTTTTTGGCAGTAGACTACCCCCTCCAATTATGAGGCCTTGGGCTGCAGCGTGCTCAGCCCATATGAGAATCTGGCATTGCTTCTGGGGATATGAATAACACAACTTAGTGCACCGGGTTTGTAAACTTTCTTTACTCTCTAAAAGATGAAAATGGGATGGAGGCGATCAAAGAAATATCGTTAATCTTGTTCTCTATTCACTGTCCGTACCAGTGCCCTATATCTCATGACACATTAGTAAGGGAGTCTAAAACAAGAATCATGTGTTCTCCATTCACGGAAGTAAGAAGAAGAAGAAGAAGAAGAAGAAGAAGAAGAAGAAGAAGAAGAAGAAGAAGAAGAAGAAGAAGAAGAAGAAGAAGAAGAAGAAGAAGAAGAAGAAGAAGAAGAAGAAGAAGAAGAAGAAGAAGAAGAAGAAGAAGAAGAAGAAGAAGAAGAAGAAGAAGAAGGAGGAGGAGAAGGAGAAGGAGAAGGAGAAGGAGAAGAAGAAGAAGAAGAAGGGCTTGTAATCTTTCTTTGAATCAATTGATTCTCATACTTATGAAATATTGCAGTATGGAAATATTCTGCAAGTATTATTTTCAATAAGATCGAAAATGGCCATTCTTGGTGTGTTTTTTTTTTGTTTTTTTTCGATATTTTTGGCTTTTTTCGATACAAAACGATGGACCTCGTACATTCTATCAGTACACAATAGCAGCTTGTTAAAAATGATAGACGTATATTGGCCAGTGTATCATCCAAGCTTTATCAGGTGCCTGTCGTATTTGGTATTCTTCAGGGAGCTCCGATCTGACCTCAGTGTTCAATCCATTAGGGTACATTTTTGGTGATTTCGTTGTCGAGATGAGAGGATATTTCGTTCATCTTAATTCTTCGTAATTGATTCAACCTTAACTTTGTGACTATAGCAACCAAGATGAGGACACTAATTCGAATAAATCAGTGTACGAAAATGATAGTGCTTCCGAAATTCAGACAAAACTATCAGTGTTCCCTTCTCCCAATCTTTCTTTTTTTTTCTATTTTTTTTTTCTTTACTTTTATTGTCAACCTGAGCAAGGCATTTCAGTCACTTTTCACATCAAAAAGTTAGTACGAAGGAAATATCTATGTCACAGAATTGAGAAAAGTAAGAAGAAAAAAATAGAACAGCTTATTGGTGTTAAAATTGTAAAGTTGGAAACATTTCGAGAATGTACTCGTCGGGAAAAAGTTCTGATAGCAGATGTTCTTGAGAAGAAAGTATTTGTGTGAATCTTATGAAATATGTATGTGCCTTCATTGCATATCAAGTTTTAACTAGGACTGGAGAATGTAGTTCGTCTGGACAACTTCCAGGGAAGTAACAGTAGAAAAGCACTAAACTTGAAACGTTACGAGGTTGAAAGATTGGTCGGATTTTGGAGAAAAAGTTCATTGCCCCCTCGTTTGAAACTCTATAGATAGATAGATTGAGATAGATATATAGATGGATAGATAGATAGAATCACTGGGAAAGTTAGAATTGTTTTTAATCAATTCATCTTTCATCTTATCATCTTATAGTCGACTTTTTAGTCCAACGCTCTACATTATACCGTATAATAAGATAAAGACAAACTAATCGAAATTATCAATGAATACACTCCACCTAAAAAGTTCAAACTACTTGAAGATAGATATTTACTAAATTTAGCGTAATCTAAAACAAATCAAAAAGTAGGTCACCATGTGCATGTGAGAGTGCACTTTGAGCTATCATAGATACTTAAAACATATAAGACTTTACAACTTTGTTTTCTTTTGTTTTTTCTTTAGTTTTTCTTTGTTCCTGGGTAATAAGAGTTATTCTTTTATAGACTATGTCTAAAAAAATATAGATTATGACGATTGATATCTTTGACCCTTGCTTTTATGATCAGAACATTGATATCTTGTAATTTACCAATTTTGTCTCAGACAGCTTAAGGACACTCCCCACTAAAGCTGCTACAAATTGTTCCATAAGGATTTGCTTTATGTTCAGTTGTGGTATCAGTACCATATCGGGGTCAA